>OX463838.1:13732006-14198368 GCA_949825065.1 Odontocerum albicorne
TGTATTTTAGGTAGCTACTATATATACTCATGAACTTACGGAAAATGGCCGCAATTTGAATCTATGTGACGTTAAGACACGATATGTATGTATTTTCAAATATATATTTCCGATTGCTGTTGTTCACGCCGTACCAATTATCTTTCAAACCGATGATATCTTTTGATGAAAGCATTAAAAATATTTCAATCCTTTGTAACTAAACCACAGACGATCACTGTCTCAATATTTTAAATGGATTTCTTTGAATGAATTCATTTTTGTCTCATGTTTAATACCCCTTAAAACCAGGGCTGTGGAGTCGCTTAAAAAAAAACACGACTCCGACTCCGACTCCGATTCCTATATTTACCAACAATACGACTCCGACTCCACAACTCCGACTCCACGACTCCGACTCCACAACTCCAACTCAAAAAAGCTCAATTTTAGCAGGTTGTTTCCTACCTTTGCATATAGCCATTTTTTTTCATGTTATAGGGATATAAATAAAACAAGATCAAACTTTAAAAAAATTAACCAATTATATATGATAATTTAAATAAAAAATTAAATATGTTATTACAAAGGGAACGTACATCTGATCCCTGCTATTACCAAAATTAATAGAGAAATGGAGAGAATTTTGTTTCTGTAACGCAATGATATCAACACGTGGACGTGACCAATGCAGAACGATGACTGGCAAAAAAATGCGCGCAAATTGCGTGCAAACAAAAGGAGAAACAAATGCTCCTTTTCTTTCGACGTGAGAAAGAAGGAGACAAACACATTTTTGTAGACTTTATGCATTAAATGGATCTCGGTGATTCACCATATCGGCGCGACTTGCGCCTGCAAGTTTAATATTCGCGCACAATACACATTCATTATAATAATTAAAAAAAAATGTTTTTTAAATTTTAACGAAAAAGTAGTCGGAGTCGCTCGTTTTTTACGACTCCGACTCCGATCCGACTCCGGCCCAAACACCGCGACTCCGACTCCGCGACTCCGACTCCGACTCCACAGCCCTGCTTAAAACCTCAAGCTCAAAATCCACCGAATGTTTTCAAGTTCAAACAGTCTTAGTAAAAATATTTTTTACATCCAAAATATAGACAGACCACTTTATAATAATATAATATCCTCAATATCCTCGTTTTGTAATCAAACATTTTAAAAATAATACAATATTATATTCTTATTAATTTTAATTAATACATAATTATACGATAGTGTGTGATAGAGATCCGACGTTTTTAAATTTATATTTGAATTCCCCCTCCCCGTTTAAACTCATTACTTAACGCTGACAGGCAGGTTCCGGTTCCGACATGTTCCACACACAGTACTGAAAAGCAGGAAATTTCTTTGTCTCGAAATTCATTGCACCTCGTGTGCTCCAGCGATGGCAGTGCGTGCAGTCTTATAATTCAAAAAGCAAAGTACCTACATGTTAAAATTGTTATATTTATATTTTATTTTTGCTAAATAACGCTAATGGCAAATTGCGTGGTCTAGTTGGTAGAACACTTGTCTTTTACCTGTGGGTTACGAGTTTGATTCCCGGTGTTAAAAAAAACAAATTAAATTCATTTTACTTGGAAATAAATGCTACATGATCATGTTAATAGACTCGCTAAGTTCTGACTACAACGAAAAAAAATTATTTAGGATACAAATAAAAATTCATTGAACTTTTCCAGGTCAATCATTGTTTCTACTCGTAGTGTTTCGACAATTTTAAAGGCGAGCGTCAAAAGACTTATTTCCATACATTTTTTTTTAAATTAATCAAATTATCTAAAACCAGTGTCTTTGTGAAATTACTTGTTTCAACGTCCTAAAAGACCCAAATATTGATCGATGATGCAAAGCCTGAAAAAGCTGGACATGATATAGTATATGGTACACCCCCCATTTTATGGATATGTATATAATGCATATATCCATAAATTGGGGGATTCATTATGAACGTTGATTATTTGTACTCTTTGTTACGCCATTCCATCAAAACAGAATCATAATTGTCAATAAATTATATTAGTATTTCGGGTGAAAATAAACTTCAAGTATCAAATATAGTTTTCATACTACATACTTGCGTAAAAACATTTTTACATATTGTAACATATAAGTTTCACATAAAAATGTGTTTTCACAGAATATTTGTTACGTAATGAACCCTCATGGTGAATAATGAAATGTTTAATGTAAGCAAGTTTACAAGGTGAAAATGTATTAAAGAATACGACATAAAGTAATTAGGGTTGAATGTGAACGTAATGTGTATTGAGTAAAATGAAGCAGACCACTTGAAGATAGTTAGGGTGGGTATGTTGAACGAATGGACGAAGGAAGACCAACAGTTGAAATATATGATATATGAGAGGAAGGTGTGGTTAAGGTAGACCAAGAAAAGTATGGTTGGATCATTGGACTAAGAAAATAAATGAACAGTGGAAATACGAGTGGAAGGCATAAAGCGTGGTAGAGAAAGAGCAAGGAAATAGCAAGTGAATGCTTTTTTAAAAGAAGTAAATGTAAAAAGTCCGAGGAATCGTATGAGTTGTATGAATGAGTAGGTCTATGGATGTAGAAGAGGCGAAAGATGTTGGTCGCAATGGGAAAGTCTAGCGCTCTTTCCTCTCTGCCTACACCGACAGGGCAACCGCGTGATGTTATATAAGTGTTAGTTTATGTTTATTATCTTGCAACATGCTATTTATTATTAATACATAGTCCGTTTGTAACATTTTTCGTCAAGTGCGATTCAAAAGAAAGTTAACAAACAAAACAAAGCCTTGAAATAGTGTCATTTTGCAACTAATAGTGCTCCGTTAATCTAACATATTGTTGAATTTATTTCCAACATTAAAAAAGGTCTATTTGTTCGCTTTTCCAAATTTGAATCTTGTCACTAAGACCAGAAATTCGTGTTAGATTGATGTTTAAGCAAAAAAAACTCGTATAACTTTCTAGGAGTTGTGTCACTTATATAATGGTATACTTCACCTATGAAAATACAACCTCTTGTGGTTTATAGATTATTTATAATATTATATTTTATGCTTCTTCGAAAACCACTGTCGACTTTCTTTTGCAATAGAAAAAATAATATAACTTGTTATTCAATCGTCTTTTCCTTGTTTGTCTCGGGATTGGCGTGAAAAAGATATGTGAATATAAAAATTGTTCTTTGTAAGTGGAATCTTAATCCAGAGATTTTTTTTATAATTCATTATAATTTTGCGAGAAACAAAGCATTCGTTTTGTTTCTCAAATTATTTACTTTGTTGCTGGTTTGGTTTTAGCTTACTGCCGTTTTCTTTTCCGTGCAGTCGTTTATTGGGGTCACACCTTGCGTACAAGTTACACTGCGGTAACTTAACACAAAGAAAAAGGTGAAATCAGGTTGGTGTAAAGGTCTTTTGCTAAAAGAAGTCATCTGATTTGCGATACCCGGCAACACAAGTACAAACGTGAAGTGGATACATGCATACACATACACTCGAAGAACTCGAAACAACTGATGATTGTCACCGTTACATGCTAATTTCTTCTATATACTCGTACAATATACACTGCAGGAAAATCCCGTTTGAGTGTACATATCGTTTATTTCCAATGCTTTTAATATGGGCATTTAAGGGTTACAAATTTGTAAAATATTTTAAAAATTGTCATACGATTCAAATCGGTTTATGCTTATGTCCTTGCTACCTCTTTGGGTAAGACAAATTTAAATTTATTTATTTACGTTATGGACTTCCTTAACGTTTTTGTATTACGGTGTTGTTTATTTTCGTATAAGTGATGTCTACCAATATACAAATATCCTTATGGAAATTATCCACGTCCTAAAAGCTTGTTCGTTGAATTCGTTATGTAATAAATACGGAGCATGTTTTGGGTGCTTTCTCTAAATTCACTTAATTAGTATGATCATAAAAAAACAGAATTTTAACTAATGTAATAATAATATAGTTATTATATGTATATAATACAATCAGGACGATCGATCTCTGTTGCCTATTTGGAACGATACTCTACTCTAACCCAGGGGTCCCCAATTTTTTTAAGAATAGGGGCCATACTCGTATAAGAGTATTGAAATTGTTAAGTGGGCCGGATTAAAAGAAGATTTACATAGAAAACTACATAAGTTGAACAATAATTTAAACTCAATTGTAATATATAACTAAACTAATATATTTTTCTTAAGGACCTACTACAAATTATGTAAACTTTTTGAATAAAAAATATATTCAGATATTTCAATTCGCCACTGGCATTAAAATAGGGCTAATGAGAACTGTGGGCTTGTTTCTTTGTAACCAGAACTACTTTATTAATACTCGTATTAGATGTTAAATTAGAAACACCTATTTTTGATAAATTTTGCAAATGATTTTCGATTAATCTTGAGCGGCCTTTTGATTTAATATGTTTCATCCTGGAAAATTATTGCTCGCAAATGTATGTACTCCCGAATATGGAAATCATTTTCCTTGCAAAAAATTTAATATTACTATATTTACTTTCTGACAACAAAGAATAAAACTTAATCAAGTTTTCATTTTTAAATAACAATTATAGCGTATTGTTTGATTGCAAATCTATCAATTCTAGTCATCAGCAACAATCTCAAAAGGATTTTGAAATAAAATAAATTATTTTTCACTGTTGTAAAAATCTTTGAATCACTCATTAGCTCATTTTGTAGCAATGCAATTTTCTCAATACAATTTTGAACAGAAAATTTAAATTTAGTAAACATAGCTTTCCACAAATACTCGTAATCACAGCAGTGATAATGTGAAAAATATTTTGTTGAAACTGTTTTTTTTAAGTTCTAGTTTTGTTTGAAATGCCTTAATATAAAAAATAGACTGTGTTTTATCACAGTGACGTCAGAGTGAACACGCGTATCGCTAACGTTCGGACATCGGCGCGGCGCTATGAAGCGTGCTTAAAAAGATCGTATGTTCTTAAGTTATTTTTTGTAATAAAAATTGTCGTGAATAATATTTGGATGTGTTTTGTATGTGACATACATAGGTAATATTTTTAAAAGCATCCGCGGGCCGGATGAAAAGCCCTCGCGGGCTGAATCTGGCCCGCGGGCCGTAGTTTGGGGATCCCTGCTCTAACCCAAAGGTTTCGAGTTCGATTCTCGTTGTTAGTTCCTGGTTTGTTGAAATATAATTCAACATGACAATGAACCCGGCCAGGTTGTACTGTACATGTATAGAACGAAATTGTAAAACAACACATTAAAATACATAATATTTTACAATTGTTCGATTTGCGGACAACCTATAAATAACATATTCCATAGCCGTTGAAAAGGCAAATAACGCGAAGCCTACTTATAGTTTTCATTTTTATTTACGGGTTTCCACATCACGATTTATCTATTTTCTGTAAGCTACTTAACTTACTGTTAGCAATTTTTTGCCTTCAAACTTAATTTACGCAGATCCATGAGACGAACTAGCGTATTGTATCCTCAGATATCAGAAGTGTAAATGACGACTTGGAAAGTTGCTAGTGTAGTTCTTAACCTAAATCGATTCATTTTTAATAATATGCCATTTGCTTAATTATTTTAAAATTATGGTGATAACATATATATTTAGGAAACCTAATTAAGATTTAACAAAACCGTTAAAAGTACAGTGAAAATAATTGAACATTCAAAACATTGAATTGTATAAATATTATTATTAGGGGTACCAGGAATTAATGCATTATTTGTAAGCACTGTTCGAGTTCAGTTTGTTGACCGTACGCGGTGGAGTAAACATGTCCGGAAAAATTTATTTTGTTGTCATATTGGTAACCAACCAATATAAAATGTCAAACCACAAGATTGACGAAGAGCACTTCAGACATTTTATGCTGTTTTATTATCAAGGCTGGAAATGAGAAAGGCCGCTAAAACCATAAACAACATACAGGGTGAAATGTTAATCGTCAATGGTGGTTTATAAATTTTAAATCGGGCGATAGGGATTTAAATGATGCCCTTAGATCAGGACGATTTTCAAAATTTGATGATGACCTGCTGAAATCGCTAAGTGAATCAGATCCTCTGCAAATCATTGAGAAATAGTCATAAAGACCCTCATCCCTATGGTCCATAGTGTAGTTATATTTTAAAAGGCTTTGTTAAGTGAATAAATAGAATGGTTATTTCGTACCGCACGAACTATCCTCAAATATCAACGGCGGGTGAACATGTGAATTTTTTTGTTGACATGAATAGGAAATCATCCGTTTTGCATCCAAATCGTGACCAAAGATAATAAGTGAATAGTTAATGATCATGTAAGGCAAAAAAATGGCTGTCGCCAAATGAAACACTGGTTTTAGCTCCTAAGACAGGATTTACGTTTCGAAAGGTCCTCCTCTGCATCTGGTGGGATGTTTGCGATAAAATTCACTTTTAAGTTATTAAAACCAGGTTTAACGATAACTGCGGAGATTAACTGTCAACAATTAAACAGATTGAATCGGAAGCTGATAGAAAAACGTTTAAGTTTAAATAACCGAAATTGTGTTATCTTCACCATGACATGACAATGCTCCGCGGCCCGCACACTGCGTTGAACTGGGAGGTTCTACTTAAACTCTTTCCTTCCCTTCCCATATATTCCCCGGATTTGGTTCCTTTGGAATAATATTTATTCAGATTTTTGAAGCACACATTAAAAGATAAACGAATTGATCATGTAGTCGATGTAAAATATCACCTAATTTTGTATTTAAATTCTAAACCGACCATATTTTATAAAAAAAATCGAAAAATTGCAATAAAGATGGGAAATGGTTGTAAATAATGATAGAAATTATATTTTGGATAAATATGTAACGATTTTTTTGATAAACTTATATGTGCTCTATGAAAAAAAGGTATTCATTCATGGGTACCCCTAATATATTCCATTGATTTTTTTGCATACTTCGAATCATTATGGAGCCGTGACACTCCGTTTGTTTTGAAATATTTTACAGACGTTCCAAACTAGTATTGTTAATAACGTGTAATTTTTCTTTTGTGCGGATTACCTTACATGGGATCGCTTAAAAACTTATAAGAGACAAAAATATGCTATTTATCATACATACATAACAGAAAAAGCATCTCCGTTATGCGCCCAAGTTTTTCACGATTATCATCACAATAGCGAGAGAGAGAGAGAGAGATGACTTCTCTGTATTTTCGGTGCTAGTTCAATGAACTTTCACCAAACAATTATTACAGCCGCAACGAGACGTTTTTCGGCCATCTGCGTAAGCGCAAATGTCGTTACTCTTAAGGCTTCCTCGGTCGCACCGAGTGTCTTTGTAAACTAAGAAAAAAAATGTGATTAAATATTGCAACATGCGAGCGATTTAGGTAATACGGAATTGAAGTAACCATTAGTATTATTATATACAGTGCTATTAGTATTGTGATACGGGTTATTATTACGCCATGTATCGGCATGACACACTTATGTGAATATTCTGAAATTATAAATATTGTATAATATAACGTCTAAGTGCCAGAGAAAAGCGATGTGCGGTTAAGTGATCCGTAATTTTCGTTTTTTTTTCTTAGTAATAAACAAAAAATATGTAATGTTTGAATTGGAATAGGCAGGTGTGCCTTACTGCATTTTCTAAGTTGTTTCACCACCATTGTCTTGAACAGCAGAATGTATGCGTATTATACACATTGTTTTATCCTCTCTTCTTAATTGAACCGGAGTTGAATTTTTCTCACAGAACTGCGGGAAATGTGCAAAAAACTCATTATATTCGCATTTACGTACAATACACGTATATGAGAAATTTCAATTAATTATATAAGTTTTTTGCCCCTTGTTTTATTCATGCTGTTATGTTATCTGAATAATGGCTTTACTTGGCCGAATATTCTACGCATCAAATATCACAAGCAAACGTTTTATGACAGTGAATTTTTGTACAAGATAAGCGAAATTTTTAAATTAATGCATGCTTCAAAAATTTAAAATTATAAAAATAAATTATTCAAACTACGTGATTTATACATAATGTACGGATACTACGAAAATGTATAATGTACTTTTTTCATTTTATACATTTCAACGAAATAAAATACGGATTTTTTTTCGAAAAATAACTTTCAGATACTTGTTTCTTTACATCCTTAAAGGTAATCCATTCGGTAATTTTCCATGTATTTTATTCAAAATCAAAACGTTTTGACATAAAAAATGATTATGAATGAATGGCCTGTTTATACTGTTTGAAGGCAGAGAAAACGCAACATATAGCGTCTGGTTCATGCTTTAGATATATTATGTTGTT
The DNA here is from genome assembly GCA_949825065.1 of Odontocerum albicorne. Classification (NCBI taxonomy): domain Eukaryota; kingdom Metazoa; phylum Arthropoda; class Insecta; order Trichoptera; family Odontoceridae; genus Odontocerum; species Odontocerum albicorne. The sequence continues at coordinate 13,740,332 of OX463838.1, forward strand.
TTTAATTCACTTTAGTCGAAGAAATCAAACTACAGTACCCGACGGTAAGTAATACAGATCGTTTGTAGAGCGTCGTTTCTGACATTCATACACGTGTTCCGTCGCGATTTGTCAGTCGTTACCGGACCGAACTGTTAGCGCATCGTGCGACAAAGACGACGCTCTACAAACGATGTGTATTACTTACCGCCGAGTGCTGTACTTAGTTTACTTCGAAATAAACTTTATAGATTCCTGTCATTCTATTTTCAAACTGGGGAAAAAGACTTATTTAATAAAACTAACATGTTATTTTAGACGAAGCATTATAGAATTAATCTCCTATATTATTTATTATGAGATGCAAAAGTTGTTATCTTGAGAAGGGGTGACATTTATTATATCTATTTTATTAGCGAGCATTAATCTCACTGATACTCTAATCTGTTATTGCCCTCCAAGCATTGATGCATTTTTTCTTGTCCATTGTTCAGCCGAGACGTCTTCCTTGTGCCACGTACCCACTCTTATCTCAATATTACTCATTTCATTATTTTTCGCTATAAGGTATCACTTATATATTTAAATTATATTTCGTTGCTTATACATACTTAGGGTTTGATTTTGACTCTCTTTTGTGCTCAAGAAATTCATTGTCCTTAAAATGATACTTTTGAAATATGTTTATTATTTCTAAAAATATGCAGATGATCCATGTATGTATAAAAAATGATTTTTACCCATCAAATTCATCACCATTACGCCATGCCCCTATTAGGATATGAAGAGAGAACAATCCCTCCACTTCATTCTATCCTGGCACATGTATTTCACTTCTGACACGCCCATACACCTCGCCACACATAGGTTATTTAATAAAAGCTTTTCAATCTTCCCTCTTTCAGAATTTGATTAATTTGGTCGTGTTACGTTTTTATAGGTTTTCTCATATACCTTATAAACTGCTCGTATATATTATTTTTGTAAATATTTCGTCGTTCATTCTTTCTACGTGGCCGAACCATTTCAATGCAACTTCATCTCGGTAAATCTTCTTTCATTCAACATTTTTTCCTAATGTCTTTTTTTGTCATACATTGTTTTTCCTACATATCGCATTGTATTATATTTTCGATGTCCACAGTACAACCTGGCGAGTTCATTGCCACATGGTAATCTCTCGCAACCACCAGAAATATCTTTGAGGTATCTTAAGGGAAAACATACTAAAAATCCAACCTACCACGTTCTACGCAACGCTCTCAGTTCTACCGCATTCATCTTACTTTCATATCTTTTGTTGCCACCTCTAACGCTCACTTGCATATCCTTAGTTCAAAATGTGAATCTGAAAATTCCAAATGCGAATAACATAAATCGTTTATCCTAGTATCTAGTCATCACATCACGCTCAAAACAATCGGAAATATTGTCTAATAACACTAGTTAACAACGTTTTTGTAACAAGGGTGAAAACGGTCATTTTAGGTCAATTTTTGTGTGCTGATAATGAATATGAACTTGAAAATGTTTCATCATGTACCTTTTAAGAGGAAAACTTGAAATTAGTTTTTGACTGAAACTGAAACATGAAAGATGAAAAGTTCGAAAAAAATAATTAAATGTTAAAGAACTAGAAGCTTGGAAAGCCTTTGGAAGAGTTGTTACTGGTTTGCTAGGTAATAATAAAGCTGACAATTACGAACAGCTTGTACAAGAACTCTTGCAGTTACCAGAAGCTAGGATGTCGAATGTCACTGAAAATACGCTTCCTGCATTCCCATCTAGACTTTTTCCCAGAGAACTTAGGAGCTCTAAGTGATAAACAAGGGGAAAGATTCCATCAGGATATTCACAGAATGGAACAACGATATCAAGGAAGGTGGGATTTTAATATGATGGGGGACTACTGTTGGTTTTTTTAGAGTAGGTGACACAAAGTACAAGAGGAAAAGATAGCTGTAAGTATTTCATATTTTAACAAAAAAATGTTGCTAGTAATCTGTATATGGCTGTTTACTATAATGTAGGGGCTCATAAGTTATCTAATTTGAGTTTTCATTCAATTTAATATTCAATACAATCTCTAAAAAAAGTAGATTCGATCAAATTTATAAAAAAAGGCTATTTTTTAACAAAAAATTGGTATATAAGGTCAATTTTTCTTATAGCAATTATTTTTTATTCTGCTTTTTTTATTTTCCTGTGGAACAACATTTGTATTCTGAGTCTAAATTTAGTATTTCAGGAATTTATTTATTTTCATTGTTGTAATTACGACTTTTGAAATGCGCAAAAACGTACTTATTTTATTAAAACACTCCCCTTCTGTAACACAAAAATGTTACGTGTTACAAACTTTTCACTGCGATTTTCGTAATCAGCAGGGTCGATTTAATAATAATCAGCTAATTTAATCTCTTACAGACAAAAAGTTCAAATTTGTTAACTAGTGTAATTTGCGAGCTAAAATAATACTCGAAAAAGCGGAAGATCAAATGCAAGTTACTACGAGTATATCATACACGTATAATAATATTATTTCCGAATACTTAATCAATACAGGATTTTTATGTTAAAACGACTACAACAATTGGCGCAGACATCATCTTGAATATCAAGGTGGTGTCAATGTGGTGACTTACTGCGGGTATCGTTGAATATAATATTTGATAGTTTACATATTGTTTATTGATTATGTTTATTATTTATCATCTTTTGGCTAATTATGATTCATTTACCAATAAATACTTATGTACCTAAGTCGTTATGTACATGTTTTCGACGTTTCGTCTTTCCATTCATACATTCAGATGGTACACAATTAGTTATTTCGACATATTGAAGAGCGTGCCCGGGAAACATTACTGTCTTCGGGCTCCATTAATTTGCCTTCGAGTTTAGAACCACTATTCTTTGGTCACCGAGCTTATTGTTTGTAATCGCACGTGTTCACTCGTTTAGCGCGTGTGTGTCGTTAACAGACGAACTCTTTTGCCAGACTGGGAACCTTTTATTTTTTCTTTTGTGTACCATCGGGAATTGAACCCAAAATTCCCGGGGTTGTTAAGCGTCTTACCAACTAAGCCACGAAGGTTGTCCTTTCAAACTACTTTTAAATGTTTTACTGTGGATGATAAATAAATCAGTCAATCACATATATTGTACATAACATAGATACTCGTACATGAAAACAGTACTTCATTTGGTATTCAAGACCATTCCTATTATATTGTAACTTCATTGATTTTTTTAGATAGTAATTCCTCCTTTTACGGGTATTGTTTTTTTAAGAACAAGGACCTTAAGATTAATTGATTAACCCTTCCTGTGATGTGTAACTAGTACCCATTGCTTCTAAAAACTTTAATATCTCTATAAATATAATAAATACTGGGTTCAGATTTGAGGTATTCCTCCGTAATAAATTGACGTATTGAATGAAAAAAATAATAATAATAATTAGCACTTATCGCCCATATCAGAGATATTTTGTGAAAATCGGGAATAAATTCACCAATACAATCAAACGTGTGGCAGTGTGTGACGTAGGTATATTCATTCTAAAAAACCGCTATAGGTGAGGAAGCGAGGCTATTCACGTCTCTCCACTCTACTTCGGTATATGGGAACGCAAGAAATAGAATCTCAGTTCGCTCGCTCAGTAGCTCGCGGGCTTTCGTTCGAGGTGGTCGCTTCGCCCGTTTTGTGAAAGTCGGCCGATGTATTTTTTCATGTTTTCAGCAATAAAATTTCAATTATTATCACTTTTGATTTAAAATTTAATTAATTTAAGCGATTGGCTATGAATATTCTTATTTTTCCGATTTTAAATCGCTCATTTTTACATGTGTATTGAATACACAGCACCGGAACGCGTGGATTTTTTTAGCACAGGAAGGGAAAGGTTAATATCGTATGTTGCTGGGAGACTTGAAGCAATATACTCGTACAATAATGGGTGATTAAACATTATTTCAAACTAACCCATACTGATTTCAAATATTATCAAGTAAGAGATCAATGCGAGTTTTTTTTCAAGTTTTCCGCAAATAAAAACCTTTTTTTGAACTTCAATAACTTTCCATTTTCTATTAACTAAAACTTATATTTAAAATGGATTTAAATAATTTGCTTTACTGGATTTGCTGATTTCTTCGCCACCGCCGGTCTTTCATGATCAGACTTAAATGATTTTAGTTGCATAAGAAAATAAATAACTTTAAAAAAGAGTGACTACGTGTAAGTTTCCTGCCAATCGCAATGATTTGAAATAGTGATCCGATGTCTGCAAGAGATTTTACTGTTATGTGAACTAGTAAGTAGATATATTATTTATTCTTGTTTGTTTCTTACAAAGAAGAATTCCAACGATTTACTGTTGACGACTAGAAAAACGGAAAGAGAGCTTTGCGTTCTTGTCTCGTATTACTACTATTAAATTTTTCCCCTTATTGACTCGAAACGAACGTTTGAGTTCTATAACATTTAATTCAATGATGTCATCATGTTCTATTAAAATACATAATATTAGTGTGTAGTTTTTAAAATAATAAATGTTTTGGTTACAGGTCTGTTTATTAAATGATAATCAATTATAAATAATTTTAATTATTCCTTTTGATTGCTTGTAATTTGAAATTATATTATATATAGTACAACCTGGGGGATCCAATGCCATGTGGCAATATCTTCCAATCAACCAGAAAGTTGTTAAGTGTAAACCAGGCTGGAGCCCCTTAAAAAAAATGGGTACCAACGGGAATCAAATTTGCAATTTCCTAGTTGAAAGATAGGCGTTATATCAACCAGGCCAAGGAGGTTAACAGTGAAGGAGGTGAAGTGGAATTTAATAAAAAAGTAAAGCGCGAAGCATGACTGATAAGTTCCTCCTATTTTGCGTCAAAACTCATGAAAGATGTTAAATATATGAAAGAATCAAGTTTATCGGGAAGTTTTAGTATTCAGTTTTGTACGCTTCTTTTCAGGTTACCTCAGCGTGTACTTATTTCATTCAGGCATAGGTTATCGTGACCTGCGTTATCAGAATGAAAATAGTAACGTATGGAAGCATGGATACTAGGGGATCTGCGCCTAGAACTATTGTATTGGTTTTATTTACTTCGTCTTATTTATTTTTAACAAAACAGAAAATAAAATAATAATTGTATTAAGTTTCAAATTATTCCGTTTTAACCTTAAAGTCACCTATTTATTAGTGAACTAAAGTAAATATTAGGTATTTAAATTTTTTTATAACTTTTATTCAAATGATTTATGAACGATGTATGAAAGATCTCACTAACTAAATTTATCTGTGAGTTGCTGCGAAACTAGTGCTAATAAGGAACAATATACATTTACATCTATTTTCGAATATTTAGTACTGCTGTAAAACATTATTATTTAGACTTATTATACTTAGATTTTTTTCCTAAATTTCTCATTGCACGAGGCTACTTATTCAAGGTGTTTGAAACTGTTGTCGTTAACATTCTATATAATATAGTTTCTGTATATAAAAAAGAAGACTACGTATAATGCGAATATTATAAAGTTACATTTTAAATGCATTAACAGACCAATCAAATGAAAAGCGGCGAGTTATCCTCTGCAGTCTGATTCACTACAAATAAAAATGTCGGTTTTTATTTATACTCCAAAGTCTAAGTTCTATTTTTCCTATTACTACAGTAGATAAGCGATTGGGTTCAAAATATATGACAGATCAAATCGCTACTACGCATGTTTCGAACTTAATTTTAAACGCAAGCAATTCTCACCCCTCTGAAAAAATACCTTCTACGTTATTCTTATACTACTGTCATTTCGGTATGGCGTCAGTGGAGGAGGAACTTCATGAGTTATGTAGTTAAAAAGACGTGACAAAAAAATATAAACTCCATTTGTACTTAATGTCACTTTGGGTGAATGGTGGAAATCTACTGACATATTAATGTCTGTTTTAATCTTTCTACCCGATAGTCACATTTTTATCTAATGAGAGATTTATGAAGCGTTAAATGACTATGTAGCAACTTTGCTTTCATTTTGTCAAGGTGTAGTTTTGTAACGAAAATCCGTGATTCCCTAAGCGCTTGTTTTTTTATTTCCTCAAAGCAATTTCGTTGCAATCATTGTCCCAATTAGGAAATAAATAGGAAATGCCAAATGTGCTGGAGGTCGGGGGGCGGCACGAATCCGCTGCATCCTAAATGTCAGGTCAGTCGTGGTTGTCAGCCTTTCGCTTGGCTTGTGTTGGGTATAGTATAGATAGGTACTTACTATTTTGTGCACTTTGCATTTTACATCTATCAACGAAGAAATCCTTATACTTAACAAAATACCATAATGCTACTCTTCAAAAATGACGTCAATAACTAACTACCTTAAACTATTCGTCCAAGTGGTGAATTAATGTTTAGAGTCTCGGTCCAATGGTAGGACGCCTTACACTTTCATCGGATCATTTCTGACTGTTAGAATATTTATAGGTTAAAAATATTCATGATGTTAGTTGAACTTTAAATAAAAAAGCAACCAACTCCGCAGTGTTTCTTAAATGACCATCTGCTTATCGTGGTACTGAAATGTTCTATTATATTTTTTAAAATTTTGTTTATATTATGATACCTGAATTTAAATCACTATAATGTTCAATAATTTTAAGATTGACCAATAACAATGATTTTTTTTGGTTTCCTAAAGCAGGACGAAATTGATTACGAAGTCAGTCTTTTCGTAGATAATCAATATATTTATTTGGTTAACAATAAATAAATAGTCTACATTGAAATTAACTCTTGCTGGGTTTAATTAATATTTTTAAGAATGATGGAATACATCATTGAAGATTTTTACGGCTGTTTTTCCACTAGTTTAAAATGTTTTGTAATATTTTTTGGCATCTTTGAAGCCAATTTAACACGGCAACAACCCCGAAATACATTTTAAACATACAATATAATGGAAGACTGGTATATCGGTCTCAATTTTTCTTTCCATACATACATTATTTCTCTCAACTTGGATCAAAATAGATTTAACTCTTGAGAAGAAAGAATATTTATACGAATACACAAAACAAAACATACACAACGCAATCGGGAGAAAACTCTCGAGTGATACATTGAACCGCTGAAAAGAACATTGTTTTACTATAATATTTACAACCTACGATCCTAACATATACTCGTATGTATACGACACCACATGGAAATGATGTCAAACACTGCGCTGTGGAGTGCGGTGCGGCTCAGCGAACTTTCTAAGCGAGGTGAGTGCGAGTGGCGAGTGGGCGCCCCGGCCCGGCCCGCGGCCAGAAGTAGACCGAGAGATCGGCGACAGCATAAATTATTCGGTGGCCCACACACAACATGACGCCGCTTCCAAGGCGTTATTCAATTTTCACACATTTGTATATGGTAATATAATACAATATATCGAACGTGAATACGACCGATTCATAAAATTTACGCTAAAGAACAGCAAATCTCTCTCGATCGCAAATGTTTTCATCCACATTTTCCAAACACTCGTATATATCGCCTGAGATTAAACTCAAGCTTTTTTAACAAATGAACAAAGAGGAAAACTAAAAATAAAATATGATTCAGTATTTTAGCAATTGTTTAAAAGAGAAAAATACCACTTTTAGGCACAAAACCTTTCAAGCCCAATTTCCAAGAGACATTAAATCTAATACAGATTATGTTGATTTTTTTGGGTTCTTTCTCAGACCAGCAATCATGACATACAAATAACTGGAAACATTTTGAAAATGCAACTTTCTTTCACATTTAAAAACTACTAATGTATAGTATGGTATACCGAAAGAAAGAGTGGAGAAAAAATTGGCTTTAGGGAGTTCGGACGGAAGAACAAAACCTGAATTTTACCACGCTAGGCTGCCTTTTTGTCTAAGAAATGTCAAATGTTTATCTTAAGTATTGTACCCTACGACCAACTTGCCTCTTTCTATTTGCTTCGAACAATGGACCGACTGGAACGCTCTTCTTTTATGAACTTGAACAATATAGTCGATGAAAGCGAGTGATTTAAAAAAATCTCTTTTTGCAAGTTATGCAAATTGGGTGAAAAAATCCACAAGACCGTTGTCGAACACCGTTTCTTTTTTTCATCGTCTTTGTTCTTTTGACTCGCGGCAGCCATGAGTCATCAGGTGAAGATATTGTTTGTCTCCATTTGTCACGATCCACTGCGTCTTTTGTTATTATCGATGAAGCTAGGATAAAAAAATGTATTGGTCGGCCGCCGAGTTTTATCACTTGTTTTAAGTTGGCGTGGATGAATCTTTAATGTTTTAGAATCAATCCGTCAATAAATTTCTCAATATTTTTGATCTTGATATGTCATTATCTCGCAGATTCGTGAAATTAACGTTTTAGTCAGCTACAGCTACAGCGTTGCTAACGTTAGATAACCTAGAAAAATCCGAGTTCGACGTCCTCTGTATAATTGTTTTCGTGGTATGAAATCCGTTTATTCTTGATGAGCGTGCGTTTTTAGCAAGCTCTTGAAATTATGGACCATGTTAAAAAGTCGAAAACAAAATATTCTATCATATTTCATTTCTACTGTCGTTTGCCTATTTTTTATATCTAAGTACGAGTATTTAACTGTAAATAATGGCCCATCTATCCGTGATTTGAGCATCTCGACACTAATAATCGTGACGTCAATAAAAAGAGTAATAAATTATAATGTTTGTAGATATTTTCGAGTTGACTCTTTTCCACGATCAATGAATGCCACAGTGCCTTCAACCCCTTCGTTATTTTTTTAGGTATATGTCTTATGTTGGTTGAGTCTTCAGTTTGGTGAAAAAACTCTTGCAATCTATACTCCACATATTCCTTCATTAAAAGCGTCAATTTTGTTAGTATCGTCTATATTCGCGCCTTTGGAGTATCTTCGACCATTTTAACATTTATGTCGCTTTATAAATAAATAACACATGCAAATAAATCAAATTTACATACAAATAAATTATTACATTTTAATATAATATTTTCTCGTGGTCGATTTGTAGGACGATCCAAAAATCGTATACAATTTCTTAAATTTTATAAAGCCCTTGTTATTCATGTCATCTACGGTCAATGCTGACCTACATACTCGTATTAGATTATTTTATGCAATCTGCCTATGTAATTAAGCATATACAAATATGTATACATTTTATGACATAAAGAGAACATGCCTGGGGTTATAAAACAAGTTTTTTGTAAGAAATTTGTTAGAGCGAATCTGATTTAAACAAAAAGCATTTTTTCGTTAAATGTTTTTGTGACTTCCCCACCTTTTGCACATTTTCAGCGTGTCAGGATATGTTATTACCTGCAAAAACAATTCACGTGACACACTTTTTGTTCTTATCCTGCAGTGAAAGATTCAAGCTGTGATCAGCGTTTTGACTGCAGACACAATATTAATTTGTCCGTAAACGCTGAAATTCACTCTTAGTCGTATAAATCTTTTCTAAAAATAAAATATTAAAAAATACACAGAAATATTGCATAATCCCAACATTTTTAACATGAAATTAATTATTGAAAATCGTATACCGTACATTGGTTCCTGTTTCCTTTGGAGGAATATTAGTATTCCGGTTAATTGGATTTAATTGTGCAAAAAGGCTCCAGCCCACATTTTTACCTGGTTTCAGATTGAGGAAACGCTGCGTCGCTTTGTATGGGGTTGTATAGGACATAAGACTGTTAACTGGCTTGATTATTGTGTACATACGAGTACATGATTGAGGTGTAAGCTTATTCGATATTTCAAATAAACAAAAAATGTGATTTGTTTAGTTGGTTCCTTTTTTTATAAATAGTCCAATTCTAAAAAATACACATCACTATTCCTTGAATATTTGACTAAGTGGTGTAAAATCACTGTTTTCTTTTAAACCAGGCATTCCCAGCCTGTGAGCCATAATAAAGTCCATTACGTTCTTTGTGAGTACAGAATATTATGTTCTAGAAGTGCAATGCACAGCTAACTATCGCTATCACAATTTAGTTTGGTAGCAAAATGAAATAGAATTCCGTAGATAGTAAGTAGTCGACGGACGAACGTTCGTCGCAATCGTGCGCAACTAATTTGAAAATAAAATTCCCTTTGCAGTTACAATGCTAAAAAATCAACGCGACAGTTCACATTTTCATATAAAAAGCGTACAATAATCTATTTCCAGTTATAATTAATAAGAATAATAGTTTATTTGTCACGGAATTTCTATTTTTCTCCACAATTGCTCAAAATTTTAAAATTATATTTGTTTTTTCCTAATTCACATTCTTTAAATTTCGTCATCGTACAGATAAAAAGAGGAAAGAAAGTGATTAAATTGTACGAGTATGTATGTGCCAATCGGATAAAGCTGCGCATGGTGAATTCGGGTTTCGTATTGCCAAAACCGATACGATGTCTCAAATGTGTGGTGCTTTATTTTCCTCGTTTCGTGTAATTGACAACCAGGCAATATGGTGTTGCGAAGATTTCTCTCTGGCAAAAACTGGTGTTTTATTTATTCGTTTCCTTAATGACCCGTATTTGCGTTGCTGAAATATTTTCTTGGTGCGAAGGTGTATCGTGAAAGAGGTTCTGGCGCTGGGTTGGGGATTCGGTCCGCCATTCTGTTACGCAAGTAATGAGCCCGTGCCTGCTTTGATCACCAGTGTTTTTGCACTGCGTTCTCAAACGTTGTATACACGCTCCTCTATGCTAATTTCTAAAACTTTTCCCATCGAAACCTGGCGGTGTGAAAATAAAAGGCGCTATTTATTTTATTCCTAATCTTTGTGCGCAGTTTAGTCAAGGACAACGAAGAGTTTGTTATCTTTGTTTTGTATTATTCATTGTATTTTCCTCGTTAGAAATAAATATAAAATTGTTAAGCATAATTATTTAGTTTTATTCTACTCCGCATCCAAATTAAGACAAAACATCATTCGTACAATACTGGAGTAAAGATTGTGTCAATAATACATAGTTTTTCATAATGATGGCACAAATTATTCTAGTGTAGTTGGATTGGGCTATACAGAAATTCCTCCATTGACGCGGGTAATAAGTTCCAGAAAAACCGAATAAATTGAACCAATGAAAATATATGTAAAATATTACATATTTCCAGATATTCTTTTCTTATTTAATTGGAAAAGCTTGAGTTATTTCTTATACGAGTAGATCTATACAAATGGTTACTGAAACCTAATAGAATACACATTTTGACGAGATAAGTTCAAAATTACAGAACTTATAATTTACTGTCCGTATTCAAAATCATTCTGGCTGTGTAAATCTTCCTTTATTACTAATGTCGGTTTTACAGTTCTAACTGTTTTAATTGTCGATGTTGATTGCATAGAAAATCTATCGGGAGTCTGCTGTTCGACTCTTTTATCAAACAGAATAACTGCGTTAAAGTGAATTCGCATAAATGGAAGGGTAACCGTATATATAAAAAAAACACTGATCGTTTATATTTTAGGTTTCATATTTAAATCACTGATCCACATTGACTATTGTAGGTATCCTTAGTGGTTAGAATACATATTGTGTACTCTTAATTTATTGTTGTATACCTGAGATTAGCTTTCTAATTTTTGTATTAATTTGATTAATGTATGAATATGTACATTGTTAGTTTTGCTTATACATATTTATTTTCCGACCGGTAAGCTTGTTGCTATCAGTTATCGTACCACGTTTTATCTGTTCAACATTATGCGAGATAATTTTAAAATACAGTCGCGACATTCGATCTGATAAAAATATTACGCACATCTTGCAATATGGTGTCCTTGGGATTTGAATCTACATCAGCAAATATTTTTCGATATGATTCAAATTGCATGCGCATGGCAGTCTACTTTTAAAGGAATATGTAATTCGTATTTATACAATTGGTCCCAGTGTATGACTGTGTGGAACGGGAATTATTGTTCACCAGTTCTCGTGCGAGATGATTTGTACAATAGTGACGTATGTTGAAAAAAAAATCCATTTGTTGAGCTTAAAATCAACATGTCCAACGACAATCGGAAAATTTGTGGCGTAGTCTGATGTGCTATATTTTCGTCACTTTTCAATACTAAAACAGATGTATAATCATAGTATGTAGTCAATCAAATAGTTTTACGACTCAAAGTTCTAAAAATTCGTGTGCAATACACATATGTTACGAATATACTCGTATTATGATTTTTGCAGAACTATCAGGTAAGACTATAGATCTTTAATAGAGTATCATATAGTATGTTAGTATACCATGCTTGTGTTTTGGAAGGTTCCGAGCACTGTTACTTTTTATTCCACTTATTAAATTTTTTTTGTGTATTTAGTTACACATGGTACATCTGGCGGGTTTATTTTATTATATGTGCACTTTCGTCGTACATATACAGTAGAATCTGGTAGATTTATTGCCATGAGGTAATATATTCCAACTTATCAGAAATATGTTAAAGAGACCTTGCCTGAAAACCAGACTGGCAGTTCTTTTTCATAAAATTGGATACCGACGAGAATCGAACCCGGAACCTCCGAACCGAAGGCAGCCATCTTACTAACTAGACCACATTAGTTGTCATGATAGTAAATACTATAATTGCCATGAATCATCGACCAATAGTAAGATATTTTCGAACATATATATTATAATATATTAGTATATTTAACTTTTTTTAGGATACCTCGAATATTTGTTTACCGTCTTTGTTTAATTTAATCGACGATGTTGAACAAGTTACGGAATATAGATTCTCGAGACCCTGTTGTCGAGATGAAATCCGGAGACGATTAGCGGGTACGGCAGGTACAAGCACGTCAGAACAGGTTATAAACGTGTACACTAGTTAGTCGCTTTATCGGGCTCGAAGTTTGGAGCCGCCAGGCCGTACCGAAGAGAATGCCCATTATCTCGGCATTTGTTCCAGAGACGCCAAATCGGATACGTACAAGGCGAAATAGATTTTTCGCGTCACTCGTTTCTTGGAAGCACATTTGAAATTAATATTCTGTAGCGAAGGAAATTTGCTCACGTCGCACGTTTTTTTTTTTTGTTTTTCAATATTTGAATTTTTACGACGGGTTTTGCTCGATGCCGTTATGTCACCATCATGAAGTGGAATCCCAGCTCTAAGCTAGCTCGGTGACTCGTTGGTGCGGGGGTCTGGACTTTAATCGGTCGAGTTTCTATACGCACTAGTTATGGTACGAACTTCCGAGAGCTATCAGATGTGCATAATTCTTAATCACGTTCAATAGAAAATTGAAAAAGTATTACAAAAATTTATCATGGATTAAAAAAACTTACGAGATGAGCTGGTTGGTTGGAAGAATTTTTTGTATAGCAATAAGCTTGCAGATGTATTATGAATTTATGTACACAAAAGTAATAAATATTTATGTATGGATCCTGTACTTGTTAATTTATTTTCCTTACCATCCAATATACTTCTCGCAGTAGACTCTTGTATCTGTGGGATATGAACTGCCAACCATCTCTTTGGGGGGTGCGAGTGGTAGTCGTCTTTTTACGAGACAGCCATAAAAACTATACGGGGAATCCGGATCTCATTCTTTGTACATGATCCCCATCCAGTAACGTCTCCATCTTACGATGTCTTCGGTTTTAGATATTTTTTCTTATTCTGACGTTTTACCAGTTACATACATCGCAAATTCTTAATTTCTGATGTTCTAAGGAGTTCCTTCGTTTATCATTTTTAGTTTCGTATGCAATGACAGGTCTAACACGCGTTTTATAGATCCTCACTTTACTTTCTGTTGCCATCTACTTACTTTTCCATATACTTTCTTTGAGGCATTCGGATATTGCAAGGTGGCATTGGTATGTTACTTCGTGTATACAAACTATTTAATTTAAGTTATCAATTAATCTAATAAACGGTAGGTTTAATCGTACATATATATTTGTTTCGTTTTGGTTTTCTCACTGACCCGATATCACACATATACTCGTATTATTACAATCCCATACGTGGTGTTTGGTGTAGCCAAATAATACTCGTATATAAACTCATTAAATAAACGTTATAAACCCGATAAACGATGATTTGACTACGTAGCATTAATTGAGCCTGTCGAATATTAGATCAACTAATATTTTGTAAAAGGTACATAGTCGTTTGGAATTAACCACAGAGATTCCAATGTCTATGGAATAATAGTTATCTGTTCACTTCTGGTGCTGTGATTCACGGGGAAAACTGAGCACTTAAGCATCGACCGTGGCACGCTGGACGGCCCGCCACGACTGCGGCAGAGTGCGAGTGCCACAGGCGATCCGGCAACGTCGCGCGCCGCCCCCGGCCACTTTACTGTGTACCTGTCTTGTCGCCGGTTCGCGACGTTGTCAAGAGACTCGCATCAGCGGGAGGGAGGCTATTATTTTTGCAATCCAATTGTTCTTAACTTTTTTTAATTTAGTGACGTGTGTTGTGTGTTTACTATGGACGGGACGGTGAACGTAGAGAAACAATCAAACGTTTTAATGTATTGTTATGGACATTCTTCAGAACCTGTCAAATTAAAATAATATATACTACAAACATTCTTTGAACTGTAAAGTTACCTCGATTTCAAATTATTTTGTACAAAAAACTGACATTCGTATGTATGTATTGTATTGCACGATTATTTATTATTTGGCAATATTATAAATTGTATGTAAGCTTTATTATATTTCAAGTTTCTTCTCTGGTTGTTTCAAGAATATTTTAATGCAGTTGAGCTGTGTTTATGATATTCTATATAGAAATCCTTTGTTTTTTACGTTATTATCAGTCCTATGGTTCTAGGTAATTTAAAAATATAACAAATAGTTAAGTACAATCATTAATAGTATATTTTTCAATTATGTTTTTTACACTCGTAAATTTATATAAATAATACCTGATTTAAGCTTGAAATTATAGCCCATTTCATGCACCTCCAATGGGCATCGATAGTGAGAAAAAAAATGGAAGACTTAAGACGTCGTTGATCATCTTTGTTCGTTTCTAGAAAATATAACATGTGGTTTTCTGTTGATAATATTTACTGTGGCCCAGGGTCTGTCAGCACTTGGTATAAATTGAAATTCTTCGAGTGCGCCATTTAAAAAAAATAATGTTTTTATTTTCGTTCGGGTGCGGTAACATTTTAAATTATTTTTTTAGATAAAATTATAACGTAATATTTTTAGGTTAAGCTATTGAGCTATATTCCATATTGTGATCTTAATTAAATATATAAATGCAAACGGAATTCATTAGATGCGTTTACGTGATTTCAAAATATCCCAAATTTCAAAATAATGTTATTAGCGATCACATACGATACTAGCAAAAATATGAATAATCAAATGTTTTAGGCTTAACTTTATTTAACGAGTCTGGTGTGTTCTAAAAAAACGATCGCATTAAAGGCTCAAATTTATAGTCCAATACTAAATTTAAAAATTTGTTATTTGAAGAAATTAGTATTTAAAGTCAAATTTCGTAAAAAATTGTAGCTTTCTTAAAAGTCACGTGGTGTTTACCTCACTATGTATTACCTCACTATGTAGCGAAAAGAGGTTCGACTGAATAAAAATCCGAAGATTTTAGTATTTATGAGCTGGATTATGAATTCGGGAAGCGATTAATATAGCGAAACACTATGAAACTTCACTGAATTTTGATAGTTGACTTATGTTGGTTTTTTAACCTTTTGTTCGTATCCGAGTTGAAGTCGTTACCACTTAACATCTTTGCAATAAATGACCAATAATTAAATAATTTTTAAATCCTTAATAAGACCGGACTACAATATAATACAATAAAAGCCGCTTATATTCGGTAAAACTTAATCCAAACACGACACGATTCAAACTCTTCTAGCAGGCCAACAACTGAATGTGGAGCTGAGCCCGTAATTTCGTCGGTCCCTCGGTAGGCCTCTCGTCGCTGACGTCATCCATTCCTAAGGCCGTCTCTTTCGTGCTCTCGTGATTCCCGTATCTCCGCCTCCTCGGCCGCCATTCGTTCGGAACGGGCCGAAGAGCACTGTCGAATAGAACCGGCCGCTCGGCTCGGCTCTGCGGCCGGGCGCCCATGCGTCATGTGATGTGTATCGCCGCCGCGCTCATCGGTGTATGTGTTCCTATTATCGCACACCGGCACAGACATTATTGTATTGTAATGCGCACTTTCGTGAATACGAGGCATTAAGCGGGAGGGAGTACATGGGTCGAGTCGCAAGGAAAACTCTCTAATACTACTATACTACAAAAACAAAAATTAACTTTCTGAAATACCTGAGTTCCTACTATATATTATCGTTCTTATTGCTTCTTAATTTACGTATATTCCCAAATTCAACTAATATTGTGATTTTTAAACCTGACAAGTAATGTACTTCGGTTTTTTCGTCGAAATTCACACTGCGAGATTATTTATATTCTACAATAAAAAGCTGAATTCATGTTATCTTTCTTTGTCTACCGCAGTATTGTCAATTTGTAGCTCTGAGAGATATAATGTGGTTGATATCTAAAATAATTGTCTTTTTGTTGAAACGGCAACCACATTATAATTTTATCATAATATTTAACAATTTACGGTCTGATTAGCGATGTAGTACAGACGATCTTAATATTTTATAAACTCTTTATATGTATGTATTGATTGGTAACGGTTACTGATTGTGTTAATTCAATCGACGAACATGTAATAATGCTTACCAAACAAAAAAATACGGCATATCTTGTTGTTGTTGTTGAGAATACATATAACGTCAATATTTATTAATAATTAATTGTAAGAAAATATTTGTCTTGCCATGTAGAAACAATATTCTGAGAGATTGCCTCTGTGTTTTCCGATAGACAGACAAGCCACACGGATGTGCAATGACTGGTACGCCTATAATACGCGAGGCTGAAGAAGGTTTGTTGACTCAAAATAGCTGGTGCACCTCTCCGCCTGCCGAAGGTTTGTTGATTCAGCTCTCGGCACTGACTGGCCAGCAACTTCATGTCTGCATAAATAAATATTTGTCTCTAGTAAGGCGCAACACGCACTTGTGCAGCAGTCGACGAAATCTGTGTGAATCCCACCATCCTAGCGCTGCGTTTAACGTCTTGCACGATTTTACTCTAGGCTCTGTCTTTCTTCAGCATGAAATAACGTAACACACAAACCTTCAAAGTCTTCGAAAAATTTCATCCAGTTTAATTACATTATTTGCCAAAAATAAAATGAAACGAAACGAATTTTAACGGGAAATCGTATGCTATAGTTTTATAACATCCATTCTTTTCAGCTTTCTCTAAGACAAGCCAAGAAGAAAATGCCTATTTGTTTGATAACATATGTTCAACATTTTAATTGGTTTATATAAGAAATTCTGGCGTTATAATCAAAATGGAAAAAAATACAATCAGTCAAGTTTATTCTTCCATAAAACTAGTACTTTTTACTACCTTTGCATTGTGACATATATTTATTTAAACAGAAAACAAATTCCAGTAATCTGCAATTCCATTAATATTGCATTAAGTGACAGCTAGATTTTTCAATCCCAAAATTTCGTTACTTTAGCAATCAATGTCCATACTTTTTGGACGTAGCCTAGCCAGTGTTCTCGAATATCCATGATGGCGGTGCGGGTATGTATGTCCCATGTCTACAATGAGCCTCTCGGCAGATACTACGGAGCAGAACAAGTCTCGGCGCACACATCCACAGTTATGAGCGCTGTGGCAATGGGCGATGCCAGCCACGCACACAGCCGCAGCGCGCGGCACGTACTCCCAGATCCGGCAACATCGCCGGCCTGCCTTTCGCCCCCCATCCGACCCGCCTCCTCGCGTCGTGATAAAAACAGAACCGTAGCCGTTCTCAACGTATCCATGCCACATACGAGGTGTTTCACGCGGGCGACTTGTATGTATTTCTTTATATAAACGTGGAACTCGCTCTATCGATATCGCCGAGAGATAATACCGGTCGGATTTACAGTTTCTCAACACGTCCGAACGATAATATACAATATGGCCGCAACTCTATTGAAAATGTACCGGACTGGATTAACTGGTGAACTACTATTTAATGCACACGCCTACGGTGTTCGAGAGACTTGTTTTAGCGAATTATTGATTACAAACGTTTCAGAACTTGTAAAGATTAATTGAAATTGACAGTCATTTGCTGTGACCACAAACGTCGCTCCTCGTTGCACGCAACCGGCAATATGGCGGCGCTCGTAGCGACTGTCCCCGCTCTGCTACTATTCTAATGCCGTCCCCTCCTCCTACCCGACCCCTCTCCGTTACCTCACCCTCCCGGCCTTCCCTCCTCCCGTCACTCAATATACTGCCAGACATCTGCAAATGGGCTCCAACTGGCACCGTCGCTACGGTCATATTTTCTCCGCGATTTTGATGTGGGTCGTTCGCTTTTCCTATCAATTCGCATCTCGGGCGCGAATAAATTTCCATTGCGCTATCGGTTGACTGGTAGAATTCCGCATAATCCATCGTCGGACTGGTTTATATCAAGCCCGTCTGTTTCGAGACCGTTCGACTCGTGGAATTGCTGTCTCTCTTGAGGAAAAAATAATAATAACGAAATCTGTATTTATCATATTCCCGCACGTCGGATGTGCGATTTACGATGGACGGCTGCCGTAGTTTGTTGTGAAATGTAGATTTTACTGTGCTGTGCTGATAGTTGCGCCTCGACTGTTTCCCCTCTAAGCGAGTTGAAACATTTCTCAATGCGTATATCGCCTTTTAACAGTCTTATTTTACGTCCATACGACAACTCTGTTTTATCGTTAAATAGCTTTAGATATCAAATTTATCTATATCTGTTTGTAGATATCAAATTTATCTATAGCTGTAGATATCAAATTTATCTATACCATCTCAATATAGCAAATTTAAATGGTTATGTTATTGTTTGGGTGCTCGCTCACCTAGAAAGGAAAACCGTTTCTGTAATTAAACATTTTACCTGTTCTTAGATAATCGGTATATCTCGTCGTTTTGTATGGGACTCGTATGAAACATACATACTTTAGTATCTCGCCATGCCCGTTTTCGGATAGGCAGAGATGACAGATCTCCAGGCCTTTCTACCAATTTCTTTATTTTGAGTACTTTCGGAAGACTGTACATCAAGTGTATAAAAATATTCGTTAATTTAGATTATTATGATAATGTTGAGCCAATAGCTGAACAATTTGTTCATATATTGTATTGATGAAATTAAAGTAATTTTGTTCAATGCATGAGTCCATTAGTGAAATCAATTCCTTACTATTGTCATTTAAAATATTCTTTGCGAGCTCTAAAGATCTCCATCCTGGTATACTTGGATAGAGTATATAAACGGAACAGTCCTATTTATAAAAAAAACATACGAAATAACCAAAAAAAAATCAAGTCACATAAATCCAGCTTTTTACACTAATTTTAATTTCCGGAAACTCATATTTGACGGGAAAGGCAAAAATGGAATACTTAGCAACAGTGGTGTGTATATGATAAACTTTTATGTGCTGACTTTGATAATTTCTATATAGGAAAGACAGGAAGATCATTTGAAAAGAGATTTCGTGAACACAAACCCGCCTTAACAAATCCTCTAATTTATTCTGAAATGGCTATTCATTGTCACCGTGAAAACCATACATTTTCTATCGATGATGCCAAATTCTTACATATCAGTAGTAACTGAAATAAATTGGACATATTAGAGGCCCTAAACAATTCTAAGTCAGTGCATCGGGGTGAACATCTGTCACACATATATTCCAAGAATCTCGCCGCTGCTCGCTGAGTTTGTCTCCTCCCTCCCTCCACCACAGTCCCCAACCCGAATGTTTACCGTTAGAAGCGTGTATGTCGGTACCAGTTCGAACAGAATTCAGTCTTGTTTGTTTGTGTTACCTGATGATGAGGTGAAAGCCTTTAAACCGGTAGGGTTATATCGTTACAAAAAGTGGAATTAATAGTGTTTGATACAACAAATTACAATCTAAGAGTATTGTTAGTAAAATAATTTTCATATTGTAGAATTCTATTGAATTTTGCGTTTTTTTACATTTTCCATATTTTATACCCGTTTAAAAAGCTAACATGGGATATTAATGGTACACATTTAAATAATTTTTGTATATATTTTTTCAATATTTTTTGTATATATTTTTATATAAATTTCTTTGTCATCCAAAACTGATTACGATCAATATAAGTTTTCAGGATCAATTGGAGAAAAATTAAAATTTTGCTTCACATTTGGAGAACACAAAAATGATTTAATAACTAAGTACATACTACTAACATAATTTTTTGTTGTAGAAAAAATTGGGAAGTCTTAAAAATTTCATCGTATTTGCAAAATGTATTTGCGGTCTTTTGTTAAAATTTGACAAGTGCGATATATTTACCAATAAACGTTTAAATTGATTAAAATTTTAGCAAACTATCCAAAATTTTGTATGTGTCAATTTATGCAATCTCAAAAACGCATTTTGTCAAAATGTACGTCTAATATAAAAAAAAATTGTGGGAATTTTTCTTTTGAATAAAATTTGGTCGGTTAGAAGAGATTGCCGCCTGGTAATAAATTTAGCCCGATTGTTTGACGATGAAGTGTTACATACATACCATTACGTCATTTCCCTATCCGGGCAAGCAGAGGACAGAGCGCCATACTTCCTATACACATCGATACACATTTTTTAGCCTCTTCTACACCCATATACTTTCTCATACAACTTCTACGTTTTCTCTGACTTTCTACGTTTCCTTCTTTCAGAAGATCAATATCATTCACTTGATCCAGCTACAGTTTCCATGGTCTTCCACTCACATTTGCACTATATATCTGTTTTGTTAGTCTTTCTTCATTTATTCGTTTCACATGCCCAAATCATCTCAGCGCGCTTTGCTTCATCTTACTCAACACATCAACCGTAAGTTCACATTCATCCCTAATCACTTCATTTCGTATTATATCATACATGCCCCTCCCTTTATGCATTTTCAATACACGCATATCTATAGCCTTTATTCAGATTTTCTCAGTATTTCTCCACGTTTCACTCCCATAGACGTTTCCTATTGCCACGCCGTTCGATATCGCTCTTAATTCTTCCATCATCTGAGAAAATACTAACTATTTAGCAAAAATACCTCAACTAGCTCCGATGAAGTGAATAAATAAACGATAGAGATATTTTGTAAGCTAAAAGATTGGTCAAATGTGTCGAGATTAACTAGTTCTTGATTTGGTTTTACAGAATGTGAGAGAAAGCTTGTGTATGAGTGAGTGTTCCTACCAGCAGCATTTTGTGCAGACTATGTGAACAAATTTATTTCATATTTATCTTAATTATTTAGTTAAGTTCATAATATTTTTTAATGCATATTTAGAAATTGTCGACAGAAAATAAGGTAATATTATAATTATTATATAATTCTTAAAGAAATTTAGCTCTTCACAATTATTCCAAATACTTACGTGTTATTGTATCGTATTACACCGACCAACCAACTAGAGAGATATTAAAGAACCCTTAAGTTAAAACCAGACTGGACATTTCTGAAAAAAAAAAGATTACAAACGGGAGTCGAACCCGCAATCCCAGGGATGAAAGTCAGGTGACTTAACAATAAGGTCGTGATGCAAAAAAAAATATTGTAGGAAAAGAAACAAAATATACTATTTAAATCTGCATACAATTTGATGACAAAATATATATGATATACGAGTGTATATTAATAATTAACAACAATGATGGTATGTTTTAAGGTTATGATGCATTGAAAAGGTTTCGTCGGGGACTTGAAGAATTTACAATACTGAACGGATCCCTCCACCTGGGGACTGATTACTACCGATTCATACCCAGATTACAATGGATTATTCTCTCGATATATTCATACGACTTGAATAAGAGAAACTGCAATTCATTTACGGGCTGCAATGTGAGCGAGCCTCCGACACAATGCTGATTTATGTATGTGCTTAAATTTACATAGCAATGACGTTATATAAAATCGCTGATTCATTTCGGTATCAGGCGACCGGGCCATAAAATGGTATGAGTGTAATGTGTAATGTGGTAGGTACTAGAATGGCGGTGCGCATTCGCAATTCAATCGATTTCTCTCGCCGGCCCCTGGTTACATACATTTGTAATGTCTATACATTCCATATATCAAGGTCTGTGTCTGTATAAGGAAAGGGCGCTGTATTCCCTCGGAAGGGTTGTACGGGGGCGGGGCGGTGAAAAGTACGTCTTGTAGACTAGAATATTGTAGTGTACAGAAATATGTTTTTGCAGTAGTTTTATCTGAAATAATGTATTAGTTTTCATCCAAAATATTGAAACTAGTCAGTTTCTACATTGTGAAATGAAGTTTTTAAATAGTGAAATATCGTCGAATTATCGAGTTCGAGAATATTCAATGGCTCGAAGTTTCAGAATAAAACCAGATAACGACATAATTGTCCGAGATTTAAGACTAATTATTGCCATTGCTTAAATTCGGGCCCCAACCTTGCACACTAAATCCTTACCTTAAAATTCTATGATTTATATTAAGTTTTTTTTTCTATTCGCAACTCACCATAGGTAAATTTACAAATTCGTAGGCTTTCGCGGTTATTTTTATTTGTGGCAAAAGGTTTTTTGAAGTTAATACTGCGTTTTTGCTAAGTTGCGAAGTTGATAACCGACAAGCACTGAAAATGAGAGCTGCAACGTTCTCGAAACGTCGGCACTCGTAGTTACAAAAACTTAGTTTAAACTTCTAAGTTTCGTTAATATATTTTCTAAATTCAAATTTCTTAAGTAAGGTAAGGTAAGGGGTTTGATCTCTGATTTCGAATAACGAACAAATTCAATAAGATTTATTGAGTGGTTCAAAAATGAAGAAATCATATTTTTTTTATATTCTTGTTTAAACTTGAAGTTGAATTCATATAATGTTGAAATTTTCACTGTCGCATTTTTACGGGAAATCTAAATTTACCAACGTTTTCATGCAAACTCAGAACAAAATAACATAATTCTGTTTTTAATGTATTATTAACGTAAAAATAAAACTATAGTTTTTAATGTTTTCAATTTGGCAGCAGTGTGTTTGTGGCGCGCTACGTCCCCTCAATCCCTATTTTCTCTTCTACCTCACGGATGGGGGGGTTCCATTGATTGTACAATAATTTATAATATTTCCGCGTTGACATATTTATTGCCTCTTATCCACCAACAGCTAGGCACTGTGCGACACGCTTTCTGTTTTGCAAATCGAACTGAATTCTAGAATTTTTTCCTCATTGCGTCTTATCCTGTATGAAAATTAAGTTTTCCTTCGTAGCGTAATCAATTTACTAAACTTGGCTGTTTATATGCTTTGGTCTGTCGACGTTATTTCTTTATGTTATTTACAAATTCTCAGATCTTAGTCTAACGCCAATCAAGAGGTTATTTTTAAATATTTATTTGTTCATTTATTACATTAAATGAGGTTAAAACAATCGGAATACTCGTATGTCTATTTTTTGATATTTTTTTTTCAAATGTTGCGGAATAAGAGAAACTTTTCTTGGAGTTTCATACTGTGTAACACAGAAAATATTTTTAAATCATTAATAACAGTTGATCTCCCCGCCATATGTTATGTTTCTACTTTGTCTTCCATCAGTATTGTACAGGCGTAGTACTCTGATTCAAATACTTGGGATATGAGATAGAAACACACGTTGTATGTATAAATTGGAATTACTTGTATAACAAAGCACGGGGGTTTTCAATTAGTTAACAAATTGATGAATTCTGAGGACACTCGTTGAGCGAAACTAGTTGATTGAAAAAATATAATGGAGATATATTAACTTTTTGTTTTATTTTGTATATTATGGAATTCCCCCAAGCTGAGAAGCTTTCAATAGTATAAAACTAAGTCAATATTTATTTACATACCTTTTGATTAAAAATCCCAGTAATTGTTTGGGATTGGCGTGAAATCATAATTTCAAAATATGTATGGAAAGATTCAAATGAGAATCCTTAATTTTATTCAGATATAAATAATATTGTTTTTAATTTCAGTTCATCAAAAATCCTTGATTTTTAGGCACTCGTGTGAACCCGTGAGTGAAATTAATGTTTGGTTTTAAGTTTTTATAACTCAGGGAAAACACTGCGGAGTTGATCCCTAAAACATTCATTAGCATTATTAATTATGTACTCGGAATGTGAATAAATACCGTATTCTAGAGATAAACGAAGAAAGGACGCCTGCCAAAGGATGGAATAAAAAGTTAGCCATTCGAAAAAATATCTTCTAGAAAACAAAAATATTATGATTTAACTTTTATATAGGGTAGGTTGGGGGAAGATGCCGTAGTTTTTGTTTATTTTTTTTGTAAAATCGTCTGTTGGTTTTGTTTGTTATTCATTATACTCTTGTTAAAATTAATACTTTTGTGTATAAGTTAAAAATATATTTAACTTTAAAAATATTATGAAACACTTTGAAAAAAAATATTCGTTAACGCTTGCATTTCGGCATCTTACCCCAATCTTGGGGTAAGATGGCCGTCCATTTAATACTAAGATGTCTTATGGGGTTTCAATGTTAAATACACCTTAGAGTTTTTTCGGGAATATTGAACGTTTGACTTGCTTTATACGTAGTCATTCTATCTTGTTTGACAGCTTTAAAAGCATTTTGGAGATCATTTTCAGTCCACGAACCCCGATTAGTTTTTCTTTGGTAAGATCTAGGCATTTCTGAAAAAAAAACGATCGAATTAATTCCCAGAAGTAACTTAAAACAACGAAGACAACAACCAGGCATCTTACCCCAAGGTAAAACTACCGGCATCTTTCCCGAAAAAAAATTCGTCATTTTACCCCAAAGTGTTGGGCAAGATTCCAATCCGCTTATTAACATGTTAGAAGGGGAACTGGCCTCCATTTTACTTACGCGAAAAGGCCAGACACTATACTCTCTAAAACTATCCGAATTATTTATTTCCCGTTTAAATTACGGCTTATATAACTAAGAAAACGAGGCACGTGTAAAATTGTTTGACATTTACCAGATAAGTTGGGACGAAATAACAATAAAAACTACCACTAAAAACTGATAAAAACTCACGAAAATGGAATACTCTTGTCACTATCGAAGCTTCTCTCACACGACTAGCCGGCGTCCCCCTACCGCACCTGCACATAAGAGAACCACGTGACACGGCAACTTGTCCAACACGGCATCTCACCCCCACTCACCCTATCTGAAAATAAGACTAAATGGATTGTTCTTAAATGGCTTCTGATTATTAAGATTCGAAATCGAGAAATGAAAGAAAAAAAATTATTTTGTATTTGTATGCAACAATTCCATATTTCTAGCTTCACAGAGAATTCGTAACATAACTTCAATAAGACTGAAAATAAGACCAAGATCTCGAAACCAATTTGAAAAACTAAATAAATCTTTCGTAGTAAATCTTAAATGACGCAGGGCAAGACAGCAAGACATTTCACCGCTCCCGTGGCTGAGTGAACTGCCTTAAGTCCTCCAGGAAAATCGTACTCTTCACCAGTATATAACATATGTACTCGTATGTTATGTGCAGTGCGACCATGTCCACATTTAATCCGGTACAGAATGCATTAGGACTTTCTTTACAGAAAACATCCGGGAATGGAACAGTAGGGTCTTGTACTAGCTGTCCATTTATGACACTGAATTCGGCCCAGCTGGCGCCACGTCTCTTGGAAGCGAATTACACCATGTATTTTTTTTTACTTTCATATTTATTGAAAAATTAGTATTCTCATAACCACAAAGTAACAAATATACAGGAACATATTTTAACTAATGCAAAATATGACATTTGTTGTGGTTGTATATTTTGAGTACTGAACCTACCACAGTTGTGCAAATACTCGTATATTCAATGAGTTGAAGTCATACTTATTAAAATACGTGTAATAAATAAACTTCTGTAATTTGTTAGTATCGAATGTATTATTTACTCCATACTACTGACTAAAAAAATCCTCATTGTATCGAACTAAAAATATTTTTAATAAAGGTTCCACAACATCGCAAAATATTTCGTTATGCGATATCGCAAGTGTGTAGGGGCCACTGTATGAGGCCTGTAACGGCACTAGCGCGGAAGATACATCCAATATACACGTATCTCGCGACTCGCAATGCGATGCACTCATTGTGTTGCACGCTAAGTTTTAGACTCGGAATATTGTGGCTGGCTGTGTTCTCCTAGCACGGCTACTGAATCATTTCTTAGCAAATATTTTACAATAGCTCTACGTATTTTAATTTTAAACTTGAATTGTATTTTTTTAATTGGTTCACCTCAAAAAAATCCCATGGGTAAAGTAAAGTATGGTTAATGGCATATGAATTTATATTTACGTTAACCCTTGTTTATTGCATTTTTTTTGTTAAATATCTCTTGTAGTAGGATGTTAGAGGGATTAAATTTTTTTAAATTTTAAGTCACTCAAAAAAGGGAGGTACAAGTTTGTACCGTCAGTGAACAAAGGCATAAAAAAACGACAAATATGTTTTGAACAATCGTATTATTATATCAATCAATTTTACAAAAAAACAAATGTTAATGAACTTCTACTTTCAATAAACACACTTACCTGCCATTTTCATTAATAATTTTATATCCAAAAATGAACAATAAAACACGCGTCCAATCAGTGTGACAGTCAACATTCACCTGAGATACCTGGTGGCATTTTTAATAAACACACGTTCCAATACTGTTTGCGTTGTAAAATATTAGTACACATATGTGATGACAGGGATTGATCAAACAAATTTTGATATATAATGCTAGAATGAACGTTTAAATCTGGTGGTACAAATTTGTACCGTCAGGTGGCAAAGGGTTAAACTAGTTTATTTTTGTACAAGCTATATGTCATCATCATCATCATTGTCAACCAGGGTCGATCGACTGCTGGATTAAAGTCTCCCCAAGTTGACTCCAAATAGTTCGGTTTTTCGCTCGTTGGTGCCATGTGATGTTGCTACATATGCTTCCTGATTTCATCTATCCAGCGTACCTTCGGTCTTCTTCTGGGCATCTTTATGCCTCATGGGTACCATTTGATCATTTCGGATGTCCACCGGGAGTCTGAAATTCTGGCTACGTGTCCTACCCATTGCCACTTCATTTTCTTGCACACCTCTACGAGTATAACGTCTTCTACCTTTGTTGTGTTGCGAATCCAGGTGTTTCGTTTACGGTCTCTTTTAGTATATCCCAACATGCATCTCTCGATGCCCCTTTGTGCGGTCTGGAGCTTTTGTGTGCTCTTTACTGTGAGCGTTCATGTCTCGCAGCCATACATACGTATGTACTGGGATAATACACAGACCTTTCGCTTCAAATATATTGGGAGACTACTTTTGAAGATGTTGTTCAAACGTCCAAATGAGCTCCATGCTAGTTTTGGCCTTCGTGCTACAAAGGAAATAAGTTGGCCCAAATACACATATTTCTGGACAAGTTCCAGCGGCTTTCCATCTACAATTATTGATAAGCTATAGTATATGTAACATACATTTAATGATTAGGTCATTTTCGATTAAGTTTCTCACGTTTATTCGAATGACGACTGAATGTAACGCTGGTATTAAGTTTTTCGATACTACGAAAATTTTAAATCTATGCATAGTGCAATAAAAGTTTCTAATATATATTTTGTGGAATTGTTTAGTTTTCAAATGTCGATAATAATACTTAAAATAATCCTTTAAAAAATTACGTAATCTTTAAAATAAATTGATTACGACATTCACAAAAATACATTAAAAACTATGAATTAATACATGTTGCGTGTTGTGAAATGTTCATGGACTCAGCGATTAGTTGTCTAGGCGCGAAGGATATACAAGAAAAGCAAAATAATGGCAATTAAGTGAATCACTTATTTAATTTTTAACTTATCTTTTTTAATTTAAAACAAAAACTAAAGGCGAAATCGTGAAATGTTCACATTGCATTACACGTACAATGCAATGTGGACATAATATAATATATTATCTTCATCGGTTATCGCCGCCTCACAACGGTTCTTCGTGTCCGCGGTTCGAGCCACAATCGCGCAGACATGTAAATAATTTCAAATGCCACCCGGACGTTATCCAATGAAACGGTAAATAAAATATATTTCATTATAATAAAACACTAAGCATACCATATACTCGTATATTTACAGATGCAAGTATTTGTTCATTTTTATTTTACATAACACCACTTATTCCGTCAATATTATTGTTTCACGTGACCTTTATAATGAAATACATTTTTAATAACTACTTTTTGTACATTTTTCCTTATAGCATGGACATGCGGTGATCTCTTAATATGGTTTTTACGAGTCCCGTGTTGGAATGCCCTTGAGGAGTTTGCTTTCTAAACTGCATTGTATAAAATGTCCCTTTTTATTATTATCATTATATGAAACGATCGATTTTGATCTTTAAAAATAAATAAAATAATAATTAACATTTTGTGTGTTTTTGAAATGTCAATGAAATATGCCGTGCTACCCATCCGTGCCGTGCTACCCATCTAACATATCTATTCTTGCGGTATCCCCTTCATGTCTCCTACCGAAGTTTCCTATACTGGATGAGACCCCTTATCCCAGCTTGGAGTGGAGGCCTTCCGTGCCGTGCTACCCATCTAACATATCTATTCTTGCGGTATCCCCTTCATTTCTTTTTTCAACTGATTTCTTGTGTGTTCCTACTAAACCTATTAATCATATAGTATATTGTAGTTAACAATGCTTTATTTTCATCAGCTTTTATTCCTATTTTATTTTACGAGTATACCATAAGTCCAACGTCTGAGGTCTGACAAAAACCCTTTATGTCAATCTTTTATATGTACACCTTAAGTAATTATTAAGAGGGCGCTCCCAGTTCGATTCCCGATGGATCCCAGATTTTTTAAATTTCCAGTCGAGTTAATAATTAAGGCTTATTTATTAGTTTTCTGTTTGGTTGGAAGATATTGCCACATGGCAATACGTCCGCCAGTTTGTACTGTGTAAAACGCAAGTGTAATATATAATACAATTATAGTGAATTTCGAATTTGAAATGTAATTATTTTTATTTCTCTCTTAGATATGGCCGAGTCCAGAATGTCAAATTGTTGGCGAAAAGTGCCGGTGGCGGTGGTGAGGCGGGCAGCGCGGCCGGGCCCGCCGGACCCGCCGGGGGCTCTGGCCTGTGCGCCGCCGTGGCCTTCATGGACATCAAGTCGGCTGCCAAGGCGCACGGCGCCGAGCATACCCTGGACGAGCGGTCCCTCACGACGGTCTACTACGAGCCGGCCGCGATACCCTCTTCCACATCGGCGGGTAGCTCACCCGTCGGCTCCGGGTACTCAGCCAGCTCGGGCAGCGTCAACTCGCCGCGGTATCCGAATCATGGGTGAGGATCATTTCATTTTTTCATCATACCATTGCATTATTATACTATCTAGACCATAAACATGGATTTACCTTGAAAATATACTTGAGACATATATTGTATTATATATCAATTGTTCGTAATTCTAATTATTGGACATAACTGATTTTAGAACAATATGTCTCCTTTGAACGATCCTAAAAGAGTAAGCGAAACAACGAGACCAATATTTACTGTATTTGAAAAAACTTAACAACAGTAACTACAAAATTCAAAGTGAGATTCATGTTTGATTTGATTCAGTTCGATTCCATTTTTTTGTTACAACTAATTTACATTTTAATTCAGTTTATTCCACATGTACAGTATATTTGATCCGGGATGGTAGGAAAAAATAAATCCGGTTTACAAAACTCAGGATAATTAAAATTTACCATATAATGTGATGCGCTCGTCCGCTTGCATCAAAAGTTAACACTGAGTACACGTCATAGACCGGAATTTCCGGTCGATGACATTTTCTCAATTTTGCTAGTTTTATTTTCTGTTAAGTATTATCAATGTCGACAGTTTATCTTTTTGTACATATTGTGAATGAAATAATATTTTTGTATTTAAAATAACGTTATTAAAAAAACTGTTTTTGTATTACCTCGGTTAATTTGACCTTTTTTAAGATTAATTTACTTTGCATTTTGATTTATGCACTTCCTGTTTTTTATGGAATATTGTGTAAACTATTCGAACAAAATTACTGGTTCTATATGAAGTCAATCAATTAAACGATTTTGATTTAAGACCCCGTAGAGATATTTCTAACTTTAAATTGTCTTTAATTTCAACGCAATTTTATTATGCATAATATTTAAAACTTAACCAAATGTTTATCCGACACCATCCGTGGTGTGTCAGTTCAAATTTTAATTGCAATTCGGTCTCGTCCTTTTTTGAGGTCGAGGGAAATATTGTCCATAGTCCCGATTCTATATTTACTCGTAAACCATCTCTAAACGATAAAGAATTTCCCAGCGGTTACAACTAAGTTTAATGAATGCAATCAATCAAATGGTTATTTGTTTATGTCCCATTTCTGACATTTATTTAAATACTGTTTATCTCTCATGTTTATGTAATTTTAATTAGCCATTAATTAATGTTTTCAATATAAACATGTTAAATGACACATTATAGACTGTGTTAAGGGTGTTTATAATTAAATGAGGCTAATTGTATACTTTTTCAAAATTTTCTATTTACTATCAAGGATTTTACGAGTAATCAACTTTATTTTTTATACGTTCGAAAAGAAAATAACACTAAGTATAATATTTAACAGTAAACTAATAATAATGTTACACATGATAATTTATACATGTGCGAGTGTAGTAGTGGTAACGTTTTTGCAATATAACATATTTCCGAGTTTACGTGTACGCAACAAATTAAGTCTGACTTTTTTCTGAATACTGCAAACAAAATTTACAACATATTTTACTGATACAGAATGGACACGACTGATTTACTTTTAAAATTTTATATGTGGTTTGAAGCTTATTTTGTTTTGGTCCCTTTTTCTTGCTTCCTCTTTATATTGGAATCTTTATTTATGCGTCATGAATCATTTTCATATACGTAGTTTATTGAATATTGTATTATTTCATTGCTTCAAGATTCAAATATATAAATGAATTGTTTATATTAAGAATTGACAAGCACTTGCATCATCTCTTAACTCTTCTTTGTATACATTTTGAGTAAGAATTCCTCATTTTTATTTATAAAAAGTGTCACCTTTAAAAATAAATACGCTAACAATGGGAAAACAGTGTTATTGTAAAAGTAAATCACACAAGTGTATTTTTGAATTTGCGCATAAAACTTGTACGTAAAAAGTTGAGTGGCAAAGCATTATGCAATAAAATCGGGACTCCAAGTATTACAAGCGGAGTAAGTGACGAGACTTTTAGTGCACGTGTGAATAACTCAGGTGTGGGTGTTGTAAAAGAAGTGAAAAAAAGTGGCGTACGGAAAGAATATGTGGTAAACAATAACAAGGCCGAAGTGATAAACGAAATCGGCTGCGGTGCTGAGTGCGGGAAAAGTGAGGTAGGAAACGTCCACGTCAGTTTGACGGAAGCGGTAAGGTACGGAGTGTCGGTGTGAGTGCCGGCGGCAGTGTGTGCGTGCCCCGCGGCCGGGAGAGTGCGCCGTGCATCGCCCGACCGATCGATGCAACACCGCCCTACCGTGTGCAGTGTGCCTCGGGTTGCAGTGCCTGCCGGATTATATCCCCGCGAGTGTGTCACGAAGAGTGCCAAAACGTCTCGGCGGTGTTTAAAAGTGCGAACGGACTGTGCTAGCACCGTCCAATTCGGTGGTTAAACCGCGTCGTGTGTCTCCGAGTGTTAAGTGAACGTCCCTTCCGCAAACACAACAGATGGTGGCGGTCGTGGCTTATCTAACAAGTGGGGGGGTGGTTCTGAGTGCTGATTCATGAATAAAACCCCATCAAGTGTGAAGCGCTGAATCGCGCTGTGCTGTGTTTTCCCATTGTATCTAAAATAAAGTGACCAATATCGGATTGCTGAAGGTAAGGTAGGTCTGCATGCTTGCTTATATTTCTGCTGCGTTGCGACTGTCGTTATCTCGAGATTTTTCAGCTGCCACTCTGAAGTGATGTCCTATCGATTTATTGTCTCGATGAGAGTACTACTTTTCTTGTACATTTTGTATCGAAAATCTGACGCAATTGTGTTATTTTGGAGAATTTCATGATAATATAATTCCATTCTTATTATACACATAATATTGAAAAAAGTTAACTATTCAGTTAAATTATTATGTTTTTCAAAAGTTATTACAATTAACAGGAAAAATATTCTTATCAACGTTTGCGGTGGACAAAACATTTCACGTGATACACCCATATTTTTCCGGTACGACGTCGGCCATCTCGTTCTGTAGGCTGCTTTACACCGAACCGCGTTGGTGAGGGCAGGGCTCCATTTTCATAACAAATAATTATTACTCGCTCGTTATCCGTTCGGTTGTTTTGGATAAACTATGCATAACAATCGACTTTGTTTTATTGATTTTCGCCGAGAATTTCCTCGACTGAACGGAAATGCGACGGAAAACAAGGAACACGTCAGTATATTTCTTTCATACATTTCAATTTGCTTTTAAGTCGATACATACAGCTGCAAATATTTTGTTATTTACTTGAAACATCCGATTTAAAAAAGTTACGTTTTTTTTAAATAGGGTGTTGATTTCTAATTGTTATTACTCGGAATTTCCAAGCATGTAACGTATAATTGTATATAAAAAACAATATTTCATTGCTCATTTGTCGTTGAGATCAAGCATACTCGTATATTGAATGAAGATCTAAGGCAGTGGTGTGAACAGACAGACATTCGTACATTTGAAGCGAGCGGCAGTTATTAAGATTCCAAGATACGAGTAAGTTTAGCGTTCACTAAATGTACCGATACGACAAATATAATAAATATCGCGTATCATCACACTTTAGAAACCTAAAGAAGAAATACGAGTATTTGTGCATCGCAATAAACAAATACGAGTACAATTGGTAAATCTGGGAAATGGAATTAAATTTTCTTATATTATTTACAAACAAATCAATCGTTTTGATGACTCAGAATGTCGTTTGATTTGTTTATTTTTTTTTACTAGTTGTAGCTAAAATAAAACTGATTGAATTAGTTTTTTAATGGATCAAATTTTGTTATTGTGGTTTAAAAATAAAAACAATTTCAAAGGCAAACTCATAAATATTGACAAATTGATACAGAATTATTTGTAATTATATTTATTTAAAGTTAAGATGTTTTTTTTGCTTTTTGGAAAATGGTAAAGTTTTTTCAATACAAAATCTATACTTAAATTCTTTACGCAACCTTAGTATTAAAAGGAAGGCTACTTATTATTTTTCTAATGGAGGTGAAAGAAAACCTTAGCATTTAGAACTTGAATAAATGTGCAAAGACAAAATATCATTTTATTTATTTATATGAATTTATTTAATAATTTAAAAAGAAATATACAAAAAAATCCATTTTAAATTTGTCTAAACAACAATTTTTTCACTACTGGATATTATAAAATATAAAAGGAGCTCTCTTGGTTTTCTGTTAAATGTTGTTTTGCTTTACTTCTCAAATTAAACACGATGATGTTTTTTGTTTCAATTTGACAAATACAGATTAACCATTTAATTTATTTTTTAAATGTATAGTTTATTATCTCAAAATATTAACAAAAACAATGTCGTGCCTTTGCTGAATTGGATTGGGTAGACAATTAAACAGCTTTAGATTTTTTCTTGACTGATTTGAAAATTTATCACATATTTTTAGCGTTTGATCTAGTCGTATTAACTGAATAGGGAAATGTTAAGTTTGAGATGTTTTGAAAATATAATCTGTTCAAGTTTTTTTGACCTTCCCGGAGTTATGTTGAAAGTTGAATAAATCGTTAACAGAAACGTTTGATTCAGTTTGACGCATTGCTGATAAATTTGTTTTGTCATTTTATTTTTCGTTTCCCCAGTTTTTCGAAAACATATTTGTTGGGTATAAATTTATGGGTTTATTTTTTCCGCGTTGACATTATCAGTTGCTAAATTTATTCAGACTATGCTGTGGTTTTTGACTCGGAAATTTTATTTTGACTGTCGTTAAAAATATTATGTTTCTATTTTATCACTGAACGTAGTTTGATTTCAAATAAATTTTGAATAAAGTTATATCAAATGACTTAATCTGGATGATAACACAAAAATGAACAACGCTTATTGCATTCTAAAAATGTTGCAATCTTTGTTGAACTTTTTTACAAATAAGTTGGTAGAAAATTCGAAATAATTTGTCACTAACTAATGTGGTTAAGGCTCTCTTGTTTTAAAGTGTATTATATTACGCTTTTGTTGTATATATTTACAACCGGGCGTAATTATTGTCATGTGGCAATCTCTTCCAACGAGCTGAAGGTATATTAAAGGGACCTTAAGTGAAAATCAGACTAGATTACTTTAAAAAATCTGGGTTTCAGAGGAAATCAAACTCGCAACTTCTGGGTCAGAAGAGAAGAGATATCTTACCAACAAGACCATTGAGTGGATATGATTAGGACCAGTATGGTCATTTTAAGCGAATCCATTTAAAACGGGAATCAGAAGTGCATATGAAGACAAGAAGGGAAAAAAATTGTTTATCAAAACGAAATAATACGAAAAATGTGAATATACATACCACCTTACATATTTTTGACTCGATTTATACTTGACCGGGTTTTTAAAACGTCTGACCATTATTATTCTCGGTGACTGTTGAAAACGGACATCACGTATTATTTTTTAGATGAATCATTTTCTCAAATCCTTGCTTGACGTTGTGCGCGCCTTAAATAAAAGGAATGAAAAAAAAATATATTTTAACACGAACCGTACTGCAGATAACGATACTCGTTTTGCGGGGACTTTTATCGCGAATTAATCATAGTAATCTTACGAATTAGAAAAAAATCGACTTATTTGGACTAGGAATACAGGAATATAAGAATATTTATTTTATATTCGAACGATATTGATACGATTACTGAAGTCCTATTTGTTTTTATGCAATAAAACTTGAAATCCATAGTAAGTCTCGAATTTTGACAAAGAAAATGTTATGATATTTTAACGCTGTAAAAACAAACGTATAATCGTGATTTCTAAATGATATAATAAAGCTCTTAATAACATTTCGTAATATAATATATTCATTTGATGCAATACCATTTGTTTTTAGGGTATACAAATGTGATAACTCCCGAAAAGAGATTATTAAAATATTTCTGCGCCGTTCGAAGGTAGCTTGGGAGAAACTTATTTGTTCTGTTTTTCTATTAAATGTTTTGTTTTAATTTCCTATAAAGCTGTGTTTTGAATTACTAAAGCAAAGCTAAGAGATTATTTCGAGTTGAGTATTTTTTGGTTAAGTGGGTATGACTTTTATTTCAGGCCCCAAGACAAATAAACAAATATTTTTTTTCTATCGGAAAATGTGTTTCATTACACACTCGTACATTATGACGACCTCCGTGGCTTACTTGGTAAGACTCCTGTCTCTTAACCCGAGGTTGCGGATTCAAATCCCGCTGGAATTCTAGTCTGGGTTTTCACTTAAGGCTTCTAACACATTTCTGGACGGCCGGAAGAGATTGCCACATGGCAATAATCATGCCAGGTTGTACTGTATACAACGAAAGTGTAATACAATGCAATTATGTTCAAGGCAGCGTGTTTGCTTTGTTTTAGGTTTTTTTACTGTAATAACTCGATATTGTAATTTGTTTTATCAAACACTTTATTCCACTTCATGTAACGGTATAACCCTACCGTTTTCAAGGTTTTCACCTCATCACCCGGGGCGCACAAACATTTTTGATAAAACAAATTACAATGTCTTTAAACCTCCACAACGTTAGTGCCTTAACTATAAATAATATAACTCGATGATATGTTTCAGGAAATAAAAAATGGTATGGTCATTCACCATGGTAGACCTGTCTGTACTAGTGTAATGATTCGTGTTGAAATATACTTATATGTTTCAGTAGAATATGCATTTCATAGGCCATATTGTTTGTTTTAAATATTTCGATACAAAATTTGTTTTTTTTTTAGTTTTTGAAGTTTTCTATTTTAATTTATCAGGTGAATCCTCCGAAGTTCTGATTTTTTATTTTAAAACTTTTTATTTTAAAATAGTTTATTTTAAGTTACGATAAATTTTGATTTGCTTTTAAATTTTACTATGTTCAATTATTAGTTGGTGTTTTTGGTTAGCCATGATTATTTTTTTAGAACAATATACGAGTGACCCTCATGAACTTGATTTGTAGATTAGATTTCTTTCGTGTTTTTTTTTGTAAGTGAGTCAAAAACAATGTCATAATATCAAATCTTAAAATTTTAAAACTTTCAAACTCGTATATTATCCCTCATATTCTGAGTCCATGTTCTATTTATCAATTTCGAGTTTTTATATCAACATAATACCGATTGACATTTCTTCTCTTTGTTATAAGGTTTTTAATCGACAAATTGACATACAATTAAGTTGAAATCATGAACACACAATACCTCAAAATTGAGATGAAATTAGGTTTGTGACGGATGTCAGTATTCTTGAGAGAATTGAATTATTTAATATTTCGTGTCGAATACATTATTATACTTCAGTATATTGAACAAATTTGTTGAATTTGGCGCTGCATTTGTTTTCTTGTTTCAGTTACGTCCATTGCTTATCGGAAATTTTATGTATTTTATTAGACATTGCTAAGCAATAGTTAGTTAACTGTAGCATTATTTATCATGCCGTGCCATTTTAAATATCTGCACATTTTTAAAGTATATTCTATCAGTGTAGTATTTTTTTTAAATATCGCCGAGTCGACTACTGCCTTATGTTCGTATTTGTTCGAAATTTAAATAATGATGAAAATTGATAGATGAATATTTTGTGAATTTCCATAATCTCGTGTAAAATCTAATACATAGAGACCACCATCTCCGATTTGTATAACTTTGTGTATTTCAGTCCTAAGATTTCATTCAATCGGTCCATTCTTTTTTTGGTATTTCATTGTTAAAAACCTAGGAGTGCTAATAGATAACACTCTCTCATGGCGAGATCAAATAAATGAGGTAATCCGAAGGATCTTCTTCAGCCTTCATTCCCTTAAAGTGTTGCAAAGATTTCTTCCAACTAAAACCAAAATTTTACTCGTACAATCTCTGCTCTTTCCGATTCTGGACTATGCGGACGTATGTAACTTGGATGTTACAGAGGAACAGCTGGACAAATTACAGCGTCTTCAAAATGTGTGCCTAAGATTCATTTTCAACCTACGTAAGCACGATCATATAACTTCATACCAGAAGGCATTGAACTGGTTGAATGTTAGAAATAGACGCCAAATTCACATACTTTCTATATTGTATAATATCCTTAACTGTCCCGCCGCCCCCTCTTATCTCGCCGAAAATTTTCAGTGTCTTTCCAATTATGGATTAGCGCTACGCTCAAACAGAGATTGTTTATTGGCCTTTCCAGTTCACCGCTCCTCTTTCTTTACGTCGTCCTTTACTATCCATGCAGTGAGACTCTGGAATCAGTTACAAACCAATATAAGACTCGCTCCGTCCTTGGCATGCTTTAAGAAGCGACTGAAAAACCTCTTAATTTCTAGTCAGTAAAATAACGTGTTTCATTCCTGATTTTTATTTTCCTTTCCTCTCCACCAACCCTTCCTTTCCTTTTGATTGATGATATCTCACTTTATATGAAAAATAATGTTCGGGTGATTGTCCGTCTTTGTGGGGTTCGTGGGCTCACGAACCGTATATGTTTATGGATTTCGTGGGGATGGATAGTCATTTGCATGATTTATGTGACCACATAACTTGCTTCATTTACGTTTGTCTCGTTGGTTGGAAGAGATTGCCGCCTGGCAATAAGCCCGCCAGATTGTATTTGCAATAAAAGTGTTAAATAAATAAATAAATATCTCCGAGTGTTCTGCGTCATATTTTACTATTTTCCACTTAATTGAACCTATTCTAAAACAATTAATTGTTACTTGCATTTAATATTATCTATAGACCTACGATTAGTATAAATGAGTCTGTATTTATGAGGAGAGGTCAATAAATTCACGGAATGTAGGGGGAAAACATTTTATATTTTGCCTTTTCAATATATTGAGCATTAACTTTAATACATTTTCAGATCTTTCAATAAGCTTATTTATACCCACGAAAAAAAAGATATGCTTTTGCCCACAAAATTTGCCGAAATTAGCGAAACGTTTAACTAATTTATCGTCCGTAATTTTTTTCTCTCGAAGTTATTTTTTCAAATTCGGAAACAAATAATGGTCAGATGGAGCCAGATCTGGGATGTAGGGAGGGTGATTTAATGTTTGGAAGCCACAGTTAGGGGGTTGTGTTCTGTTTTTATGCCATTGCGTGGACTCCTGCTTCGACTCAGGCTCATAATTATGAACTTAAGTTTCATTTCCAGTAACAATTCGGCTCAAAATCTCATCTTTGTTGTTTCTGCAGAGGTCCAAAAACTGTCGTGAACATTTAACGAGTAGTTGTTTTTGAAATGGCGTGAGTATTCTGGGTACCCACCTCGAACTTACTTTTGACATCCCTAGATGCTGATAGAGGGTATTCAAAATGGTTGTACTCGTAAGTGCTACCCCAACCATCTCTGCAAGCTGTTGTTTAATTAGGCGGGCATCTTCCAGCACATGATTTCCAACTTTTTTGACAATGTTTGACTCAACAGGCCGTTCTGGTCGGAGGTCGTCTTCAATCGATTCTCTTCCTTGCTTAAAAAGACTATGCCACTTGTAAACCATTGTTTTTCCAGGTCAGTCCCTGTAAACCGCTAACGATTTGATGTGTTTTCCAAGTCAAACTCTTCCAAAATGATTTGAGATGTGTTTCCTTGTTATGTGAGAATCTTGATTACTTAATGACGGCGCGACACTCATTTTTTTTCCGTACTTGGGAATGCTATTAACGTTTGACATACTCTCCCGACGATATCTTAAACAATCCTGTCAAAATTAGACTAAATCTTAGTGAATATAAGTACTAATAATGAGGCATATTATCGGAGCATGCACACTACCGTCCCCTCCTTTAACCTCTTTATTCCGCGAATTTATTGACCTTCCCTCGCAAATTGACGTACAAATTATCTCGAAAATCGAATTTTTTAGAGCTTGCCAAAGCCGAATAAGTTCATGTGAACATTATTTTCTAAACGAAATTGTTATGACGTTGAAACCAAAAAATTTTTTTTTGTTCGTTTTATTCTTGTTTTTTGTCTTATATTTTGGTATATTTGATTATTTTTGATTTTTTTAAATAAAAGCTCTTTGTGCCACATTTTCAAGTTATTAAAGCTTATATATTTAAAAAAACATTACGATAAAAATAAATGATAGTGAGTAAAAACCGTAAGGCTTTTCAAATTTTCAACGACTGACAGGTAATCAAGTGCAAATTTATATGTAAAAAGTTATATATATTAATAATATAAATAATGTGAATACTTGACTAATTATAATAAGCATCGAAATCTCGTATCACATTTCATATTTTAATTGCCATTTTAAATACACTACACGTATTTACATCGACACGAGGTTTTATTAGCTTTATCTACCTACACTTTGTTGTGGATTTCTATGCTCATCCAGTATGACATTCGGATTGATAGCTTCATTGTGTTATTGGTCATCGTGCAGGAAATGCGCATAGCTCATTGTGTCTTTCTGATATTTATTTTTTAACAAGGAATATTTCAATGCTAACATTAATTTAAAAATACGTCGACTTTATAATTACTCGTAATTCATTACGCCTAGGGTTCATGTTATGATTAACTACAATATAAAATTATATAACACAACTTTCGCGTTTTGTTTTTTACTTGCATAAGTGAAATTCATGAACCTTCACAAGTCATAAATAACTTGGAGAAAAGTTTGTATGTTTAATATATTTCTTAATAATTTGTACAGTTTGTCGTAATACATTTTGGTATATCTTTGTAAAGAGTGAAAATGAGTGAGTAACTTATAAAATTTTGGTCAAAAACTAGGAGCAGGAGCTCTTGAAAATACTTCAAGGCTTTCCAAACAAACCGAATGGAACTTATCCTACGTTATTATTTGATCAAGATTATTTTGACATTTGTCCAAATATTAGAGACAGAATACAATCGACCCAACAACAGCGGTTTTTATGTTAACAGTAACAGCGACTAATTATAGACAGCATTTACGCTGCGTTTTATAAATTATATAACGTAATGTTCTTGAAGTAATATTTTATTACGAAAAAGAGATGTCTATTTATTATTATTATCAAATCTATTATGATTGGTCAGCGAGAAAGAGGTAGACCAAGGAAAGGATGGAATGAGATAGTTGTAAATTTAACTGGGGGAAATGGAAGATGTATGAGAAATAGAAAAGCATGTGTGGCGAGATGTATGAATGTGAACGAAACGAGAGTTGTGTGCGTGGAAAGAAACGCGTGGATATTTGTCTTTTCTGTTTACGTAAAATGTACGTAATATCACTGATTGTGTCACCTGCGGTATTTTAAATCTTGATTTGGTGATACTAGAAAACTAAATATATTTTGACATAAAATAATAATTTTTGCTCATCCGATATTTGTTTTTCAGGAATATGTATACATTGGGTCCACGAGTACCAGACAGCCACAAAATAATATTTGCAATATGGGTTTTTTTTTTCTATTCGAGGAAACCTTTTTTTTTTAAATCAACAAATTGCCTAATGAAAACCAATTTACATCTTCTATCTGGATATGCTCCTAATAAATTAAAATTATGCATTTTATCGAGGTTAATCTAATAAATGTTTTGTTTTCGTCCGGAAGTCTCCAGGACAAACTCTACGATTGAATTATTAAATTGAATCGACAATTTTATATTTTTGGCAGATTTTTCAAAAACATACATAATCTAGAGTTGATTTGATGTAAAAATATAAGGGGTACCAGGAATTAATCCATTTTTTCATAGAGCAACATAAAAGTTTTTGTTTTAAAACAGTTACATATTTTTCTAAAATATAATTTCTCTCATTATTTACAACTATTTTCTATCTCTGTTGCAATTTTCCGATTGTCTTTATAAAATATGGTCGGTTTAGAATTAAAATACAAAATTAGGTGACTTTTTACATCACCACATTAGTAAATCATTTATCTTTAAATGTGTATTCCAAAGACCTGAATAGATATTATTCTGAAGAAGCCAAATCCGGGAAATATGGAGGGTGTAGTAGAACCTCTCAGTTCAACTACTGAATTTGGTCGTAGATAATTTTTGCAGTGTGCCGCGGCGTTCGATTTACCCCATTTCGGTTATTTAAACTTGGACGTTTTTCTATCAGCAGACAGTTCAATTTGTTTTAATTGTTGACAGTTAATCTCCGCAGTTATAGTTAAACCTATATTGTACACTTAATAAGCGACATTCACCGATGAATTCAGATGACAAAAGGTCCTACAAATAGAAAATTCGGAATTGAATCTACCGGGATGCGAAGGTGAAGGAAATAAGAAGTCTGCCGACCTTATAATTTTAGGGACTAATAAGAATTTAAAACTCGTATATTTTTTTCCAATTGGCGTATGCTGTAATTTGTCAAGGATTATGTCATTCTTGTATAACCATGGCTTGAGTTTTTAGTCGGTGATTTTTCAATTGCTATTCATTACTCAATATGACTCATTTCTAAATACATAACACAAGCATATTTCAAGGTTGCTAGACATTCTGACGTCAATGTTTTCCAATAATTCGATATAAAAAAAGAGCATTCTAAAGCCTGACACGCTGGTTTGACAAGTGTCAAGAGTAACAAAAGTATTCTTTGTAACAGTTAATATGCCCGCTTCAGAATATGGTACAAAATATTTTACGAATCAGAAGTGCTATAAAATAGCACACGACTCATGCCATTTGGTAAATCGTATGTCATTTCTGTTACTACTACTATTCAATATTCAATTAATGAAGAACCTTGAACGTGTCACTTCCGCCTGCGTTCTCGCTCTTTTGAGTAGTTGGACGGAAGTTTGACAATTGAAATAAGTACATTTTTGGAAGCATTCTTTTTGTACAGCACCGGTACAAAGACTGTAAAATAGATGGGTGGTTGCCGCTCAATACTCGTAGATTCCGGTTTACTTCTTGCGTTTTCGGTGAAAAATAGCAGGGTGAAGAAATTACTCTTAAGCAAATAGAAGTGTGTCGTAAATAAAACACAGTGTACATTCCAGAAACTGAGAATCTATTTTGTTGAACGGTAGGTACTCGCGCATCCATCGTCTCCAGAACATATCGGCCAGCTGTTGCGCGATTCTCCATTGTTTTCGTAGGTAGATTTCATTCTCGTCTTTGTTATATAGCGCCAGGTGTGGTCGACCTCTGGCGGACCCGATGAGAAAGTGATAAGGCGTCAGCGGTGAATCATCCCTTGGATCGATGGATACGTGGGCGAGGGGGCGACTGTTGACCACGTGTTCGGCTTCTGCCAGGGCCGTTAGAAGGGTCTCCTCACGGGGTGTTCGCTCTTTTAAGATGGCATTCAGTGCTTTCTTTACTGAACGCACCAGACGTTCCCACGCGCCCCCCATATGTGGTGACGCGGGAGGTATAAACTTCCACTCCGACTGTTGCGTTGCCATCTTGTTCTGTAACTTATCGTTATGTAGGGCCCTAATCGCTTCCCTCATTTATTTGTTTGCTCCATGGAAATTGGTCGCGATGTCAGAATATATCACGACCGGGCGACATTTTCGTGCCGACATGCGGCGAATGGCCATGATGGCTGTGTCGCTGTTGAGGGACGTCGCCAGCTCCAGATGCACGGCTCTCGTAGTCATGCAGGTGAACAGAGCCCCGTATCTTTTCTCTCGCCGTCTTTCTATCGTTACGTACATCGGACCA
Source organism: Odontocerum albicorne (assembly GCA_949825065.1). Lineage (NCBI taxonomy): Eukaryota > Metazoa > Arthropoda > Insecta > Trichoptera > Odontoceridae > Odontocerum > Odontocerum albicorne. The sequence goes on from OX463838.1 coordinate 13,783,411, forward strand.
AAGAAATCTAACCCATAATTAGTGAAGGGTCGAACGTGGTGGTCCAGGCGCGCCTCAGACAGCTGCCCCATGAGCGGAGGCTGGACGCGCATCCCCTGAATGCGGCATGTCTGACATCTGTGTGTCTCTCCTCTTATGGTTGTTCGTAGTTGTAGAATGAAAAACGCGTGTCGTAGTTCGGCCGTTTTCTCCGTACTAGGATGCCCCGCCCGGGCCGTGCTGTACCAACAGTTTCGTGTACGGGTGATTCCCATCCAGTATCACTGAAGCACTCACGCTCGTCTACGAGCCGTTCAGGGCCATCAAGCGAGTGTCTATCCGTAGCACTCCATGTTCATTGAGCCAAGGCGTCAATCCTCGCAGCCTGCTTCCAGAGGCGAAACATGCCCCGCGCCGCAAGGCTTCCAGGTCGGCGTTAAATGCTTCCTGCTGCGCTTGTCTTGTCCACCTGAGCTCTGCTGCCCGAACCTCTTCAGCTGTCAGCAAGCCGTTATGTCTCTGGGCGACGGCATCGTTATACGAAGCTTAGTACCCATCTGGTGGCTCGTATCAAACAGTTCCAGCACGAAAACCGTTCCAGCCGCGGTAGTGCCGTGTTGGTGGTATTGATGACACCAACGTATTTTGTTCTAATTTCTAAGTTGGCGTGGTCCGGTTTCGGCCGCGACCTCTCCACGGACCAGTCGTTTTCGGGCTCTGCAATGAAGGCTGGACCTCGGTACCAACTTCCTGAAGGCGACAGGTCTTGCAGCTATCAGGGCCGCTTGCAATTCCAGTCGTGGTATCGAGAGCGGTTTCAACGGAGCCACCCTGCATTTGCTGGCTAGGAATGAGACAAGTGTTTTATCGCCGAGGTTCTCCGTCATGTATGCCACTGCGCAGCATGCCGCTTCGGAAGCATCACATAACACATGTAGCGTGACCTGACATCTCTTATTTTGAAGGCACCATTTTGGTATCCGGGTGTCTGCTTCCTTCAGCAGCCGTAAGCACTCGTGCCACTTTTCGCACAACTCCTCAGTCAATGTCTCGTCCCATCCTATAGTCGAGCGCCACACCGTCTGGAGTAGTATCTTCGTCCTGATGGTTAGGCGTGAGATAAATCCCATCGGGTCAAATATTTGCATGACCGTGCTCAGCAGTTACCGCTTGGTAGGTAGCGAACTACCTTCATCTTTCAGATCTACCGTGAAGACGAACTGGTCCGTCTGGAGATCATATTTGATTCCCAAAATTATTTCGGTGTGTGCATCTCCGCCGAGGAGTTCCACATTTCCTCTGGCCCGCTTTTCTTGCGGTATGTCAGCGATTACACGAGGTTCGTTCGACGCCCAGTTGGTGATTTCGAACTCGCCCCTCTGCAGGACTACGGTATCTTCCTTGGCTAAGGTCACGGCATCCTCGGGCTTGTCAACGGCGTCTAGATAGTCGTCCATGTAGAACTTCCTCGTGATTGCGGCGGCGGCGTCTGGAAACTCCTCTATACTTGCGATGTCTACCTTATCTCTTATCGACATACTGTGCGGCTGCATAGTGAACATTTTTCCCCGAACATCATTGACGTGAGCACAAATGTTTTGATGTCTCATTTTTCCGAGGGCCTCCACAGAAACAACTGTGAGGCCTGATTAATTTATTTGATCTTTATTTGAAGATCTTTTATGTCCGCTGCAATCGGGATTTTCCCTTCGCGGAAGCGGACAATATTTCCCATGTCAGTAAGTCAGGGCCGTTAAGCAAGTGTTCGTTGAGTGATCTACCTCGGCAGCTGCTCGCTGCGTCGAAGACCTCTCGCATTTTCCCTGGCTTGTGCGGGTTCACTACCGCTGTGTGATAGGTACCATCGTCTCATCGACGGTACCGTCGTTTATTCCCAGGACATCTCGCGTATCCCTTGGCGATGATGTCATCCATCTTGGCGCGATATGTCGATGAGAATCTCTCATCGCGCCTAAATTTCCTTTCCAGGCATATCAGCCGGTTCTCGGCGCACTGCCTATTGTCTGGCAACCACGCGTGGTCTTCGTGACGAGTCGTCTTCTCCATGAGCACCTACGCTCTTACTTCTTTGTTGACTCGTGCTGTCGATGTGATTCCAAGGGCATCTACAGCGAAATTTAATTTGAGCATCTCACTCAGGCGCGAGTCTTCTTCCATTTCGTGACTCAACGCCAAAGTAGTTGCTTGAGTGGGCAAATTACTGCCCCCATGGGTGATCCACCCCAGTGCGGTGTATGAGGTAACGCGACCTTCTTAGCTCCTCTCCCGCACCTCTCGTGACACTGTCAAGTGCACGTTGTCTTGCCCGATTAGTATCATGGGTTTGACTTCCCGCATCGGTTCCAGACTGGCTGGCTTCCGTGGATTCAATCAGCTGTCATGGGAGATCCAGTATCTTCATCGTGCACCCTGACACGGTGTGCTCTTCTCCTTTCCCACACATCTAGACCTTGACCTGTCGTGATGTCTTGTCCACTGAGCACATCCGGTTTGTGCCGTGAATTCGTAGGCCGCAAGCGGAACCCTCAGCTTCAACTTGTTTGCTATGGTTGCGTCGATCAGGGTCATTGAAGTTCCTTCGTTCAGCAGAGCGTGCACCTTCATTTGTCCTTTTGGTCCTGTCACGGTGACCGGTACAACCTTCATCAGCAACTGAGACTGGTCCAAAGCGCAGGTGGTGGCAACCATAGTTCTCGAGGTTGGGTTGGTTCCTGATGGTTCATAGTGAAGCGTACGGTGATGCGTTCGTCTGCAATTGCCGACGCCGCATCTCTGCTTCCTACACTTAGGGGCTCGATGCGTGGATTCTAGGCAGATGAAACGGAGTCGCAATGTCCTCACGCACTCCCTGCGCTCATTCACGCCCTTGCTCTGGTAGACGGGACACGCCGTCAGCGTGTGTTCCCTCTCGCATTGTGCACATTTGGTCTCGATCCTCGTCTCAGCAGACTGCAGCATCACATTCACTGCAGACTGCAGCATGATGATCTGATGGCATCTGCTATCAAAGATGCCATTTGCACCATTAGATTCTGCTGCTGGTTCACCCAATCCTCGGTGAGCCGCCGCGGATTATCTGCCGGTATGTCACCAGGAATGCGTACCTCTGATGGTTCAGAAACGGCGTCATCCATCGCAGCTTTATCCTTTAGCGCTGTACTTTCGTCAAGCAACATAGACGTTCTTCTTTTCTCGGCTCGAAGCTCTTTCCGCAACTTCCTGATTGTGTCCTCCGTGTTGGTGTGTGAAGACGCAACGGAATCGGCATCAGATGTTTGGTTGCTCCGAACTCTCGCTTCCATAGCGGGGTTCTTCCCGGATCGTAGAGAAGGCATGATGGTTTTGAGTAAATCTTCCGTAAATGCAGCAGGTCCGGCTCGAAAGACCACTTTGTACAACACCGGTACAAAGACTCGTATCATAGAAGATTATGTGATTACTTTAATTATCAACATTGATGTTTATTTTATAGAAACTAAAGAGCTTTAACCTATATTGACTAAAAATGTTTTTTATTGGCAAAAAATAACCCCTAGGGAAAATATACGTGTTACATTCAGGCTTTTGGCGTCGTCTCATTTGACAGTGTTCGACGTGGTTTTTTTAATAGTTACTTATCTCGGACGGTGCCTTCCGATTCTTGTTTGAGAGTTCATCAGTTGCTGTGTCGTGTCCCTAGTGAGGAGATACAGATTCTTCGATTCTCGAGGCACTTGTGTGCAATGTGGTCTCTTTTGGGGTCACATATCAGATAGGATAGATCTCCAACGCCTTGCGAACCACGCACTAGTCTACATCCATACATCTCGTCGTATATTATTGTTTATGTCTCATACAACCCTTCTGTCTTATCTTCATTTTCTCAATTTTGTCAAACCATTTCAAATATCTTATCCGAACATTCCTTACTCTATAGTACATTTTAATACCGGATATTCTATTTCTTAGTTGTGAAAATCATGGAAGTTTTCCAGATGAATTTTTAACCAGCCAATATTTTATCCTACTAATACTAGTGTTGTTTTGTATCACACTTTTGTTGTATACAGTACAACCTGGCTGGTTTATTGCGATATGATACGTCAATGAGGCTATGTTAAAACTAGACGTGATATTTTAAAAAAATGTCGATACAAACGGTAATCGTACTCGCCTGTCAAGTGATATCACAATCCCAACAAGTTAAATGCTACTTTTTTCACAAAAATCTAAGACTGAATGGACAAGATCATTGATTGCTAATATTGTTTGTTTGCATCATTTCTAAATATTTTGTAATGTCTTCAGATTTTACAATTTTCCAAATGCGTATTCAACAAAGCATACAAAAAATATGTATTTTTCCTTTTTTCTCACAATGCTAATCTGATAATCAAGAAGCTCTTCTGTAAATCAGGGTCTTATAGGCATTTTAAAAATTTACGGTCGCACGATATGTTATTAGAGTCCGCGCGCCGTAAGGAATGAATAATGTAGAAGGGTGACTATGATTTTTTTTATTTATAATATATTCAGATTATTTCGTTTATTTATTTATTATTCATTTTTTGTTTAGAACAAATATTTGTTTATTGATACAGAAAAAGAAAGCTTGAAAGAAACAAGAAGTTTTATTTATTTCTAACAAACCTTATATTTTATTTACAAATTTACAATGGAAAATTTTAAAGAAACAGAAATGTTTATTTGTTTTTTTAGAAACGTATTGGTTAAGAAACACAGTATAGAAATTTTATTAAACATAACAATACAAAAATAACTTTATTATACATAAATAAATTTAGAAAAGAAAGGCTCATTTTATTTCACAAATAAAATTATTCAGTCTGATGATGAATCACTATCACTTGCTTCACTTAAACTTATTATGAAATTGTGGTTTTCACTTATATGGTCAAACATGATTTCTCTTTCCCAATATTCCGACTATGTCTTTCACGTGACTACGTATTCTGCTCCTCTCTTCAGAGTTTATCAAATAAACTTTTACTATTACTAATTGATCCACTGTATTCAATGTAAAGTGGACATTTCTAGAACCAACATACCCTTTGACTGAGGCCTAGATTTTCTCGATCGGGTTAAGATCAGGGTGATACGGCGGAAGGCGCAAAACATCGTGGGCATGTTTTTGAAGCAGTCTGTCGATTGCAAATTTCTTAAAATTGTTTTTATGACACGTTATTAATTTGTACAATTTGCGTTTCAGCATATCGTTGTAAAAAGGTATATTTTTTCGAGTAAGCCATTGCATCATATCGGCTTTTTTAGTATTTGAATTTGGCGCAGGATTAATTACTTTGTTGTGATATGATGCATTGTCTATAACTACAACGGACCGTGGATATACATTTGGTATTAATTTTTCCGTTAGCAACTTTCTATAATTATCGAAATTCATATCGTTATGATAATCCCCAGTCGTTTGGTGTGACTTATAAATGAGAAGACAATTTGGTAAAAATCCGCTTTCACCCTCTGAGTGTACAATAAGGAAGCGAGATCCTTTAGATATGAGCTTCCGAAGTCCTTCATTGGAATTATAGCTCCATCCTCTTGAAAATACGTGACTTGTATAGTATGCACGTAAGTCTTGTCGGTGTAGATAATCGGCCTTCGTTCTTCTCTGTATTTCTTTCTTCTTCTTCTAGATCTTGCGAGCTGTTTAAACAGGATTTCAGTTTTGGTCCTGTGACGAAGATGCCCAACTTTCTCTCAATCTCTTTGGTGGACGTCCGGGGGTCAACGACCCTCTGGAATCTTGTGCATTACAATCTTAGGTATTCTCGCGGGGTCCATCCTCTCAACGTGGTCCCTCCAGAATCGTCTTGTCTGCCTACTCCATCTCACGATGTCCTCAATGTTACAACTTCTGCGGGTTTCCTCATTAGGTATCCTATCTCTAAGGGTTCTTACTACGATAGGCCGCAGTGTTTTCATTTATGTTGTTCTGAGGAGGTGTTTCGTTCTTACAGAGTCTGCTCTTGCTTCGATTCCGTAAGTCATAACAGGTCTTATGCATGTTTTGTATATTCTGACTTTGCTTTCCACTAACATGTGTTTATTATCCCAAACAGTGTTCCTCAGGCATCCGGAGATGACTGCTGCTTTATTGGTCTATTCTTTTACTTCATTATACAGATCGTTGCAGCTTGATATCTCCACACCCAGGTATTTAAACTTCATGACCTGTTCTATGGGTTTATCGTCCACAACTAATTTGCATCTAAGAGGCTGTCTGGATATTGGTATACATTTTGTTTTGACGACGGATATCGTCATGTTATATATCTCAGATGCAAGATGGAACCTATACAACATTCGTTGTAGATCGTCTTCGCTTTCTGCTAGTAAAGTTGCGTCGTCAGCATAGAATACCACGCTGATGAGCTTTTTGTCAGTCCTATATCCGAGATCAAGAGATGCGACCTCCTCTATGATCTTGTCCATGATCAGATTGAAAAGAAATGGACTGAGACTATCGCCCTGTTTGATTCCTGTTACAGTAGGTATCTCTTTAGAGAGCCCGCCATTCACTTTAATTCTTGTTTTGCCATTGGTTTAGATCTTGTATTGTTTTTATTATGGGTGGCGATACACCCTTCTCCAACAGGATATCGACAATGTCTTTTAGCAGCACTCTGTCAAACGCCTTAGTCAAGTCGACGAAGCACACAAAGGCTGGCTTGTTGTACTCTATAGATTTTTCTTTTATCTGTCTTATGATGAAAATTGCGTCAGTTGTAGATCTGTTCCTCCTGAACTCTTAAATACGCAATTCTTTTGAACACATCGTCATTTTTTTCTTGAAGTATTTTAAAATTGTCTTTGGTTTTCTGCCATTTGAATCCTATAGAATTTACAACCTCCCTCAGTTTCGTTTCGCCACCGGAAAAAAAAATATTTATTCCCGTAAAATTGTTAATAATGTTGGGATTGTCGGCAGTACTTTTTTATTTATGTGAAAATCATAAATGCATCTCCTAATGACGCACTCATCAAAATTGTCGATCTGTATTGTATTTGGCCGATTCCTTTTCTTTTTTGGTGACTTGATTGCTTCTTCTTTCCCACTGTTTTTATTGGAATATACATCCAATTTTATGGAACTTTGTGATATTCCCGTGACCTTTGAGACTTCAGCGATAAGAAGCAAAACATCGATGTTCTAAAAAAGTTAAAATAGTATAAAAATATATAAATAGTATGTAATAATAAGTACGTAGACATACACAAATAAAAAAATAACAATAAACAAACCTCGCCGTGAATTATTACTAGAAATCATGGTGACACTATTTTTTTGACACGATTACACTCTAATATTAGAAACTGATCAATCAACACCCATGAGTTGACTAACACAATCACACGCTCTGTGTATAGTACCTACGCTCTGTGTACAATACAGTCACACATTCTTTCCTTACACCGCGCGGACTCTAACATGTATTAAATACGTCATACTTAATACACCCATACCTCGCTTTACGGCCTAGATACGTCCTAAAAAGTTGGCCGTAAAGCGAAAAGCCGTATAACGAATAAATTATTTTGATAGAAACCCATAAATATTCAATTGGATCTGTTCCATTTTTTTATAAAATAATATACGAGGCGTATTCAGAAAGTAAGTGTACTGAGGCTCTCACGACCGGATGGATTTTATTATCGACATGTTGGCTACACTTCCGTGTAGCCTGACCCTTCCCCTCCGCAACGAGACCGGTTCGAGGTCAGTACGTTGAGAAGTGTCGACGCGACAACACGTTTCGTGAAAAATGTCAATCCAATCTCCCGCCAAGTGCGAAATACGCGGCGTCATCCGTTATCTCGTTTGGAAGGGAAAACCTCCGGTTGAGGTTTATAATGAGGTGAAAACTGCATATGGTGATAAAGCTATGAATCGTACGAGTGTGTACAAGTGGTGTCGCGAGTTTAAAAACGGTCGTACGTCTGTGCATGATGATCAGAGGAGCGGAAGATCTTCAATTGTGACTGACAAAATTGTGGAAAAAATCGAAAATGCGCTCCGTGACGATCGCAGATTGACTGTGGATGTACTTTCTGCGATGTTTCCGCAAATCTCCAGATCTCTACTACACGAAACCATCACAGAAACCCTCGGATATCGGAAACTATCCGCGAGGTGGGTCCCAAAACAGCTGACAGACCAACACAAGTTGAATCGAGTGGAGGCCGGGCAAGAGTTTTTGAGGCGCTGCAAACTCCATGGAGATGAATTTCTCCGCTCCATCGTTACTGGAGATGAAACTTGGGTTGCACACTACACGCCTGAAACCAAAAGGCAGTCTCAACAGTGGCGTCACACCTCTTCACCCTCCGCCAAAAAGTTCAAAACCACAATTTCAGCCAAGAAAATCATGGCATCCGTGTTTTGGGACTGTCAAGGCATAATTTTAATTGAATACTATATATGCCTCAAGGGGAGACCATCAACTCTGCAAGATACTGTGAGACCCTAAAAGAATTACGGAGGGCGATTCAGAACAAGAGGAGAGGCATGCTGACAAAGGGAGTCTGCCTGCTGCACGACAATGCCAGACCACACACGGCCACGCCACGAAGGAAACTGCTCGCCTCGTTTAAATGGGATGTCCTGAACCATCCCGCGCATTCCCCTGACCTAGCACCTTCAGATTACTATCTCTTTACCTCCCTGAAGCTGCACATGGGTGGAAAAAGGTTTTCAACCGACGAGGAGGTAAAGGAGGGGGTGGAGAAGTGGATGGAGGGGTTGGCGGGAAACTACTTCGAGGAAGGCATCAAAAAGTTGATACCCCGCTTCACTACCTGCATTGAGAGGAATGGCGACTATGTCGAAAAATAGCTTACATATGTACTACGGTAACCACGTAATTTTTTTGTTTAAATAAAAAAAATTGTAACCTACAAAAATTCAGTACACTTACTTTCTGGATATGCCTCGTAGTTTTTAGTTCATAAAGCATTTTATTCTTTTTATTTCCTATAAAAATGCTTACATAGAAATAAAAGTAGAAAACAATGTAATAATAAACAGAAATTCAAAAAATAAACACATAAATTAAAAAAAAAAAAGAAATCATATGCACATATCATATGATATGTTACATATAATAAAAAACATGAAATAAAATGTTTAAAACTGTTTTAATCTGATGAACATTAATATGAAGAATCAGTAAGCTATTATAATATGCTGCCATCATCACTTTCCGCTGTTGCGGATTGCTAGACCCAGTTTATTGGTCCAACGTTGTCTACTTCGCCTTGCAGTGTTTTGTAACAGGTAATGGCTGAGTTTACTCCTCGAGACACTTTAGCGCCGCGTTCTTCGTCGGGATCGTTTTGAAGGATGTTCATTCCCTGCTCGAAATAAGAAAGCGCATTCGACAAGTTTTTTGCTGTTAGCTGTTGGCATAAAGCAGGCTCTGGCTCTGGTTCTGGGTCCTCGTCAAGTGCTCGTTCTGTTTCTAACTGGATCAGTTCCTCGTTTGAAAGAGGTTCTCTGTCAGCATCTAGAATATCAATCAAATCACCTTCTTCCATATCCTTAAAACCAAGATTGTTTGTCAAGTTTAATATGTTTTGTCGAATTTCAGGAAGAGAATTAACTTTGGGCTCATTAGTTTTTATGCATTCTGGCCATATTTTTTTCCAAACGTGGTTCATTGTGGTTGATTTTAATTCCTTCCACGGTTCGCTAATGTTGTCTACGACATCTCTGATGCCGTAGTTTTTCAAAAACTGTTTTATCGAAGATTCACCATCGGTTTCGTGAATAAGGTTACGTAAAGTTCTGCGTAAATAATAAGCCTTAAAAGTGGCTATTGCACCCTAATCCATTGGTTGGATCAGAGCTGTTCTTCAGATAATTTGGATAAATTAACCGGGTGCCCTGGAGCATTATCCAAAATGAGCAATGTCTTGTTGCTCAAGTTGTTGTCCTTCAAATATTTTTTTACTTCTGGGCAAAAGTAATTTTTAAACCAGTCTTCAAAGATAATCTTAGTCATCCAACCTCACCATCAGTATACTATACAGGGAGTGGCACTAAACATAGTTTCTGAATTCAAGGATTTGGGCGTAACCTTCGATGTCGGACTCACGTTCGTTAACCATGTCTCACGTTTGATATCGGACTGTTACAAACTACTCGGTTTTATAATGAGAATATCAAGAGAATTTAACAGCTCCGATATCCTCCGAAACTTATATAATTATCTAATTAGAACCAAATTAGAATATGCATCTACGGTTTGGGCTCCTCATCAGCTCTAATATAAAAACAATATAGAATAAATACAAAAAAAATCCTCAGATATCTATGGTACAGAACAAAGGGCGATTACCCAAAATATGCTCACCATGCCGAACTTCTCACGGTGTGTAACTATAGAAGCCTCGAAACAAGAAGGCAAGAATCCATTGCGATATTCCTAATAAAGGTTTTCCAAGGTTCCTTTAACTGTCCCGCGATTCTAGAAGCACTAAGTTTATATGTACCCAATAAATATAGCCGTGCAAGGAATCACTTTTCTGTTCTACATACCAACTTACAGGATTATTAGGATTTCCTATTCCCTCGATTGAACGCGAACAGAAGGAGGTGTCGAAAATGCTCACTTTCGCATACTTGACATTCTATTTTGAAGTCTTCTAATCAAATAAAATAATATATGTAACGTAAAAGCAAATACAATATCTTGTAGAGCAGAAAATTTTCTTTCGAATGACGTATAACTTTTACCATTGTGTTTTACTTTTGGTGCACATTTTTAAATTTGAAAAAAAAAACGGAGTCAACTTATGTTAACACCTAATATATGAGTATCTTTTAGAATAATCTAAAATAATATTCTGTTCCGTGTCTTATTAAAGTTTTTATTGAAATGCCAATTGCTTATGAACGTGTGCCAGATTATTTGTTTGTTTTTCTCGTGTGATATATTGCGACTAGATAAAATACAATTATACAAAATTTTATAAAAAAATATCCAGATTAGTAAATGTAAAATATTCAGTATTCATAAATGTATCTATCTTCGATTCCGAGTTTGCAGGATGATTAGATGGAAGTTCATAGCCCAGCGTAGTGTCGAACTAATGATTTTCTTTTGCAATGAAAAATTTAAGAGTTTTTAAGAAACGATTGCTCATAAGGACGTATATGTACGAGTCTATGATACATGCCATATATGCAAAAAAGATCCAACAGACATTTTACCTGTTACGAAATATTTAGGCAAATATGAAAAGTATTTTTATGGCCACATAAAAGACGTTTTAATGCGGAATTAAACCATTAAATATATTATACATTTATATTAAAGGTTTTATTTTTGCATATTGTGCATTGAGGCATGTTTATCGGATATTTTACTGTTCGATTCTGAGTTTTTAATGTAGATTTTGTTTCTAATTCAGAAGATATAACTTTCGGATGTTTATCTAGTTTTATTTCGTAATTTATTATTTTTTCCAAATATACCGTGCTATATGGTTTCAAGAAGTGTTTTAAAATTCGCACCGAATTTTCACTGTCATTTCTTCAGACGTTGTCTTTTTTTTTAAATAAAATTTTAACAAAATTAATTAATTTGTCAATACATATTTATACCAAAACAACATTGCATTGCAATAGTGCATTACATTTGCGATAGATAAAATACATTTTTATAGAAAAAAAACGAAGAATCATTTCTGTTTGAAAGACGAGTTAGACAAGTTTTTTTTCATGTTTTGAGTTTTGGTAACTTTTAATAGCACAAATTTTACTCAAGTTAACACTGAATTTCAAATATGACCTAATTTTCTCTGCTTTGTTCATGTTATCAGCTTACGAGAAGTGTATTAAATCGACGAAGGTATCTGCATAGTTTTACTCATATTGTAATTTGTTCTTTGATCTCAAAATATAATTCTAAATGACCCATCCTGACTTTATGTTATATACTTGTTATGTTTCTTGGCTAAGTTTACTATATTTTATGGACGATGGTCAAGGTTACAGGGTACATTGATTTATGTTTTTTTTTTCGTTTTACAAGACCCTTACAACAGACCTAGAATTTATTCAAGGTTGTGCTGTAAGTCCTTGATCATGTGACTTGAAAAATGTAAATATGTCATTTGGAACAATCAATTTCGTTTTTTTCTTCCCAGTTTAGCATTATGGATTATGGACGGTCTAATTAGATTGAGATGATATTGAATTCTTATGTACTAATTCAATTTCAAATTAATTGATTAACAGCTATAACATGTATGATTTCCTGTTTTCTTTCACCTTAATCTTTTGAATTGTCATTTATGTTTTAGTGAACTGCGAGCTAGTTGGAATGCGTATTTGATTCTTTGTTACTTATTTCTTCTTCCAAGCTAATGATAATTTTATTACTTATTTTTTTCTAATTTTATTTATGTAAACGTTAGTTAATTCAAATTAATAAACAGTGTTGTTTCTTTAAAAAAATAGTTTTTTAAAGAATATTGACTTTTTACTCAGTTTGCTAACGAATTAATAGGACCTTATTAGCTCCACTTCGTGCAGCACTAGTTTATAGTACGAATTAAATGAACTGTTCAAATTAAAAATAGGACTGTATTTCACATGAAAGTTAAGTATAAAGTTTAATGTCAAAATTAGGTAAACGTTAGCTTCCTTCCGACTCGTAGAAATTTGATTGAATAATGTATTACAGTCAGTTCTCGACTTACGACGGGGTTCGGTTCCGCCACCTAGGACATAAGTCGAAATGGTCGTAAGTCGAATTTCATAAAAAAAAAAAAATAATAGACATAAAAAGTGGGTAGTACGTTAGTAGTATTTACTTCAGAATATGTACTATATGTAATATATAATAATGAATAATATATATTTACAAAATTATTCTGTAGTATTTTCATCATCTGTACATAATAATATCCATAGGTGACTCAGTGATTGTAGTAGTGAGGTTTATTTTTCTCACAAACATATCCAGATTTGTTTGTATACAAGTTTGCTTTTTCTTTTCTTTATAAATTTCTTTATAACAGGTGAGTGCTTGCTTGTCTTTAAGCACAAAGGTTTTAGGTAGTTCATTATATTCATCTATAGTAGTTCTTTTAATTCTTTAGATTTTTTCCTATAGCACGTTCCTCCTCAATCTCGATCAAATCTTGATTTGTGAGCTCTTCATCATCATTTTCTAAAAGTTGAATTATATCTTCACTGTCAACTTCCAGATAAAGCTTTTGAGCAAATTGTACAATGATATTAGTTACTTCTCCTACTTAATTTTCTCTATTAAAATTCATATTATTATTAAGTTTTAATAGTTTGTTCCATATGCCATGCATACATGATGTCGTTACATTTGACCATCCTTCTGAGATATTTTTAATTGCTTGAAAGATGTTATAAAAGTCATTTTAAGCAAAAATGAACTTAAATGCTTTTTGCAGAACAACGACGAAATATAATTTATTTCGTATCTAGAATATGCGGAATCATTTTTGGTGCCAACTTTGATGTATGGAGTGAATCGTAGACGTGGAAAACTGGAAGACTGAAAGGAGAATAATACATGAAGTAACATTGTATGACAGAATACGGAATGAAGTGATAAGGTATGGATGTGAGTTTAAGCCTGATGTGTTAAGTAAGATGAATAATAATATGAAGAGATGGTTTGGACATGTAGAACGAATGAATGAAGAAATACTTACAAAACAAATATATAGTGCATATGTAAGTGGAAGGCGTATGAGAGGAAAATCAAGTTAAGTATGGTTGGATCAAGTTAATGATATTATGAAAGAAGTAAAAGTAGAAAGTCAGAGAAATCGTAGAGGTTGTATGGATGTGAAAGATGCTAAGGATGTGTGTCGAGTTAGGAAAGTATGGCGCCCTGTCCAGCCTGACAGGGAAATGTCGTGATGGTATGTATGTTAATTTTTTTTTCTTTATCCATAATCTTTTTAATATCTGTGTTATATTATATTCGATCTCGTTAAAGTTAATCCATTTTTATAATCTAAACCCCATGAAAATTTCACATGATAATTACGAAATTTAAGTTTTTTTTTCATTTTATGAGAATTAAACTAACTATTTTTCGTTTTTGTAACCATGACACAAATCAAGGTCATTTTAAATAAAATGTAATTTTTTCTATAAAAATCTGTTTCGTTCAAAATTGCAATATATGCGGTTTTGTCTGATTCTTTACTTAAAATATAATTTATTCATTCAGTTTCCTTTTTACTTCATTTAAATGACTTAACTGGCAGGTTACATTACGTAATGTTTTTATGTCTGCTAGAATTGAATAAAACGACTGCAGAATGTAGCCAGTAGCCGTCAGTACAAGTACACGAGAACGCATTCAGAGTTGATGTAGACTTAATTAATGTCGGGGAGGGTGAAGCCATAAAAATGCCTGTTTAATTTAGAGAGCTCCGCCATTCACGCGACGCTTGCGTAGGTCAGACATTCAATTATATTTAATTGCCTTTCATTATCAACTCTAGTTGACTGTTTACTTGGCCACCGGGACGCACCACGTTTTTATGGGATGGATGCTGATTATTTTAAAAATTTTGATACACAAGTAAAAATAAACTGTTAATCTATTGTTTGAAACTTAACACGATTCAGTTGTTTTGTTCATTTATGTTGTATATACTCGTACACATGCAAATAGAAACCATAACGATTATTTGGGTCATTTTCAGAAATCGTATTTCTCAAATACTGTTCGATGACAATTTCAATAGCTCCGTTTAATTTTACCTTTGACGGGAATGGAAGCCATATTTAAAGATGATCAAGTGAACATCCATACTATAACGTTTTTCCCTGTTTGGGTAGGCAGAAAATACAGCGCCAGATTGTCCTATCTACATGTATAAATAATATCACGTCATTTCCCTGTCGGAGTAGGCAGAGTTGACAGAGTGCCAGACTTTCCTATCGCGATACACATACTTAGCCTCCTCCACATCCATACACCTCATTCAATTTCGAACATTTTTCTAACTTTTTAGGTTTCCTTTTTTTCATAATATCATTCACTTGATCCAATCATACTTTCCTTGGTCTTACTGAGAATATGATACCTAAATAACAATTCCTCAATTTGCTCTAATCTTTCATTGGTCACTCATATATCACATTTACTTGTACTTGCACACTTTTCTGTCACCATAACTGGTTTTCGTAACAGATATTTCCCTTTACATCTCTCATCTCTCATACATTCTGCGCTAACATTATTACCATGTCATTAGCATATAAAAATCCCCACGCATTCCCATTCGTCATTTGTATGCCTTCTATTGAGCTCTATAGTTCCTTCAAACGTATAATTATTAAATAATCAGGGTGACATAACACATCCTTGCTTTACCCCTTTTAAAATATTAAACCACGCAGTCATAGATAGCACCGTCCACTCTCATACGTGATCTACCTTCGACATATAATAACGCAATACCACGTATTGATTGACATTCAACACCATATCCAATCAATATTTTCATAGCTTGCATTTTATCATGCGCTCATATGATATTGCTTTTCCAAGTCCATAGACGCACATTCACGTAATTATTTTTTACATATTTTTTATTTATTCATTTTACACAAGTACAAGGTAAAATCGTTCTTCTCACTTTTTCTATCAGAATTTACCCATGCAGTTTTCTTACTACACTTAGTATTCTTATGACTATAACATTTTAACACCTTAATATAAAGATATTATATAAGAGAAATATCACTTAACTCCTCCAGTCTTTCGGTATGTAGGCCCAACATTGTTGAAACACTCGATCATTCGCTAGCCCCCACACTTTTAGTTATGTGCTTACACTTTATCACAACCTGACGCTTTTCCTTTTTGCACGTCTTTTACAGCTATTCGTTCGTCTCCTAGACTAATTTCATTCACTAACGTGAGTCTTAACTGTATCAGACTGACTTATTTCAACTATTATCATTTTTCTCGCCCAGATCTTCGAAATATTCCTTTTTTCTTGAGCAAACCATTCCGTCTTCTGGCAAAACCCATTATTATCTTTGATTCCACTCATACCACCCGTATATTTTTTCCTCGTATTTTACTTCCTTTCAACATATTTTTATACCTCCCTCTGCATTCATACTCAACTTCTATCTTTTAATCTCTAAGTTTCTTCTTTTCTTTAACAAATCTTTTTGTTTTAATTCAACACTATTTCCTGTTTCTGTTTCGATAAATATTCTCCATGCTCTATTTTTCTCTTTCGCACAGTCCTTAACTTAATTATCCCACCATTAATCCACTTTTTTACATCCAACTTTTGGAGTGCTACATATATTTTTTGTTGTGGCCACCAGTATATTTTTCATATTTATCCATTTTTCTTCAGTATTTAATCCATCATCCTACAACCTTCCACATTATTTCTAAATTCCGCTTTCTTCGCGTCATCTTGCAGTTTCTCACATATCATTCTCATGTTTCATGACACTTTTTTGCGTATTCCAGATCGCCACCCACGAGGAATATTTATCCTGCTCACCACTAAACAATGCTGTGAACCGGTATCTGTTCCTCTAGACACTCTTTTCCGAACATGCTCTTCTGCAGTGAAGAATCCACGCATCTCCTCTTTACTATATACGAGTATATGATACATATGATTTCTATTGTGGTCATAAAGCATATTTGACACAAAAAGGCCATTATCCAAACATATACTTCTAGCTCAAGTGAACATGGATTAAAATGTAATTTATATAGTGTAAGGATAGGAAAAAGGTAGCTGTAACCATTATACAATATTTAGCTCATGCCCTGTATTCG
The DNA here is from genome assembly GCA_949825065.1 of Odontocerum albicorne. NCBI lineage: Eukaryota > Metazoa > Arthropoda > Insecta > Trichoptera > Odontoceridae > Odontocerum > Odontocerum albicorne. Next base: position 13,800,249 of record OX463838.1, read on the forward strand.
TATTTGAATAAAAAATACATGTAAAAACCCGCGGGAAAAAACATTGGGAAAACGAACTTCAAAGAAAGTATCCGTAGATCTTCCGATATGTGAGTCGTAGATCGTTTCGAACGATTTTCATCGGTATTTGCTTTGTACGAGTATATGCACTCAACATTATTCGAAGGTTAAATAAAATGTTCTTTTACTATATTTTGGATTCATCAATTTGTATTTTTTGAAGATTTTTTTTTGAGTTTGGACTGTCCTTTCGATCTAATAACGGCAGAATCTTTTGTATACCAACGTATCAGACATCATTCTACACATCATCTCTTGCGGTTTACTCTGCTGGACTTCGGAACGATATTCCTGACTCAATGATATGTACTACTACATCCTATTCGTCATTTAATAATAAACTAAGTAGCAATATTTATCTCAAAATATTCTTCGTTCTTAACTCCCATAAAATTACCATACAATTACCATTCAATCCTTTCTTTCCTTGAGATTTGTCTTTTATTTTATTTCTTTCTCAAATATTGTTTTCATGCACTAGGTTAAATACACCGTCATGGATATCAATAATAATTATGAAACAAAAGCCGATTGATGGAAGAAATTGCTTTAAGGAAATAAATCTGCCAGACATATTTGCATGAAAACATTCAATAAATAAATATATGTTATACAAAAAATCAATGCTTTTTAAATAAGAATTTATTTACTATTTCATGTTAATAAATTCATGAAATCAAGCATTTACAATGAAACAAAATATAACAAATTTCTTGGAAATATATAACCAACGCTTGCTATTCCATAATAAACCATCTAGTCCATTCAATGTCTCGTATCTGTCAAATTGAATTTAATTTTTGCTGAATATTTAGATAAGCCATCGGCTGTTATTGGAATACTCTTTCCTTATTCGAGCTAAGTATAATGTGAACAGTTTTGTGCTTTTTACATATCACGAAAATAACACATTGCCACAAAATGATGAAGGTTAATGACGCATTGGAAAATCTTCTTAGACTTTTTGTCCTTCGATTTCCGCCGATTAGTTCAACTTATTTAATTATTTTATCATTCAAGTACGAGGCTAGATTTCACCTTAAATTTCAACTCTAGACATACTTAGTGCAGTGCTCTTGGTATATAATAACTAACTATATAAGTTCATTTTTCTCCTCCTTTTATTGTCATCAATTTAACGGTTGCTTACCAATAGGTCAATGCAGGTGCAGTAAAACCAGGTGTTTTCCGCTGATACGTTCAGTTCAGCTCACTCGATGGTTTCGTCATAAAAATGTTCGGTTGGATTCCACCTTTAATTACACCTTATACATAGTAAGCGCCTTTGGGACTAATTATATAGGTTCATTATCCTTTTAGTATCATCAATTTAACGGTTGCTTTGCAATAGGTCAATGTAGGTGCAGTAAAATCAGGCGTTTTCCGCTGATACGTTTAGCTTACTCAATGATTTTGTCAAAAAAATGTTAGGTTCGATTCCATCTTGAATTACAGCTTATACCTTAAGTGCCTTTGAGTCTCATTATGTAGGTTCATTATCCTTTTAGTATCATCAATTTAATGATTTTTTGTCCAATACTTGCGTGGATGAGGTTTAAACCAGGGTTAACATATACGTTTCTAGTGATCGGATGGATACCCGCCTTTCAACTCTGATGACGATCATAAGAAAGATGATCTGGAATTGTAGAAGAAGAGTGATTGGTAAAACAAGAAGGGATGATGTAGTGATGCTGGCTGGTAATATGAATGAATGGTATCGAATCGATGTTAAGTGGAAGAATGAGCAGGGTGATAGAGGCTTCTGGAAATCTGTCTAGGGTGAGCTGAGAGTGGTCAATGTTTGGTTTGCTCACAAAAGGAATCATATGTATACGTGAGAAAAAGGAAATGACAGGACGATATAAATTTGTTGCGTTGGCTCAAGAGTTATATTCTTGATTCTTGAGGATTCAGAGGAGCAAATCTCTATACTGATCAGTATATTTTAGTGGCTAGAATTGAGATTTTCCAGGAATGTTGCTCAAGAACGAACAGCGTTGCAATAACAGAAAGATGATTTGGAAGCGTGCAAGTTTCAAAGAAGGATGACAGAAAAAAAATAATGCATGAGTGGAAATATACGTATAGAAGATGAATGGGAGTGTTTAAAGAACGTTTTATGCTCGGTACTAAGGAAACCTGCAGTGTGAAACAAAAATATGGTAATAAAGGAGATACATGGCGGGACAAAAAGGTTATGAATTGTGTGAAAGTGAAGAAAACTACGTGGAAAGAGCTTTTTGAATCACGATTGATGGAAGCGTGAATTTGCAAAAGGATAATGAAAAAACTAGTCCCGGAAAGAGGGAAACTAATAAGAAGGCACACATAAACGATGAATAGAGGAATGTAAAGTAAAATATAAAAATTTTCTGAATGGAAATAAAATGCGAGTAGAAGATTTTGCAAGGGGCTGTGAATGGGATTACATACAAGAATGGTAGTACCGTTATGGATGTGGAACATTTGACAAACCGTTGGAAGGAATATTTTGAAGAGGTTTGTGAAAGTACTGATACTGTAAGAAAAAAGTCTACGTGAAATTTATGCTGGGGCGAATATGCAGACTGAAATTTCCTTATTAGATATATAGACAGCGATAAGCTGTATGGAAAAAGAAAGGCGGTCGGTAACGATCAGATTGCCCTTGAATATTTTTCTTATGGGGGTATGATGTATTCTTGGATATGAGTCTGAATGTTGAAACTCAGGTTACACTTCCAAAAACATATCACCACCAGTAAGGAAATTTTATGGTAGAGTTGATTCAACATTTGCGAAAGATAACAGAAAACCAAGTATTCTGCTCAAGGTGCCTTTTTGAGAGGGTGTGGGTGTTTTGATAAGACCTTTTCCTCAAGAGTGCTCATTGAAAAATGTTTGAGTAAAAAAAAGAAAACTACTGTATATTTCTAGGAAAACTCGACTGTATCTTGAAAAGGCGTATGATCGAGTTAAGAGGGAGAAACTATGGGAGATTTCGGAAGAATATGGAGTAAACTGTAAAATAACTAGATCGATCACGCGTCCCTGTATGAAGAATGTATGGCAGGTGTCAGAGTGGGCGAACAGATGACTGAATGAATGATTGTGTATTGAAAAAGGCGTAAAATGAAGATGTGTGATGTGTCCATGGATGTTAAGTATTATATGAGTCGTTCACAAGCCAAGTGAACCAAGTCCATTCTGGTTAGTTTTGAGTAAACTAGGTTCAAACATTTTAGTGTTTCTAATTCTGTACGGTATTTTAGTGATCGCAATTCTGAAAAGTGTTATATTGAGTACATTTATTACACTTATTTTGTACAAAAGCATTTTCTGCTAAAATCTAAACCTTTTCGCACACCTTTCATGCAGTGATCTAAAATTCAATATTTTTGGACTTGGTTCACTTGGCTTCATCTAGTTGGGATTTTACTCGGAGTGTCGGTCCGATTTATGGACACCTTACTCCTTCATCGGATGTTATTTGAACGGACTTGTTTGATTGATATTTGGGTGGTGGAGTGGAAAGTTTTTATTAAATTAGAGAGGAAGGATAGAAGTTGGTACATATATTAAGGATACAAGTACATATTAATATACTTATATTTATGTGTCACGAGCGTTCGTAAATAATTATACAGAAAAGAAAGGATAGAGATATATACGTAGATATATATGTATTAAAATAAAATATATTACGAAGATAGGTGGGGGGGGGGAACGCTGTGACTTTAAAATAAATAGTAAATAGATAAATATGGGAGTAAAATAAACTACGTGTTATATATGCACTCTAGGCATAATTCGGCGTCTACCGTTGCGAATAGGCGGTCGGGGGGTCGTGCGAAGGATCTGCTTCGGCCTGGGGTGAATGATATTCGCGTTCGCGTCGTAGTCCGACAGTGAACTGATTAGGGGGTTCGGGTGGCTCGGGAGAGAACTGTAGAACCTCTCGGCCAGAGAGATCGCGTATTCTCGGATGGTGGGGAGATCTAAATCTTCATGAAGCCGTTTGTTGCTGACAAAGTAGGGCGCATCCATAATGATGCGCATTGCCTTGTTTTGCAACACCTGGAGTTTACGCATGTGGGTTTTGGCTGCGTGGCCCCACACCGGGATGGCGTACGTCATCTGGGGACGTATGATGGCCTTGTATAAATTTAACTTGATACGAGGGGACATCCTACTGTGTCTGCCCAAGAGTGATGTGAGGGCTTTCAGAGTGCCGTACGCCCTCCCGGCTATGTTGGTGGTGTGCTTTTTCCAGGACAGCTTCGCGTCGAGAGTGACGCCGAGGTATTTCACCTCGTCGCACCACGGAACGCTCTGGCCGAAAAGTTTGAGTGGTCGGATGGAGTCGGGGCATCTTCGAGAAAAACGGACTGCTGCGCTCTTGGAGGGGTTTATTTTGACCTTCCAGTTTCTACACCAGCGTTCTAATCTTGGAATGAAGTTTTGAATGCGAGAGTGGGAATCGCAAGGGTGTCTCGAAGTCGAGAGAAAAGCCGTATCGTCTGCATATTGAGCCGTGATAGATCGGCGGTCCTTGAGAGAGGGCATGTCGCTGGTGTATATATTGTAGAGAGTGGGAGAGAGGAGGGCTCCTTGCGGAACCCCCGCTTGAATGGGGCGGTGAGAGGAATTTATACCGCTCACCTTGACGGAGAAGGTGCGGTCTCTTAAGAATGAAGCTATGATTTGCACGAGGCGGAGAGAGATTCCGGCCTTGTGCAGTTTGAAGAGCAGCCCGTTGTGCCAGACCGTGTCGAAGGCTTTCGCCACGTCCAGCGACAGGAGGGTCGTTTGCTGTTTTTTACTATAACCAGTCACTATATGTTCTACGACGCGAAGAAGTTGATGGGAGGTCGAGTGTCGCGGTTGAAAACCGTGTTGCGTGTGTGGAATTATGTTAAGCGATGTTATCTCGCTTGTTAGGCGATCGAGGATAAGTCGTTCGAGCACTTTACCTAGGGTAGGCAGTAAGCTGATCGGGCGGTGGTTTTCGGGGAGTGTGAGTTTTTTACCCGGTTTCGGAATCATTATAACGTCTGCGCATTTGAGAGCAGTAGGGAAGAATCTATGCCTGTAGCAGGCATTGAAGATTGCTGAAATGGCGCAGACGGCTTTATTTGGCAGTTTCTTTAGGGTGAAGTTATTTATGGAATCTGGACCGGGAGCTCTCTTATTATGGAGTCACTTGGCTTCTGAACCACTCATATTTATATCGATTCCACCTAACATATGTAAACTAGACCAAGAGTGAAGTAAGATGCGTGAACATTTCAGATTTGGCCGTGAATGGTTTATTGTATACAGACGATATGCAATATAACTACAATATAATTATCTAGCATTTTTGGTTTAAAAACGTATGAAAAGTGTTTTGAAAAGGATTTAATAATGAAAGGAAAGAATCCAAAAATAATGATTATCGGAAGAGTGATTGATTATACGAGTATTTGCAATGAATGCATAGGTGAACGATGAAAGACAGGAGCAAGTTAAGGAATTTTGATATACAAATATCTCGAAAAATGTATTGTAGTAGGGAACAAGGTCAACGGAGCACTTAGATCTGCTTTGCCAATAAAACAATTGTATTTGGTGTATTAGTATCCACCGTGATGTATGTAAATGAAGACTGGATATTAAGAAAATAGTGATAGACGCAGAATGAATACGATAGAAATGTGTGTTTTGCGAAGAGCAGGTATTTCAATATATGATGTATGAGTATGAGTAAGCAAGCAATGGCTAGATTAGGGAAAACTGTTTGTTCGAGTTTGATGTTATGTTACCAACGTTATTAAGAAAGGAATTTTGATATTGTTTGGACATGTCGAGAAAAGTATTTCTGAAAGACTTACAAAACAAATATATATCATATACCTGAAATGAATGGAGTGGGAAGAATATGTAGGCCAAGGAAAGAGTTGATGAATATAGTCGGATATATTTTGACTGAAGATAAGGTAAAAAAACATGAGACAGAACATCACGTTTTACGAGAGTGTCAATGAGGCAGAGGATGTTTTTGTGAATAGGAAAGCGTGGAGATATATCTTCTCTGCCTGCCGAAAAGGGATGTTACGTATGTGTGTATGTCATTTAATGGTTGATTTTCATTTTGTCAATGCAGTTGCAGTAAAATGTTAACTGTGCAAGAAGCATTAAACCCATTAATTAAACCCCGCCTGACCTTAATGCATGATTCATGCATTACCATCTCGACTCTTCTGGGTTTATGAACTATGATTTGTGGGGCGTTTTATTGCACGGTGAATGTAAACAAACCAGAATGCATATGAATAAAAATCTACAATTTTCGAAATTTTTAATATATTTTTTAAAAGTCTTTTTTTATTAAGTCAAAATGTATTAACTTAACGGTAGTCAAGGTTTATTATTTTTTTGTTATTCTCTTTGTGTTTTTAATAATAAATCCAATATTTAACTTAGAAAAGAACGATAAACCAAAAATCAAATTAAAACTATCTGATATATATGGTAGATAGGGATCAGATCTTAAGTTATTTCTTTAAACGGTCAAGTGACCTTTTTTAACATCAAAATTGCAAAAACATTTAAAAATCAATATTAACATGTAAGTAATGCTATAAATTATAATACAGAAAAAAAATAAAACCCGGAACAAGACCAGACCAGCACAATAAAACCCAGAACAAGACCAGACCAGCACAATAAAAAAACAAACTCGTATGATTTGTTTAATTCATCCTGGTGAGAACAACTTTACTATTGTAAGAAGTCAAGATGATTTGGAAGTCCACATAATGTGTTTACTGATTGCCCAATTCGTGTAGTCTTGTTATACAGACGTTATATAAATAATTTGTTGTAACTACACCATGGCTCTACTCATTCACATAATCAATTCAGTAAAGTTAAGACAGTAAATCACAGGTTGTAACATCGAATCTATTAGGTAGATTTTCTTATTTTATATTGATAGTTTTTAATGATTCAGAAGCATATTTATTTCGGTGATTTTTTTTACTCATGTCCTATTTAAATAATTTATTGGTAAATGGTTGATTCAAATAATTTGTTTTATAAAATTTTCACGTGCATTTCTTTATATAAAGGTTGATTGAACTTGGTTTATTTTTAAATTCGTAATTTTAGAAACTTGCCAGTTTATTAATTTCAGCGTCAAGTAGACACGAGAAGTGTATTCGAAATAAAATATCGGCCAAATGTGTCCACCTCGATTGTTCCTGCAGATGGGCCACTGTTGTGGTGAAATTATTTATTACATTTTCGCTCAATTTTGGTCAGATTTCATCAATAACCAGACGAATGTTGTTTTTGAGCTCGTAGATCGACTGCGGATTGTCGCGTAGACTTTAGTACATTACAAAGCCCTGAAGAAAAAAGTCGTGTGTTATGAGTTAGATCGCACGACATCGCCGCCCAATTGTCACCATGTCGGGAAATGATACGGATAAGAAATTTTGTCTGCAGTAAAGCCATTGTTTCTCTTGCCGTGTGGCACGTAAAGCCGTCTTGTAGAGTATGTAGAGGACACATCCTTCAATTGGGGCCCTAAAAAGTCAGCATGTTGCGATAGCGTTCGCCATTCATAGTAATGCCATACTCTTTTTTTTTTAATAACGGCTCAATGATACCCTCCAGCCTAAAAGCCGGATGTATTAGTTATTCTTTATACACTCGAGGGTCTTCACTTTCAGAAACATGATAATTTTGCTTATTAACAAACCGGCCTAGGTGAAAGTGAACTTCGTCGCTGAAGATGATTTTGTTTCAAAATTCAGCATCACCTGCAGTGTGTTCTAGGGTTCAATTCAGCATCACCTGCAGTGTGTTCTAGGGTTCAATCGGCAAATATACGGCGGTGCCGTGCCTATGGTCTAAAGGCTTCATTTCTTGAGTCAACTGAATTTTGTGTGCATGAAGACTAAGACCAAAATCTTTGGCTGAATCGGGTATGTTATAGTACATAACGCAATCATACATTATTACAATGTATCTCAATATTTTGAGACTTGCGACCCCACAAAAGAAAAGAAAAAAATTAACCATCGCGACCCCCTTCAAAAACGTAATATCTTGTTGTAAGTGTACGTGGCCATGCAAATGTTGTACTTGCACAAATACGACAAGCTTTATCAGGTACGCTACTTACCATACTCTATAGTTTCCCAAACTTTTTCGCCCCGTAGACCACTTGCCGATTTTTTTGTTTTCCGTAGACCCCTTGCCTGCCCAATGAATTTTCCTAAACTTGTTAACTTCAAATGTGTTATTGACAGCTGACGCAGTGCTGTTCACCTTGATAAGGTTTTTTGTCGAAATACTCTTTTTTAAAATAACGGCTCAATGATACCTGCAACCTAAAGGCCGGATGTATCAGTTATTCTTTATACACTCGAGGGTCTTCACTTTCAGAAACATGATAATTTTGCTTATTAATAAACTGGCCTAGGTGAAAGTGAAAGTCGTGTAAAAAAAGAAAAACATGTACAATTTTTATTCATACCTTCATTGAAAAGACGCAAAATGTTAGTAAATATTTGGCTTTGGAATGAAACAAATCAAAACCTAGTAAAATTCTTACATAAAATTAATACACAAATAATACTGTTAATGAGAGGGATGAACCTGATGCTCTGATAGCAATGGTTCAATATTTTACTTCAAATTAGTGAGGTATATTCTTAAATCTCCACGTTCAGTGATTTGCATTCGATTTCTTTTTTTCGTAAGATAATTGTCAACCGCGCTAAAACCTCTTTCCGCGAGGTATGAAGATGGAAAAGCTAACAAAAACTTTTGTGCGATAGTCCATAATGCAGGATGAGCAACAGGAATATCTGTATGAAGCTGCCGCTGATACCCCTTTCTGAACTGCACCTTAAGTTCTTCGTTTGTGCTTATTCCAATCAGTTCTTGTAATATGACATCCAATTCTTCAATGTCACCGTATGGATTGATAATCCACTGTGATATTTCCATAGTCAAAACATCCTCAAACCTGGTTTTAAAGTCTATGTGAAGGACATTTAAATGTTGAACGTAGACCAAAACGTCATCATCCTGGACGTTTGTCAATGACAAGTTGGGGAACTGGGAAAATTCGCGCCGTCTAACGTTTTGCTTCATTAGATTCATTTTGGCATGAAAAGCTGTCAATGATGGACTTTGTTTTTATTAATTTTAGACTGTCGCCTTGCAACTTCAAGTTAACCTCATTAAATTTAGTAAACAAATCTGTTAAATAAGCAATGTCTGGTTTCCGTTTGATTAAATTTTCTTTCAAAATGGGATCTTTTGCATCCAAAAACGGTCTCAAAAATTGAAAAAAAATCTTGTCAAACATAAACCTTTCGAGAGACAAATTACTTCAGTGTGAAGGAGTAACCGATGAAAGTCCTCGTCATTTTCATTACACAACTGCGCAAATAACCTAGAATTCAACGCGTTGCTACGAATCTTGTTTACTGCGTTTATGACGAATTTAAGTGATTGATGCAATCTGGCACTCAGATTTTTTGCTACCTAATGTCGATGAATGACGCAGTGAATTGCAAACACCCCGGGTATATTTTGTTTTAAAAGGCTTATAAAGCCGCGATAGTGCCCAAACATGGCTGGTTCTCCATCTGCTGCTAATGATATTATATTTGATAAAGGGATCGCTTTATACTATACATTAAATAATCTTTCAAAACAATGAATATTGATTCGCCTTTAGTGTCAGTTGTCAAAGTTCTCGCAACGAGCAGTTCTTCATGGATTTCTTGGTCCATAACAAAACGAACATATGCCAATAATAATGCTTCATTACCTAGTAACGTTGACTCGTCCAGCTGAATAGCGAAATGGTTCGTTTGCAGATAATTACACAAGAAGCTTGCAACATAATGCCTCATTTCATCAATACGTCTTCGAACTGTGTTGTTACTCAAAGGAATTCTTTTGAGTATATCATATGCAGGCTTGTGTAGAACAGTTTTTAAAAACCTCTTCAATGGCTGGCAAAATCAGCTGTTGCCCGATAGTGTGAGACTTTCCCGATTTTGCTCTGAGTAGTGAAATATTGTAAGACGCCCGTAAACCATCATTGTCTCTTTTTGACGTTGAAGCAAACATACTGCCCACTGTGGTTCTCTTCTGAAGTTTTATTTCAGTGTTTTAAAGTATGTCAAATCTTTACTTGTTTTATCAGGGTGACACCTTCCCAGATGATCCTTCAGCTTGCATGGTTTTATAGCGTCATTGCTTAAAACTCTGTTGCACAAAAGGCACATGGGTAGATGTTTGTCCGACGGGGATGGAATGAAGCCGAACTTCAAATAATCAACGCTATACTGCCTACATTTATTTTTGGCCTGGGCCATGTTGGGTAGAAATTATCTGTCGACAAAAATGAAGCTATTTGAATATAAGACAGAGCAATTTAAAATTGATTCTTGCTCAGACAGCACACAAATATTTAAAAAATATTTTTAAAACAGTTTTGGTAGTATTGAAAATATTTTTAAATGTTGAAATGTCCACGAAAATAGGTTACAGAAATATTTCTGGAAAATATTTTTTAGGAATTCAGGAAAAATCGACTTGAACTAAAGTCGTGTTCAGCGTCTACGGCTCTACGCAATCGGAGCGACTACAAAAATGTGTATTTAGTTTTGTTCTTACTTTTCTTAGGCACTCCTAAAGAAGATGATTGTGATTCACTTTGACTTGTACCTATTTGTATTTTTAAACGTATTTTCTAAACACTTTTCTTCTCAAAACTCAGAAAACAAATGAAGTGTTTGTCTCTAACACTTTTATTTATAATTGATGAATCAAACAAGTCTGTGCAAAGCTTTGGTACAAGTCTGCACAGGTGTTATTCACTGCGCGATGCGTTGCTGCTGGTATGAAAACTTGTAAAAACTTGCACATGAACGTAGCACAACACAAAGCATATAGGTACTTATTAAATTTTATGAAATATAATTAATGTATATTTATAAGTATTTTCTATGTATAATAAGTAACATATTATATACACACAATCTGTGTTAGGTGTAATAAGACATTTACGAAACGCCTAAATATTGATGATCTGCCTAAATGGGATCCGCTCACGTGGACCCCCATTTACATCTTGTGCACCCCCATTTTCTTTTCTCGCTGACATAGACCCCCTGCATGTCGAAATCGACCCTTGGGAGTCCATATAGACTACTTTGGGAATCTTTGCCGTACACTATCACTAGCTATACAATATAATTGACTACAGCGGTAACCATCAGAGTAAACAGTGTTTTACAATGACTTGGACTTTGTAATGTATTTTTAAATAATTGTGTTCTTTTTTCTCAGACAATGTGCTATTTTCCTTTTGTACATGTAAGCTGTTTTTATTTTCGCGACCACTCGGATATTGAAAAACGATCAATTAGGGAATTGGTGTATCCTTATATCACCGAAAACGAAGTGGAAAAAAATCGTTTTTATACGAGGGGAGTAGTTGACCACGAATGGTGACCCTCTTTACGGAAGTACAGTACGTTTCTAGGAAGAGTGCTACACTGAGGTTGTCTGGTTTTCTAAATGTTAAACATCTAGTCGGATCGGGCGAACAGACCGGCTAGCCTCGATTGGTCTATTGGTCTATTGGTGTGGTTGTCCCTACAGCATGAAATATGGATTCTCTTGAGTGCAGGTAGACTATTGACGTAGACGCATTCAAGATGGTTCTTAATCATGACGGTTGGATCAGGTGAATGGTATTTTGAAAGAAGGAAACGTAGAATGTCAGAGAAATTGTATTATCTGTGTGGATGTAGAGGACGGAAGGATTTATCGATATAGGAAAGTCTGGCACTCTTTCCTATCTGCCCATCTTGACAGGGAAACTGCGGGATGGTATGTACTCGTATGTATTGTAATTTAATGCTGATCGCCTCTCGAACAATCTTTGGTCATTAGACGTCAAAAAAATATAAATAAATTTTAATGCTAATAATCCACTTTACATAATAATATCCTAGAAAATTTTGTCAAAATAATATCCTGTTTTTCTTTAATAAATTCAGTGAATCGTAAACATTCAATGATTTATTAATGAGCATATGTTTAAATTTCGAGAAGAGAACTGTTAATGTTATCTGTTGTTTTAAATTCCGAAACGATATTCAAAATGCTCAATTGATACCTTAAAAAAATTTCGACTTGATGTTAACTTGGCATTATTGTAATTAATTTGAAACTTGGAAATTTGACAAAAAACCTTCTGATCAGATATTTCAAAATTTATCAAAAATCAAAGATATTATTGCAATTCAATTACGCGGCATAGCTAAAATCCTTGTTTGTCCAACTAGGGAACTAGCTGTTACTAAATTGTGTATAAAAATAATGCACAGAAACGGTTCAACATGAGAAAACCTGAAATGAGAAAACCAAATTCACAGATTCATGATTTTTAACAAGCACCTGATATTTGGTTCAGTGATCGAATATACTCGTACCAAGGCGATTATAAGGTTTCAAAAATTTAAATATCCTGGATTAATGAATTAATAATAACGTCACTTCTGATGAATATTTTTCGTTAAGTTTGATCTACAATCTGTGACAAAAAATAAAAATCGACACTTATGAAGTTAATGTTTCTAATAGTCACAACTTACCTAACATTGTTATATGGAGCCGAAACGTGAATATTGAAACTAATCAAAAATAAAAATACAGTTGCATACAAATAAAATTATAATAAAAAGAATCAACATATTCAAATTCAACCGTTTAAGCGCAATCAAAGGTCAATATCGATCACACTCCAAGTTGCTAAAATATAAAAAAAATTAGAAGCAAGAGAAAGAGAAAATGAAACAAGGGGAGAAAAAAGTTTAATGCTATGATCATATACTCGTAATACATACTCATCATATACTCGTAATACGTAATACATACTCGTAATACATTGGGGATTGACAGACACCCAATGCTATGATCATATAATACACACAGTCTTAACCTTAATGAGTGACATTAGGAATCGACAGACACCCAATGCTATGATCATATAATACACACAGTCTTGACCTTAACCCTGAGAGATCGGCGCACTGCTATAGCAGTGGAAGAAATTTGTTCTACCCTTGTATTCTAAATGAATATTATTCATTTAGAATACTAGGGTACATATTCTAAAATATATTTATGTTGTAAAAATATATGTTTTTTGTTTTTTTGTTGTTTAAAATAAATATTTATCACGAACGTCCGAATCGTAAATATATCTCAGCACTAGATAGACAATTATATTTTTTTCTCGTAGCGCTCTCAGGGTTAATGAGTGACATTGGGGATTGACAGACACCCAATGAATTTCACACAGACAATCCGCAATAAATAGACTTGTATTTATGTATCACAAATTCATAATTAAAAATAAATATATCTTTTAATTCGAATTTTGTGTTCGGCAAAAACTACAGCAGTAAAACCGTAGGGTTTTCCCAAAGACAATCTTGATTGCACATCGGGACAATTGTTTTTTTCGGGTTTCTTGTCGAATTGCTTATGTTGGGTATTGTTTTACAATATATTCAGTTGTCGAGCTCTCATCTATATGCAAATAGAGTAGTTAGTTAGTAGTATGTAGTAATACAAATAGTATGTTAATAAATGTGCATAAGGTATCCACAGAGATCCTTGCTGCACCAGAAGCTGTTAAATATTATCCGGATGTTCTTGGTAGAGGAAATCCATTTTCTATAATCCATTCGTATTAAGGGCTGCTATCGCTTAGCCCTGAACACTCGTGCAAAATATGCACAAGTGGATTGCTTAAATTGATGTCAAAGTTTATTTCTTAGTTTAATTGATTGAACAAAATGCCCTTAGCTCGATTCCACTAATCTGGATACCAATTTTGAACATTCTCATTTTATTTCACAGTGTTGTAAGCAAAGATCCCTAGCTATTCCTATTGCTTGGAGTCCTCTTGAAATGTTCCGAAACCATCTCAATCCCTTTTCACTCAGTGTGATTTTATGACATTAGAGAGTTGAGAGAAATCAGGAGAAACTCATTCTAGATTTCGAACTGTAAATGAATATAATGATTCGAGAGTTCTGTATGTTGTACTCATAATTACATGATGAGTGTTTCTCTCTTGAACCATGATATATATTAGCAGTTATGTCTACGCGTAAGGAAAAAACTTGAATCATCTAAATGAGTATGTCAGATCGATAATGTCTTGTTACTTGGCCGGATTATCAAATCTTACTACTTGATATTTTCTAAGGAATGTTATTCGATATTTCAGTAGTTCAAATGTTTTTTTTTTTTTAATAAATTCAAGGGTAAAATCTTTGGTTTGTATTTTTGTTACTTTTACGATTGTATTTATTCAATTTTTTGACATTGTTCTAATGTTTCGGCATACTTGTATTGGGTGCTATAATCAAGTGTCATTCTTGACCTCTTCTTAAATTTGTCTCCTACAACTCGAGCCTGAATTACCAGTTTCCGTTTCCTCATGTAATTGAATATTTTGTCGGCCCACCGAATTGCCCTCGTCCTTCATGCTCGCTGTAGAGATGTTTTAAAGACAAGACTCCTCCATTCGATATACGTACCACATCTATTTGAATCTTTTGTATATTTTGAGGCAGCAGAATCGCCAGTTTTAAGACTGTAGCGTCGGCGCCATATTTAACTTATATGTTTAGTTTTGAAATCCGTCTTCAAAGACCCCCCCAAGTACTCGATTATTAACATCCGTGTTTTAAGTTCTGGTGTGGGACTCCGTGACTCGCATGTACTCGTACAAACCTTATTACACAGTTATTAAATCGACAATTTGGTTATAAGATTCCAAAAGTGTTTTTTTAATCTGAGTTCTAACTCCTAGGATCAAATTTTTTTATATAAGCAGTGACTGAATATTTAAGGGTTTTCGTTTTGTGTTTCGTATTCCTATTATTACTCACTACTTCATTGGAGTCATATATTCTGTCCTGTCGTCAAGAAGTAAGAAATTTATGTTATACCTTTTCTCCAGAATTTACCTTCAATAGTTATCTAGAGTTGCTGCATTGTTTTATTTTAATACCGTTTAATATTCAGTGATAATCCGAAAACCTACTCAGCAGAATACAAGAAATTTGGATTAGTTGAGTGTATGGTACGAGTATATGGTATGCCACATTTATTTGTGTATAACGTATATTGACCGTTCTCATGCAGTAGGTCTTTGTGGGGTTTGTGGACATATGCTCACGTATGTGTTCATGGATTTTGTGGGGATGTATAGTCATTTGAATGTTTTTATAATCATGTTACCGACTTCATTTACTTTGTCTGGTTGGTTTGAAGAGATTGCCGCCTGGCAATAAGCCCGCTAGAATGATTTGTACTAAAAGTGTTGCATAAATAAATAAATGAAAAATACGCATGTAAATGAATCCTACCATTTGTCGTGTGTTATTTCATCCCTCCGAATTTACGAGTATACCAGGTCTGTAAATATGAAACCGGATTTTTTTATAGAAAATACACATTTATTGCATAAAAATGGTAAAAAATATTTTATTCAAAGTATTGCCCATCGCTAGCTACACATTTTTCCCGTCTCTCTGGCAATTTGTGGATGCTACGCTAAAAAAAACTGTTGCTCTTTTGAGGCAAACCAATCATCGAGCCATTTTCGTATAAAGTGAAGCGCTGCTTAGCAAGTGCGTGTCCCATCGATGCAAATACAAATTTAATTGATCCGCGTGTCACATCATATCGTGTCACATTTAATTAATTCGCGAGTTGTTGTTGCGTTTGAGCGTCATCCTCATCCAACAATGCTTGCAATTCGGCGTCTTCAAACTTTCTCGGTGGTCTTCCACGTTATTCGTTTCTCACGCCAAACTCGCCACTTTTGAAATTTTTAAACCACTCAAAGCACTGTGATTTACCAAGAGCATGCTCACCGTAAGCTTCGACAAGCATTCGATGCGATTCTGCAGCAGTTTTCTTCAAATGGTAACAGAAAATCAATGCTGTCCGCGAATCGTAGTTTTCAGGAACAAAAACAGACATGTTCAACGCTATGAAAACATATGTAACATAGTTGTATTAAACTTGTATTGTTGCGAGTTGAAAATCTTTGACAGATGTAAACACAAGAAAAGGGTGTCAATGACGCGGTTTGAAAGTTACTACATTGACAACTAGAGCCATCTATGAGCAAATTCCGTTTTCATGTTTACAGACCTGATATAAATGTATGCATGGAAAAGCTCTTACAGACCGTCAACCATAGTATTAGATCAGACATATTCTCGATAACTGCGCTGGTATAAAATAAATTATCGGCTCTTGTAACCCCTCAATATAAACTAAAGTATAAACTATAAGAATAATAACAAAGAAAATTTCATTTGTTATACATACGAGTACTTATTCAAAATTGAAGAAATAGAAAAAAATGGATCAATTATTTCAGTTTAGAAGACGAGGCCAAACCTGGGCTGCATTTGGAAAGCTGTCCTTTATTCTAAAATCTCCAAAATACGCGAGACATCTTAAATAATCCATATTCAACTCCTGTGTTCTTCCTGTGCTAACATATGGGCTGGAATCATCGGTGCTAAATAAACAGATTATGCACAAGCTCATGGTGACGCAGAGGGCCATGGAGAGAAGAATGTTAAATATCTCTCTGAGGGATAGGAGAACCAATGAATGGATAAGGCAGCAGACCAAAGTACTATAGCTGATGTCGCCGAAAGAGTCGACATTCAGAAGTGGAACTGGGCGGGACACATTGCTAGATGCACAGATGATAGATGGACCCAGAGAGTGCTGGAGTGGCGCCCAAGACAGGGAAGAAGTGTGGGCCGTCCTCAGACACGGTGGTCAGACTGTATTAGAAGAGTGGCCGGGAGCAACTGGAAACGATGTGCTCAGGAAAGAAAGGAATGGAGGAGGAGAGGGGAGGCCTATGTTCAACTTTGGACGGAGACAGGCTGATGATGATTATGATGTAGTTCTTTTCATTTCCCAAAAATATATTACCTCTATTAATTTCCCTAAAAAGCATATTTCTATTTTACTGGTTTGGTAACGCGATAATTTATTTTCAGTATTGAAATGTATTAACTACAACAACACACCGTGGTGGCGGCGTGTTACTTGGATTGAGAAACTCTGATTCGGTTCTTGCTGAACGAGTGTCATTCCTAGAAACGAGTAATGAAGATCTCTGGGTTAAAATCACGGTAAATAGTTTTTTAGTAATATTTGTATGCGTTGTTTACTTCCCACCGAATACAACCGAGGAGAAATACTCGCTCTTCTGTACCAACATTTTAGCTCATGTAAATTACATACGAGATAGAAAAGTAGTAATTCTTGGCGATTTTAACTTAAATAGCGCGATAGGGGCACGGGGGGTTCATAACGAATTTTTGTGTGTTTCAACTGCCTACAGCTTGATACAATTTAATAATATCAATAATTTTAACGGCAGGCTTCTAGATTTAATATATTCAAATATTAGCACCAAGGTGCAACACGCCCCTTTTCATCTCGTACCAGAAGATCTTCATCACCCGGCACTAGAATTCGATCTCACAGTCTTCTTGATCAAGGATAAAATAAATGCGTCTCCAAAAAAATTTGAGAATCCAGTGTTTAAAAAATGGCGATTTGACAAAGGAGATTTCCATTCCTTATATCTGAAGACAAGGGATATTAACTGGGATCCCTTATATTCAATTTTAGACGTGAACGAGGCGGTAGCATATTTGTATGAACATGTTTATTGCGTATTTGATGAGTGCTTTCCCGTAAAACCAAAAGAGCTACGTAAGTGGCAATACCCGAGGTGGTTCACAAGTGAAATTGTTGGGAATATTAGACTTAAAGATTCTCTTCACAAAAAATGGAAACACTCTTGTCGTCTGAGTGACTACGATGCGTTCAAAAGTGCTCGCGCTCAGCTCAAACATAACATTCGCACGGCCTATAAAGACTTCATAAGGAACTTAGAATGTCGAATGGTACGTGAACCAAAACTATTTTGGAATCATATTAAATCCATGCGTAACGATTCTCCAGTGCTTAATGTTATGAATTGGGATGGGAATCAAATAACTGGTCCCGAAATATCTTCTGCATTCGCAAATTATTTTTCAACGGTTTATTGTAGGGACTCCGAGGCATTTGTTTTTGATGAACACCATACTTCCTCGGGATTTAAGCTAAGCATCACTACATTTGATATACTCAAACAAATAAAGTTGATGAAAAACACGAAAGCAGTCGGGCCGGACGGAGTACCTACATTTTTTCTTAAGGGCTGTAGTGAATTGCTTTCTGCACCTCTTGCTTACATATTTAATCTTGTCTTCCGAGTCCATACTTTTCCAAGTGAATGGAAAAAGACTCGAGTTATTCCCATATTTAAAAATGGTTCTAAGGACGATATAACCAACTACAGACCTATCGCCATACTTTCTTCAATAGCTAAGCTCCTAGAAATGTTTATGGATCGCACACTAAGGTCGTTAGTGGACCCATACATAATTGATGAGCAGCATGGCTTCAGAAGAGGCAGATCTACTGAATCCAATCTGATGGTCTTCACCGACTATGTTTCAAGGGCTGTAGATAGTGGCAATCAGATTGATTGTTCGTATCATGACTTTGCAAAAGCTTTTGATCGCGTCAATCACAAAAAAATATTAGAAAAAATGAGTGAACTTGGGATCCCAGGTAACTTACTAAGGCTACTGTCAGATTATCTTACAGATAGAAAACAATTTGTTTCACATGGAATCTACAACTCCGATTACTTCACTGCCTACTCAGGTGTTCCGCAGGGGTCTAATCTTGGACCTACCTTATTTCTTATTTTTATTAATGATATAGGTAGAGTTATAAAAAAATCCACGTTTCTTCTATTTGCTGATGACCTCAAAATCTTTCAAAAAATTCGTTCTTATACCGACTGCTTAGACCTACAGACAGATCTCAACAACGTTTGTGAGTGGAGCCACAATAATAAATTATATTTCAACGCATCAAAGTGCAAAATTATGTCGTATCATCGCTCACACGTCTTGAAATTCCATAGATATACACTAGAATCTATACCTATTCCCCGCACAGATAATATTAAAGATCTGGGTGTCTTGTTCCACAGCAATCTCGCGTTTGGTCCTCACATAGAAGTTATGTGCAACTCAGCTTATAAAACTCTAGGATTTGTTATGAGAATCTCTAAGTCGTTTGAAAACCAATTGGTGCTCAAAACGTTGTTTAATTCATTGATCCGTAGTAAACTAGAAAGCAATGCTTGCATTTGGAGCCCGGTGGGGGCGCAGAACTCGCTCATGGTGGAGAAAGTACAAAAAAAATATCTACGATATCTCTACATGAGTGAGTTTGGTGTCTATCCGTGGCTATATCCTACGCAGTTTCTGCTGGGCATGCTCGGGTATAACTCCTTGAGCGTAAGAAGAGATCTGCGTCTCTTGGTATACGTTGTCAAACTCGTTCGAGGAGTTGTGAGCTGTCCAGCATTACTACAAAGATTAGCGTTAAATGTTCCTAACAATTACACTAGACTGCGCCGGCAGGAACTGTTCTCAATAACATACGCAAGAACGGGTCTTCCAGCCGCTATGCCTGTTGGAAGGGCCTTAACTCTTCTTAACGGGACTGCTTCGGATATTGACATATTTCATATCACATTACCAAAAGCAAAAGTAAATTTTCTTCTTAGATTAAGCGCGTTAGAAAGCACTCATCACATACTTAAGTGACTGAATATATATGTAACATACGTTTGTGTGTAAATACTCGTTTGTATACATATGCATTATTTTTTACTTTATATAATTTAAAAAAAAAAAAAATTTCCCTGTAATTTTTCTTCTTTTTTAATGTCTTGTATTTTTCAATGTAATTGGGCTAAGCCTGTTTTGAAAAAATAAATAAATAAATAAATAAAAAAAAACAAACAGGGCAGTTACTTGGAAGTCGCCCTTACTAGATTTTTTTGTAAAAATTTGTCCCTCACTTACATTATTGTATTTTTTAAATTGGTTTATTATATTGCAAATCTTAATGATTATACGCATTTACTTTCTTGTTCTTCACTAAAAATATTCGGAAGAATAAAAAAATTGCATACATACTATAAATATCTTTGGTATTACGTCGACTTGAGGTGCACGGCAGCGTGGTAACGAGTTGGATATCCGTGTAACTTATGTCACCGGTTCGGTCCCCGCGCTTTTCAACTCTTCTAGAATTACGAGTTACTTCGATCATAGTGTACTGTATTGTATTACACTTTCGTTGTGTACAGTACAACCTGGCGGACTTATTGCCATGTGCTAACCAGAAAGATGTTAAAGTGACCTTAAGTGAAAAGCAGATTGGATTTTTTGTTTAAATCTAGGTTCCAGCGGGATATGAACGCGCAATCTGTGGATTGGGAGATAGGCGTCTTACCAACTAGGCCACGAAGATCGTCATAATTCTTTAAAAAAAATACCTGTCTTAAATTTGGCTTTTGTCAAACATTTATAAAACTTGAAATATAATAACAGTTATTTAGATTCATTTTACGTTCTATTAATATAATGTATTAATTCAATATACAGAGAATTTTCAAGTACCAAACTTTTTAAACTGTAAACGTATGACATTATAAATGTGTACCTTACCAGAAACTGGAGAAATACCACCGATATATTATCACTTATTCCCAGTCACTAAAAGACAGGCAGGGCTCGGTCTCGGTGTATGCCGCACTTTTACGTATTGGTATATTATTGCAATGCAGAATTGCTTTTGTGCACTGTCATGAAAAAGTAGCACCCCTTTTGTTCATTTCCCTCTTTTTTCTCCTTCACAGCTTCTTTTAACTGCATCAGTAGACTAGAGTAGTACTCTCCAGTTATTGTGATGCAATTATCTGTGTAATTTATCAGCAGTATGCTTTCCGCATCCCAAAAACTGTAGCCTTAAATTTTCCAGCCGATTGCGACACTTTGAACTTCTTAGGTGGCTGTGTGCCCTTTTTATGCCACTGCATGGACTCCTGCTTCGACTCAAACTCATAATGATAAACCCAAGCTTGATGGAGCCAGATCTGGGCTGTAGGCATGGTGATTTAATGTTTGGAAGCCACAGTTAGCGGGCTGTGTTCTGTTTTTATGGCACTGCATGGACACCTGCTTCGACTCAGGCTCATAATTATGAACTTAAGTTTCATTTCCAGTAACAATTCGGCTCAAAATCTCATTTTTGTTGTTTCTGCAGAGGTCCAAAAACTGTTGTGAACATTTAACGCGTTGTTGTTTTTGAAGTGGCGTGAACTTTCTGGGTACCCACCTCGAACTGACTTTTGACTTCCCTAGATGCTGATAGAGGATATTCAAAATGGTTGTAGGTGATATTCCAACCATCTCTGCAAGCTGTTGTTTGTTTAGGCGGCCGGGCATCTTCCAGCACAAGCTTTTCTACTTTTTTTGACGATGTTTGAAGAAGTGACCTCAACAGGCACGGCCCTGGTCGGAGCTCGTCTTCAATCGATTCTCTCCCTTTCTTAAAAATACTATGTAACTTGTAAACCATCGTTTTTTCTAGGGCAACAGTCCCCGTAAACCGCTAACATTTCTTCCAAAATGATTTTAGGGTGTTTTCTCTTATTTTGTGAGAAACTTAATGACGGCGTGATACTCAAATTTTTCCATACTTGGGATGTTATTAACGTTTGACATACTCTCCCAACGATATTTAAACAGGACTGTAAAATTTAGACTAGAACTTGGTGAATATACTAATAATAAGTTATATTATCGTAACATGGGTATGCGCACTATGTTCCCCTCCCTTAACCCCTTAATTCCGCGAATTTATTGACTTCCCCTTTTATATGAAACATGCACTTGATACAGATATGTGTTGAGATCGATAGTGCATTTATTAACTAGCCTGAAATGTTGCACTTTATCTACCACTCGGCTTTTAGTTTGTTATCGTTTATGGTGACCGAATAAAAATGTCTCATTTTTTTTCTCTTTTAAGTATTTTAACATATGTTTTGATTCTTTGGAAGAATTCGTCAAACAGCAATAACCCTGACGGGTCATACATAAACATTGCTTTCTTAGTTAATTCATAAGAAATCGTAATTAGCAGCGGGTGGGGTAAAATAGTGAAATTAATATTTAAAAAAAATGCAATTTATACAATGTTTTCTCGTACGAGGCTTTATTTTTATGAATTGATTATGTAAATTATAATATTGCAAGTTTAATTATACTATTTTTAGAATTCTTGATAGGAGAGCGTTTTTTAAGATTTTGTCATTTGAAAAATATTAATAAAATACTAATAAGCTTTAAAAATACTACGTATAGTTTTTTGAAATATCAATAACCTAATTTTTTTTCTGAATATGTTGAAATGAGTTTCGGCTTTAACTTCGTGGAACTCCATATTAGAACATTCAACAATAAATTACTTTGTTATTCCACTAATAACTAGTTGAATAACAAAGTAATTTATTATTGAATATTCTTATAGTTTAAATCCCTTTAATTTTAAACCCTTACGTAAGGCACAATAGCTTTTATCTTTAAACCTGGTTTTAATTTTCGTAATGTTTCTGAATAAAATATACTCAAATGTTTTAAGTTCACTTTTGGAAGTGTGTAAATTGTGACTCAGTTAAAAGTCAAAATGTCGGAAATAATTTGTCCCCCAATACTTCTACCAACAAAGAGTAAAATATGCAAATGCTTTTATTAAAGTGTTTTTACTCTAATAATACCTTTTTGTTTGGATGTTGACTCCCAGCTGCCTTATTATCTATTCTGCCAGCTGCCTTATTATCGGATGGCCTTCGAAAAATACAATTGCAACGTAATCTTCAATCTTTCTGAAAATGGGGTATTTTAAAGATTGCTATTTGACTATTGTATCAATTATGATTTTTCAATTAATTGAAACGTTTTTATGGGCTTAATTTATATATTTTTATTTAGTTGATTTGTCCATATTTTATATACGATCTGTTTAACAAGAGCGTGTACGGCTACATTTTTTCTAGGAAACTGTTAGAGGGTAGATTCAAACGCGAGCAGGTACAGGACCCTTCCTGCAAGATGCTTTGTATAGAAAAACTCAGTTGTCGTTCGACCTTGGTTACACAAGAAAATATTTCACTTTGAGTGCCGCGTACGCATCACGTTACGAAGCTGTGTTTCTGTGTACACCTCCGAAAGGATCGATTTTCGGTCCTTTCGGATGCGTACGCGGCACTCGTACGGAGCCGCTGCTAAATACATGAGAAAGTCGAGACATTTGTAACTAAGTGGGTGAATCGCTATTCCGACGTAATCGTCGATGACCTACCAGAGCGTGGCACTGCACAGAAAACACCGAAAAAGGAGGACAGAGAGATTTTACGGGTGTTTGAGAAGAATCATCGTCTATCATTGCGTAGCGGACAGGCGGTTTTGCGTGAAAAGGGTCTAATTGTGTCATGTGACACTATAAGAAGACGTTTACTAGCTCATGGAGTGAAATTTCGAAGCACGGTGAAGAAATCACTACTTTCCGAAAAACAAGTCGAAAAAAGACTCACTTGGGCGAAAGAAAATTTGAACCGCGATCGGGACAACGTAATTTTTTCGGACGAAGCTTCTTTTTGGGCACGTTCTTCCATTAATCATACCGGGTGTACCCGCACCAATAGACTCATCCAGCGGACCGTTAATCACCCGGTACAAGTCCACGTCTGGGGCTGTTTCTCAAAGCGGGGATTTGGCACTTTGCACATCTTCATAAATGATTTGAACGCTGCCAAAATGGTTAAAATATATCACAGGGCTTTATTACCATCTGCCCAAAGGTGGTTTATAAGAAAAAGATGAAAATTGGCTACTACAAGAGGACAAAACTCAAAACATCGGAGCCGTCTTCGTACTGCGTGAAAACAGGAAAATGACGTTGACGTAATTGATAAGCCATCACAGTCACCAGATGCAAATTCCATAGAAAATGTTTAGGCACTCGTGAAGTTCAAGTTCCGAGGGAAAAATATCTGGAACGGCAAGCAGTTATTTTGACAGATTCGACTTGTACGTAAGTCTTGGCCCCTAGAATATGCTATAAAATTAGTAGAAAGAATGCCTCGGAGATTCCAGGTAATTATTACTAGTGGAGGCGACTGGACAACTTAATAATAAAGCATCACGGTATATATCATGTAGTATGTGTGTATTTTTTTAATGCCTTATCCCAAATCGTTTTTCGGGTTTCGCCGTACGCGTTCTTGTCAAACAGAATACGTGGTATATTTTAAAAGCTATACAATGTGTAAATTTATTCCAATCATACAAAGAGTATGAAAAAGTCGGAGAATTGAAACTGAAATTCTCGGGTGACAAGCGTCCAATCGTTAAGCTACGTATCATAGTTTGGTACTACATTATTGTTTACAATAAAACCTGGCGTTTTAAATACCATGTGGTAGACTCCTCCAACCAATCAAGAATGTCAAAGAGGCCTCAAGTGAAAACCAGATTGGAACCCTTTTTAAAAATTGTTACCAACGAAAGTCGAACCCGCAACCCCTGGATCAGAAAAAAGGCGTCTTGGTAACGAGGTTTGCGGAGGTTTTTTGCATTTTTTACTAACCGACTTTCCAATCGTTCAAAGAAATATTGTATCCGGGACAGAGTTTAAATTAGTTAATTACCTATGACAAAATTAGCTTTATAAAGTCGACTAATTTGAGGTTATTATTCCCATTCGAGCGCATTTATCGAGCTCTTCGTCAGCCAAACTAACATTAATTCTATTACATCACCTATTTTACCTAAGTGTGTTAATAATGCGTATTGAGAGGCGTTTTTTTTGTAGAAATATTGAAATAAGTCATGCCGTGTTTTGCAACGTATAACTTGAAAATTTAAAAAGTAGTTGACTTCAAAATAATTATTATAAAAATATAATGCCTGATCTCGAAATAATTAAATTATATATTCCGGGCTATCTATGGATCGTAAAGGAGAAGGGATGTTATCGTAAAAGAAATTGTTCTTGATTCACAATTTTTACAAAATATAAAAATATTGAAAAATGTGAATCAATGATCTGTGATAGCTTCAGGATTTTTAAATATTATAACTGGAATGAATGGCTAGAAAGTGTCAGATGTGGTGATTTTGGCAGAAAAATAAGTTAGTTGAAAAACTCTATCCCGAATATCAAAAAAATATTTAAGTTCAGATATAAATAAGTCCAAAGAATTGGTTATTGAAATAGATGATTCTGTGCAATGCATGGGTGAAAGTATAAAAAAATTAACTACAATAGTTGATGAAATTTATCATTTTGGGAATATTTTTTCAATTGATGGTAAGATATCGAAAGGTGTGTTGTGGCAGGCAACATGGTCAACAGTGCATTGTCTTGGCCCATATATAATTTGTAAAATTTTAAAACGAAATTATGTACAGTGGTTTAGTAGCTTCCACCTTGATAAATGAAAGGAAATTATGGACCTTTAAGAACACTGATAACGAGAAATGAGGCAGAAATGGGGTATCTTGCGAAGAGTATTTTGTATTTCCTGTGATAACTGTTTGTTTATACTCGTATATTGTATTTTCACAGGAAGGTTATAACTGAGAGAAAAAACAAAAAATAGATGTCTATTGTATTTATTCTTAACGATGTTTTCACATCAATTTTTAAAGACCACTCACTGTGTTATGTAACAGAAAATGTAATTATTAGTAGAATTTAGACGGGAATCTTGAGATCGTTTTGAAATGTTGAGAAAATGAGTTATGTACGACTTAAAAAATAAACTTATATGCGTGCAATTAATGGAGTGCGACGTGGAGGTGAATGAGGAAGAAAAGTAGAAGTTGGTTGAAGAAATTCGAGAAACAGATCATATATTTAAATTGATGCTGCATAAGCTCTATGTGTGGAATGGAAGGTGTGGGGATATGTCCTCTCTGCATACATCTCAAGGGACATAGCGTAATTGCATGCAAATGATTTAACTTTAGAGCACATTTGGTCACTCCTGGGAGATCAATTCACAGTCGTATGATGTAGTAGTGATGTGGTGGTATATTAATATTATACTATCATAATATGTCGCTAATTCTATAAGTATACACAGTTTAAGTACGACGAAGACCTCCGTGGCCTAGTTGGTATGATACCTCTCTTTCAACCCAGGGCTCACGGGTTCGTTTCCCATGAAGGGTTTCAGTCTGGTTTTAACATACAACATCTTTAACATATTTCTGGTAGGCTGGTAGAAATTACCACATAGTAGTAAGCCCGCCAGGTAGTTTTAATACAAATACACGTTTTCATGCTTTGGAGTGAATACTTAAAGTATAACTTTTTATACAAATAGTGAAATTCATCATGTGCACTACTGTATGTTAGGCATGTGCCGTTTGACAGACGTGATGCGTTGAAATCGTCCGGTTGTAAGATTTTAAACCGCTCTGTGTAGTCATATTAAGTGTGTGGCTGGCTCTATCGCATGAAATAGACATGTTCCGGAGTTTAGGAAAGTTGAGTGTTGTATACTTGAGAGATGCTACAACGAAACGTAAGCGCTCGTTGAGTGTCATTGGTTACTAAACGGCGCTCTAGAAATATATTGGTTGATTTGCGGCCTTGAATAGACAATTAATCGGACGAACTCTAAAAGAGAGTTGATTTTACAGTGGAAGAGTTGAGAGTTGATTTTACAGTACACTTTTACTAGTAAAAAATCTATTAATATTCTCTTAGTTTAAAATGTTATTAGGATTCGTTGCCGTACTGAATTGGCTTAAATGATGATCAGCGTTTCAAAGGGGTTACAGCCTTAATTTTCAGGGCGGTTTCAAAAAATATGACCGAACATTATTTTTGGCCTTCCTCTGAGGATGAAGTACGAGTATGTAACGCCTTCGAAACGTTGAATAATCGCCAACTCGATAGCGCAACAACTTCGAAAAACATTTTCAACTAGTTGAAAACAACCGTGAATATCTTCGCACACATTTTAATATTTTATATTCTCACAAATTATACTTAATACTCACAACCATATATTTTCACAAAAAAAATATTTGGCAATTATGAGATTCGTTTTTTATGGTGAAAAAATAGTAAAAAAATCTGAATCACGTCAAGGGTTTTCCCACTGTCCAGATCAATCATTGCTTTTGGAGTAAATTTGATAGAATGCTGCCCAATCCTTAAAGCAATGTGGATGTAGTTAAATGTAGGAAAATTATTTACAATCCCAATGCATATGGACAATCGCTTTTTTGAGTTTTTATAATTCACAAATTTTGGAAAGACATTATTTTCATCTAGTCTTCTTCTTCCTCTTGGTTTAGGTCGTATGACCTGTTTGTGACGGTGGGCTGTCCTGGGATGATGACGTCCAGCTGTCCTTCCACCTTTTTGAGGGCCTTCCTGGTAATCTCCTGCTGTTAGGGTTTTCAGTCTTAGCGATTCTTGCCAGTCTTATATCCTCCATGCGGTCCACATCCTTCCAGAACCGCCTTATGTTTCTTCCCCACCTCACTATGTCATCAACACCACAGACAGACATTATCGTCTCATTTCTGATTCGATCTCTAAGAGTTCTGCCTCCGATGGAGCGTAGGGTTCTCATTTCTGCCACTCTGAGAAGGTTTTTTGTCATGTTGGTATCGGCTCTCGCTTCTATCCCATATGTCATGATGGGGCGGACGCATGTCTTATATATCCTGACCTTACTTTCGGTTAGCATGTGTTTGTTTCTCCATATAATGTCCCGGAAACAGCCAGCCAAAGCTGTCGCTTTATTAGTTTGTGCTCGTACTTCACTGTATAGGTCACTGTTGCTGGAGATCTCTACACCTAGGTAAGTGAATCGCATGACTTGCTCGATGGGTACGTTATCGATGATCAGTTTGCATCTGAGTGGCTCTTTTGATATTGTTAAGCACTTTGTTTTATTGACAGAAATCTTCATATTGTATTTCTTAGAAGCAAGGTGAAATTTGTAGAGCATTCTCTGAAGATCATCTTCGCTTTCTGTTAATATTGCAGCGTCGTCGGCATAACACATTATACTGATCAATTTATTTCCCATTTTGTAACCCAGGCCCAAAGAAGTCATCTAGTCAATATTACTTTATTTGTATTATTTTTTTGCTATGGATTTTACAACTAATATTTTTATCCTTAGTTTTCAAGAACAGATATATGTAAAATAATTTTATCAGTCATAATATTTTTTTATGATTACATTTCAACATTAATTAACTCTTTTGTAATATCTGCGAACGATTACACTATTGCCAGGTAGAACAAGAATAATTGCATCAAGTGCAAGTATCGCTTCATATTCAGAACTAAGTGCACTGCAGCTCGTATCTTATCGCGTGTGCACAAGGAAGGTGTTGATTTTCTGTGAAATAATTAATGACTATTTGAATGGTTGAAGTAAAATACCAAAAAAACAAATTATTTTAAAATAAAATATATTTTTATAGTACTTATTTTTATATACGAGTACACATAAATATGATATAATAAAATCACATTTTTTATAAAGAAAACTTTATAGAGTCTTTATGGCCAAGGTTATGGCCTCCATATTTTGGGATGCGCATGGTATAATATTCATCGGTTACCTTGAAAAGGGAATACCCATCAATGGCGAATATTACACAGCGTTATTGGAGCGTTTGAAGGCAGAAATTGCATAAAAAACGCCCCCATATGAAGAAGAAACAAGTTCTCTTTCATTAGGACAATGCACCATGTCACAAGTCGATGGTAACGATGGCCAAATTGCATGAGATGAACTTCGAATTGCTTCCGCACCCACCGTATTCTCCAGATTTGACCCCAGCGACTATTGGCTGTTCGCAGACCTCAAAAAGATGCTCCAGGGAAAGATATTTGGCTCCAATGAAGAAGTGATTGCCGAAACTAACGCATATTTTGAAACCAAAGATAAATCGTTCTACACGGCTGGCATAGAAAAGTTAGGAAAGCGTTGGAATGAATGTATCGCTCTTGAAGGAGATTATGTTGATGAATAAAGAAAAAAATTGGCAAACAAATGTTGTTTTAGTAGTTAGTCCAGGGAATTATTGATCGATGTGTTATATTCATATTTGTACAAATTTTTACTACTATTTATAATATTTATAAAATGTTTGCGTAAACCCGTGTGACGTGTATGGTCTAGTTTTGTTTTTATTTTAATGTCGAATATAATATATTAATTTATATTGTGCAGAATGGATATATTTTACCGTAAATATAATCATTTTCAATTACAAACCTCGATTTTAAATTTCGATAAAAAAAGTTTCGATATATTGACGTTTTCATCGATGTACATCATATATCATTATAATAAAATTAATCGAACTTTGAACAAAAAAATTGTACACTTAAAAATCGGATTTCAGCAACGTTCATCATCAAGGGTGCGACCACCCAGGGCGAGCCAAGGTCTGTGACAGCAATACGCTCCATCGATCTCTATCCAGTGTTGTTTTTCTGCTATCTTTCTTGAAGGGTATTGTAATATGTCCTCTCTCCATCCGGCCATCACAGGCGGGGTATTTCAACTGATCCCCTCCCCAACCCACGTGGTTCTCGTTGGGAACTTTTTATTCAGGGTTATTCCATGCATACGTTGCAGATGTTCCAACCAGCGTAGTCTACCGATCTTGGTGGTTTGAACCCAAATTATAATGATTGTTTCATGAAACGATGCCTTAAACTCCGCATACGACTTTTATAAATCGTAGAAAATGACCATGCTTTGTTTAAATATTAGTAAAAGGTTAAAAGGTTGTAAAATGCATTGCACACATCACGTCCTGACCTTTTTGAGGTAGGTAGAGTGGAAAAATCTTCACGCAATCAGCTTTTTACTCTTCAATGGTCCTCAGTTTTTCCTCGGTCTGACTTACATCGCTTTATATTCATTTTAAACATGATTGATTTTTTTTCAAAAAGAGTCCTTACTCTTTTTTAAAAGCTTCGCGGAATCAGTTTCTCAATGTATTGGGTGTACAAATTAGTTCGGTCCGTTTTTTGTGTTAAAAAATGCATTTATTTCTATACAAAATTAATGAACAGATCATTTAAAGTATTGCCCATCGCTGGCTACTGCTTTTTCCCATCTCTCAGGCAATTTTCGAATTCCATCTCGAAAAAGTTTGGAGCCAATTTTCGGTTTCTACGAAAGAAGTGAACCGGTGACCTGCCAAATCGTGCTGCATCCTTCGGAACAACCAGTAATCAGAAGGAGCAATGTCCGGGGAATACGGCGGGTGCGGTAAAACATCCCATTTGAGCGTTTCCAAATATTTTTTTACGACTTTTGCGACATGAGACCGAGCGTTGTTGTCATGAAGAAGAATAACTTTATCATGTCTTTGCTCGTATTCCGGCCGTTTTTCTCGCAATGCACGGCTCAAACGAATTAATTGTAGCCGATATCGATCGCCCGTAATGGAA
Source organism: Odontocerum albicorne (assembly GCA_949825065.1). Lineage (NCBI taxonomy): Eukaryota > Metazoa > Arthropoda > Insecta > Trichoptera > Odontoceridae > Odontocerum > Odontocerum albicorne. Next base: position 13,830,867 of record OX463838.1, read on the forward strand.
TCACCAGGTTTCAGCACCTCATAGTAAACAACACCCCTTTGGTCCCACCAGATACAGAGCATGATCTTCGAACCATGTATGTTCGGTTTTGGTGTTGATGTTGAAGTCGGTGGCAACGATTGACCGGGCTTAGCGTAGTATTTTTTCTTCTTGGGGTTGTCGTAGAATATCCACTTCTCATCTCCAGTTACAATCCGATGCAAAAAACCTTTTCTTTGTTGCCTTTGAATCAGCTGCTCGCAAGTGAAAAATCGCCTTTCAACGTCTCTCGGTTTCAGTTCATAAGGCACCCAATTTCCTTGTTTTTTAATCATTCCCATGGCTCTCAATCGTACGGAAACGGCTTGTTGAGTCACTCCCAATGATTCTGCAAGCTCCTCTTGCATTTGACTCTGATCTTCGAGTAATGCCTCTAATTCTTTGTCCTCGAATTTTTTTGGCTGTCCAGAGCGAGACTTGTCTTCGACGCTGAAATCTCCATCCTTGAAACGTCAAAACCATTCCCTACATTATTTATCAGTTGGAGCAGCGTCACCATTTGTACTCCCAATATATATATACGACAATAATTTTCCAACATAGCACAGATCAGTTTTTGAGTTAGTTAACTAGTTAACACAAATCTGTCTGTGTGAAATGAAAGGATTTTTCCCGTTTTATGGTACCCTTTAGGTACTCAACCATTTCTCTGGAAATAATTGTATTGGAATTATTGAATTATACGCCAGTAATAAATAAAAAATAATTTATTAATACTTATTTCTCTCAAGTTACTTATAAATAGATACATACAGATGCAATAAATATCTATACAATCATAACATTAATGAGAATGAACTGCTATATATGCAAATGCTTAGAACCCTATATACGTATTGTCTGCCTAAAACAAATGTTTATAACCTAATTGGGTGCACAGTGCAACAAAATTCATTTCGATAATTTGATTTCACTTCTATGTACATACTATAAATCTAAATTTCGAATAATTTTGTAGGCGGCCGTAGTCTTACAGTTATCATTCATTGCATCCATGTTAAGCAAGCGGGCGCCCAGGTTCAATTCTCATCAGATTCATTTCCGGAATGGTTTTACTTTTGGCCATTTTATATCTGAATTTGTTTTTCAGTAGTTTATACGGTAGATAAACAGAGCGCGTCTTGTTAGCCACATTGGTGTCACTCAACCTCTCTTTTCTGTTAAGCTAATTAGGAAGCGCTTAAGGTGATACATAGCACTGATCGGGAAACAGCGCTGTACCAAATTATTAAAAGAAAATTGATTTTTAAAAGATCAAGCCTTCAGTGAGGTAACACCAACAACAATCATTTCAGTTTTTGAAAGCTTACCCTTTTTATTTGTTTGTTGATTCAATATATCAAGGGTAAGAATACCATGCCCTTTTTATTATTGTTTCCTGTAATGCATTCTGTCTCTAATGCGACAGTTGCGATATGCAATTGATAACTGCGATCCAAGTTAATGATTTTCTCGGAGTGTCGGTCCGATTGTCGGACACCTTACTCCTTCATCGGTTGTGTAAGAACGGACTTTGGGAAATTAATTTTGGATTGATTGGTGGTGGTGTTAGAAAAAAAAATTTGTATAGAGAAGAGGGATAGAGTTTGGTACATACATTAAGGTTATAGATACATATAGGTTACATAATAATATACTTATATTTTTATATGTCACGAGCGTTGATAAATATGAATACAGAGAAAGAAAGGATAGGCATATTAACTTGCGAGGAAAGGAACATAAAATAAGAGTGTCTAATGGAATTAAAATTAATATGTTAAGGAACATATGTTTTACTTGATCCGACGATTGCTTGAGTTATCTCAAGCCATCCTTATTTTTGTATTTAAAAATATATTAAGAAAGAAATCTAAGGTCGCATAATCTGTACACTTATATGCATATTTTATTTCAAATTAATTTAACATTGACACACAAGTATTTAACGTTACTGCAACTACAATAATATCATATCGCCTCGTTTAATTTGCAATAGGCCGTGAAACGAAAAAAAAACATTTCAAATTGAAGGTGCTTCCATGGTTGCCTTGCTTGTTATTGTGCTATACTTGTTTCTTGCCCAATAATATTCATCGCTCTTCTGATGATTTTTTATATTATGTCTAATATTTGTGCTGCGTGCATTATAAGTACGAGTATGTACTATATAAGATATTTTTAACCCGTTTTAATTAAAGCCTGCAGCGAAACAAGGTGCCCAGTATATTTTGTAAAATTTATACGAGATACTGAAATATGTTAAATTTATGAATTTATGAGAATTAATATTAATGCATATGATTCACGATGTCAGTTTAAGGTATTAAATCGACAATTTATAATAATTTCCATTGTAGTTAACGCTTTTAATTATACATAAACTAAATACGTTATCTGTCTCCTGCGAAGTTGCCTGAAAGTGCTATCGGTCGTTCGGTTTTTGTGTTTATTTATTTATTGTTTTTATACGTTGTAAGAACATTTCCAATGTATAAAAATACCAAAAAATTATACTATTTGAACAATATTGAATAGTTACGTAAATAAATTCATTCATAATGCTATCGAGTAAAAATCGCATAAGAGTGGAGGACGACCGAGGAAGTATGGTTAAACCAAGTGAATGTAATTTTGAATGAGGGAAAGGTAAGGAGTAAGCTGTATGAAAATATTAGGATGTAGAGGTGGCGAAGGAAGTATATCGTGATAGAAAATTATAGCACTCTCTCCTCTTCCTACCCCAACACTGAAATGATGTGAATATGTCTATATATGGTATGTGTCTACATGCAGAGGAGAAAATTGATAATGATGAGTATTTCTCGAAAAAGCCAGATAAAATATTTCAGCAAAATGATAAATTCCAGTTTTCATTTATTGTACTTGCGGGTATTTGAATGTTGGCAGTATAAAATGTATAATCTGAATAATTCCCACATTCAGTGTTAATTATTATAAACGTTATTAATATAATTATCAATAACGATTTAGAAATAATCGTAATGTGTAGTATTATATCAATGTTACAATAATTGGATTCAGAAGCCGTACTTAATGGAGAAAGTGTAGAAAAACGCTAACGAAAGAACCTCCTTAAAATATAAAATTAATGACTAAACATATTATGAACGTATTTGGCGATAAGGATAAAAATAAGTCCGTAAACAATAAATACTTCTGATATCCATCAGCTCGCTCCAACAACAGCAATTATATAGCCGTAAGGATAATATTCAAACGCAATGTTCAGGAAGGCCAATGCATTCATTCTGATGCAGGCGTGTCCTTTATACTCTCGGCCCATTTCCTGTGTTTTATTATTTGACTCGTAATTGAATTGTGATTGATGTTCATATGATTGATGTTTATTGTGGCCATGTAAGATTGAACTCTTAGAATGTTTGAGGGTTATATGTTTCTAACCTTCACATAAATCCTTGTGTATTATTTTATTACTTGCCTTCATTGATAGAAAATTCTGGTCGTATAATTGAAAGTATTTCTATTTCATTTCGCCAACTGAAGTAAGGTCTTGTTTAGTCAAAATGTAGAAAGACAATTTCTATTTCTTTTATTGTAATGGTTTAGAAATCGTTGAACTAGAACGAGCTTTCTTTCTTAGCACAGTATTTATAGCGATTTTAATAATTTGTTAAAAATAAATTATACGCACTGTGTCTAAAAATGGCTAGTTGTATTGTATACCAAATATGATCTGCATTTGATGTGAATTGGTATTTTAAATTAAAATGTGAAGAATTTCATTATTGTGTATTTTATTGCTTGTTTTTATTATACTCTTCTTTTTGGTATTATTTCTGAAGATCGTCAGTCAGTCAGTCTTTTTAGCACATCTGCGAGTTTCAAGGGACAACCCAATCGTCTTTTTATTTGTGCGTGATTCAATAATAACTTTATAATAAAATAAAGTTATCTCGGGGAAAATCCTAGTGACGGCTCATGCTGTATTCTGTTCGAATATCAATGCTTCTTATAGACCAAAAAATACTATTCGACGGTATACCCTCCTTTGCGGCAGGATTCATCTCGCTAATGTTGCGCAGAATTATCGAGAACCTTCCTCCAAGTCATCCCCAACTGTATCCAGCGGGATGGGGGAACATGGGATCAATATTTGTCACTTTAGCCGAAGGAGTCATGGCGTGGGAAGGATAGTGAACCGAAAAAGGGGAAAAATTGAGAGATTGCCAAAATTTAAAATTTAGAAAATAAGTAATTAAATCAAAATGCCGCCCATCGGTTACGCCGTGTCCACTAGCCGACTCCGGGCCGTTCGGGTCAGTCCGCGCAAAGTGGCCGTCGGCTGCATGCATCTGCCGAAGCTGAGAGCCGAGCCAAGCAGGCCCCTGGTTGTAATGGACGTTAGGACCTGCCCCGGCAGTCCCAACCTCAGCACCTGTTTTGCGCTCTTCCCCGACCATACACCCCGCCAGCTCAGGGTGATCGCACCGACCTCCACCCGCCCTGCCGGTAGCCCGTACCTCCTAGTAAGTTCCGCCTTCAGCCCCGACCAGCTGTACACGTTGTTTCATTATGTTAATAGTGTTTTCTTGATTGGTTTTAGTCGATAAGTGTATTTTTCGTTGAACGAGTTTATTTTGTTATTGGAATAGTTATATTATTATTGCGTAACATACGTACATACGCACTTATGTGTACGTGTGTGTGTGTATGTGCGTGCGTGCGTGCGTGCTTTAAGGAGAGTCTACTCTCTAAACGGCGCTGTATAAATTGTTCTATTATTATTATTAAATCTATCGGGCGTTCTTACATGAAAATGGTAAATAATAAATACACTTTTTTATTTTGTTGTAGATATATCATATAGTAGACTCGATTACTCGAGGTCGCACTAACCAGTCCGTTTTTTTTATAACATTTCGAAATATGATTTAAAATGTTATTAAAAAATCGGCAATGCCCGATTAATCCGCAACCCTGTTAATGCGACCCCTGATAAACGTGTCGACTGTACCATATAAGCTCCTACCTAATACAGGGTGCGTTTTATGTTTCAGGCCGATGTTTTTTTTATAACTTTTAAATGAAACACAATTTTATAATTTATATTTAATTGATTGATTATATGGTCTTTATCATTATGTAAAGAATATAATGTTGGTCAAGTGGCAGGTCTGGCAGTGGCGCAAACGCGAGCTCTTTCAAGCATATATTTCATAACATTCTCGCAGATTTCTGGTGTTATTTTAGTAATTTATTTTCGAATGTTATCCTTAAGCATCGGGATTGTGGTTGGTTTGTTGGTTTACACCTTTCCCTTCAAGTACTCCCATAGGAAATAATTGGGGGCGGTCAAATCGGGATCGGGGGGGTCAGTCGATATTACCACTTTTTGACATTATTCGGCCGGGAAAAGTTTCTCGCAAAATTTGCATCGTAGCACGAGCTGTGTGTGATGTGGAACCGTCCTGTTGGAACCACGTGTGCTGTAGGCCTAATTGATCCAATTCGGGCACAAGAAAGTTTACCAACATGTCACGATAGCGATCACCAGTAACTGTTACAGCATTGCCTCGAGCATCCACAAAGAAATATGGCCCAATGAAGTCACTCCACGAGGGTGTAATGGTCGTTGGTGTTTCAATTGAGGATTTTCAGTGCCCCAATAGCGGCTATTCTGTTTATTAACAAAGCCAGCCGAGTCGAAATGTGCCTCGTCGCTCATGATGATTTTTTGCCAAAAATGGTGGTCGTCTATCTATACCGACCTGTAAAATCCGAGCACTCACATCTCGCTGCCGTTTATGGTCATTTTCCTGTAGCTATTGTGTCAATTGAATTTTATACGGCTAAAATTGCAAATCTTTTTTGATAATTTTTAACAAACATGACGGAGACATTCCCAATTATTGTGCACGGCGTCGACGAGAGGTGCACGGACGTTCACCAACACTCTGCCTCACTGCATCCTTCTTTTCTGGCGTACGTTGGCGCCCAGACTTGCTTTATTTTCCATTGAATGCAAAATTTCAAAATTATTCATTACACGCTGAATTGCTTGGCACGTGATTTAAACTAAAAAAATACGCAATTTTCTTCGCGTATTCACAATTGAACAATTATTGAAATAAAATGTGGTAATAACTTCAACACGTTGTTGCGGAGTTAGATGCTCCATAATAAATTGTTATCGATCACTCTCCACGACTGGCAAATATGAACTGATAAATGACAGCCAAATCAAAATGGCTGCCAAACAAAATCGGCCTGAAACATAAAACGCACCCTATATATCTGCGTATGTACAATGTTTTAATTTTGTGAACGTTATAATCAATCACGCTATATTTCTTATGTGACTGATGTGACATTAAAAAAAATATAGGATGAATTGATAAGTATTGAGTATCATTTCACGTATCAGATAACGTTACCACATCTGTAACATTATACTTGTTGACAGCTACGTGTATTAAATAACGGGCTAATTTTCTTATTTTGATATCAAATACACCAGAAATTACTTAAATAAAAGCATTTATAGCACTCGAAGATAAATATGGACATCTTATAATGTTCGATTCATATTACTAACTTTGATTGAGCTATTCCATTCTCTTAAATAAATCACTTCCTAGTACATTTTATTTCTGTGGTGTATATTTTTAGCACGGTTTATGTGAAGAAAGAAATACAATACCCTAGTAGTACTGCTACGTGTGTAGCGTATTTCATTCCCAAGAGCAAGAGGGTTTCATATATATAGTATATATCTTCTCGTATTAGATTCTTCCTACGCCGTAATAATCAATTCTTAAAATAAACAGAGAAAATATATTATTTTATTCGTATTAATATTACCTTTCCATCGCCAGAACTTTTCGGCTAATCTCTTTTTCACATTGAAATTGGTATGAAGACTTATATTAGTGAGAATTACGATAGGCTAAGATGATGTTCCTGGTATTTTTTGTTAAACAAATCATCTTATAAAATGATACTTCTTCCTCAACGGATTTTCATATTTTTCTTTTGTTGTTTATTTATAATTGTGAGAACGGAAAACGCTAATTCGCATAAATAAGAAGTAGAAAACTAAGAATGTTTTCTTGCCAATATGCAGAGATACTATGCAGAGATATAGTATACTCGTATATTCATGTTTTATCTCCATCTTGATTTCACCAATACCCACGTCTCGCTTCTCGTACTATTGTTGAAGCTCATACTCGTATTACGTGCACGAGTACTTCAATCGAGAATTTTGGTAATTTAACAACCGATAAATTAATAACATGGTGTTTTGGTGTTGGTCGAGTGGTTTAGTTCAAACTCAAGACTAATTCGTGGTTCCTTTGGAGTATCGTTTTGGCACCCCGGTTGAAAACCACTGGTCTAGACTTCGAATATATAGCTTTGCTTTAAAAAAAATGTATCTGCATATACGGTATTACCTGGCGGATGGATATATAATATTACCATATATTGCCTTAAATGTTGGATACCTTAAATGAACACCAGACTGGAACTCTATAATAAAAATGGGCACCAACGGGAATTGAACCCGTAATCTCTAGGTGTGATAACTAGGCTACAGAGATCGTCAATTGTTTTATTGATTTAATTTTTTTTAAATTAGGCAATTTACGCTAAAAAGAGAAACAGTTATTTATGCTTTTAGTTTTAATCTAAAACAAAAATGTAACGTTAGGTGTAAAATAAATTTATTTTTACTTCGTAATTATTTGCTTTGCTGATCTTGTCTGAAACATACCATTTTTTGTGGATCAACAAGAAATGAAATATTTTCTAATTGCATTGTTTAAAAAGTCATCCATCATAATATGTACGTGTAGTTCACTTTGTGTTTGATGGAATTGAAGAAGTAGAAATTTTATTTCACAAAATTAATAATAATAATAATAATAAAAATACAATTTATATAGTGTCGTTTAGAGAGCAGACTCTCCTTAAGGGCACTTGAACTCAGAATTCAACCCACTTTTATTGATAGATTAAAAATATTGCAAAAAATAAAATAATATTAAAACAAGTTAATTGTTAGGATAGAAAGGTGGCGGCTCGAGATTTTGATGAATTGCTCGATATTTTTATGAATAATAAAAACAAGTATGTATATACTCGAAATATAAAATAGTTTCACAGCAGGAGATTTTGTACAAATAAATATGTAGTAATTTTTTTCCCCTTTCAATAAGCTTTTTCCACGATTCTCGGATGTTTTTAAAACATCCTTGACAGAAAAGCAAATATACCGCTTTGTAACCAATAAGAGCAATGACCCCATGCGGTGGTTATGTTGCTGATATGATTCAGTGTTATCGAATTTTGTTGATAAGAAAGGCGTGCCTGGGATTCTTTGTAGATGAAAAATATGGCCAGGCACAATATTTATAAATCTCCAACTGCGAATCCGTTCTTAAAATACGTGTATATGTATACTCACAAACCCTCCTTTTCATGTTGCTCGTCTGCAGACAATACAATAAATAAATATTATAGATATAAGCAGGCTGTAATCAAGCTGGAAAATGACGGGGCTGGGTGCAAAGTTTGGGAGCGGGGTTTATTTATACCTACATCTATGAAAGGGTGAAAATATGCCAAGTATTACCCAAATATTTTCACCCATAAATTACCCATTTAAATGTACTTATTAGGTTGCCGTTTTTTTTGCAAATAAAATACTTGAATATTATATGATAAATAATGTTTATTCAGTCTCTATTACATAATTTCCATTATTAGTTATAATCGTTTCCCATCAATTGACTAACTTATTTATTCCATCCCTATAAAAATCTTCTGGTTTTAGGGGAAAAAAACTCATCAAGGGATGTTTTCGCTTCTTCCAGGGAATACATTTTTTTACCATTGAGAAAATTTTGCAAGGATCGGAAAATATGGTAATCGCTAGGTACTAAGCCAGGGGAGTAAGGCGGATGTTGCAAAACTTCCCATTTTAAGTCAATGAATTTTTTTGTATGACGAATGCCACATGTGGTCTGACGTTATCGTGGTGAAAAATAATGCCTTTCCTATTCACCAAATGGGGTAGTTTTTTAATCAATTTCTGGTTTAATTTGTCCGATTGTTCACAGTACTTATCGGCGTTTATTGTTTCATTTGATTTTAAAAGTTCGTAATGCACTATACCCTTAATATTCCACCACACACATACTCGTAACATGACCTTTTCTGGTGCAATTCTCCTTTGGGGGCAGAAAGGGGTGCTTGTCCGGGGGTTGACCAGTGTCGTTTTTTTGTAACAACATTATTGTATTCAACCCACTTTTCATCACCCGTTATAATCCGATCAAAGAACGGTTCCTTTTTTGTCTGGCAAGCAAAGATCCGCAGATAGTCAGCCTATCCGATAAGTTTTTCTGTGACAAATCATGTATCACCTAAACAGAGAGCTTTGACACCATTCCCAGCTTATGGACATGCCTTAAAACGTTTGATTTGTCAATATTCAATCTCTCTGCAAGTTATCGTGAGGTCAGTCGAGGGCATGCATCCACCATGACCCGGAGTTGTCGGTTATCAATTTCATTGGGCCGTCCGCCGCCGGGTTCACCTTCAAAGGATAAACTCCCAGAACGGAACTTGTTAAACCACATACGACATATTCGAGTTTTCACGACACCTTCACCATACACTGAACATATGTTATTAGTCGCGACAGTTGCATTGTTTCCTTTTTTGAGTTCATACAACATACAAGGTCGCAAATGATTTTTTTTTCTCGACCATTTGCAATTTTGTGGGGGCTGTTACACGCCTCAAGTTGAAACAAAACTGGCCAAATCAGGTAGAAAGCATCTATTTTAGAAGCAATGACAAAAAAAGGTTTCAAGACAAAAGACAAGCATTTACACAATTTCTAAATAAGTACCGTTAAAACGGCAACAACTTGCTCACCAACTTAATATTTATTTTAAAAATGTAATGAATGGATACATAGAATAGATTGGTCATAAATATTTTTAATGAACAAGCTTTCCGAGCGTATCATAAATCTCAATTTAATGTCATCTAAAAAGCATTAAGTATTTCAAAATATATAATACAAGCAACAGGATTTCTAGGTACAATTAAAATAAGCTGGGACCAAATAAATTAGCTTAACTCTATTTAAAAAAAAAATTATGTTATAAACTCGCTAAGTGCGGAGCTGGGTCCAACTGCACCCTTTGCACGTGCCTCGCGCCGGCCCTGAATATAAGATTTTTTTCTCTTCAGTGGTTATCAAGCTGTTAAGAATACATATAAAAATTATTGGAGTTTTTCACTGGAATAAATAGTAACGAAACTGTTTCGTTTTCTTAAGAAGTAATACAAATACGATATGCTATTTCTCGTGATCGAGGGTGATTGTCAGCCAATATTGTTGCACTTCACCAATCACATAGTATTGACAGACCAAACCCAAAATTCCTATGGCAAGGAAATCTAAGTTCCATGACGACCGGCAAGATTCATCTGCTGTCTTTATTTTTATATACCGCTATTTAAGTGATGATACTCGGCATATAAGTTATAGAGTCTTACCTCTTCAGTAAGAAACAGGCAAGCCTAGTTTACTGGGGATACAACAAATGAAAGGCAAAAAACCTAGATTCATTAAAATTGTGTGTCCACATTAAATTACCTGTTGTTTTTTTTCACAAATTATGTGTTTATAAGATTTCTTGTCATATATAAATATAAGAAAAAATCAGATCTAAAACCAGTCCGGAAGTGATTCCGACAGTAATCGAACCTGGGGCGCCCGCTTGTTAAGCACGAATGCTAACCGTTAGACCATGGTCGCCGATAATGCAAATAGTCGAAATTAATCGGAAGAAAAATATGGACTGGCTTTTTTTTTATTTTGCCGAGTAACTTATTCAAACTACAATGACTTAAAATAAGATGACCAAGAAATTTCACCTTCTGTTTCTTTTGATTCCAAAGGAATTATCCATAAGAAATTCACGCCAGAAGTGAAAGAAATTCACGCCAGAAAGTCAAATGGTGGATGCCGATGTGTACTTGGGTGTTTTGAATCGTTTATGGGCCAGAATTATTCGAGTTCGACCCGAATACCGGGAACAAGGGGCATGGTCTTTGTTACACGATAATTCACCGGCGCACAAAAGCAAGATTGTACGCGATGTATTAGCCAAAAAAAGTATCGTGGTGCTCGATCACCCCCTTCCCCCTTGTTACTTTTACTCAAATATTTTTATTTATAAAGTTTAAGATACGACCATGGATATCCACAATAATGATGAAACAAAGTTGGTTGAAATTTCTGTAGAGTAATAAATCAACCAGATGTACTTACACATCGAACGTAAGTAAATCTGGTGTACATCGAACACGAGAGATCAAACACGGCCTGTAGTGATAGCAAACAAAATAAATGTAGCTCTAAAAAATATACTCGAACCGGATAGAATCAAAATCTGCTAAGATGATAGTCCAGAACACTTTTCTAGAATCAACTTTGATGTATGGAAGTATGTGGGCGTGGAAATAAGATGAAAAGTACCGAATAAATGCTGTAGAAATGTTTCCACTGAGAATAATAACTACTCCAATAAAGGTAAAGGTAGGAAAACCATTTAGACAGTCGATCGGAGCGTGGTTGTTATTGCGACAGGATTTTGAGTACTTGGGCTTTCAGGATGAATGTCGAGTGGGAAAGAATTGTGTGAGCTCGTGAGTGTGGGTTTCTTTTTGTTTTAATTTTGGTTGTTTTTGTATTTGTGTTTCTGTGTATTTTTTGTTTTAATTTTTATTCTTATGATTGTGTGCGGTATATTGTGGGATGAATATTTTTGGTCTTTCTGGAGTGATGATGTGTGAGAAATTGAATTTCGCGAGATGTTTCCAGTTGTAGTTGAGTGTCACTGTTTGTCAGGTCGATGAGAGCGTGCAACGGGGTTTTGTTTTTGTGTAATCAAAAATCGGAAAGAAGTATCGATTTATTTTTTCATGCTAAATATCCTCAGTGAGATACAGGCAAAAACCTAGTTTACTGGGGATACGACAAATGAAAGGCATCAAACCCAGATACATTAAAATTGTATGTCCAAATCAAATTACCTGTTGTTTTTTCGCACATTGTGTATATTTCTTGTCATGTGTAATAATAAATAAATAATAGAGTGACAATGTTTGAGAAAACACGGAATTAAATGATTGGGGCTAAATGTGAACTAAAGACTGATTGATGTGTTGTTGAGTAAGATGAAGAACACTAAGAGGATTTGGGCACGTGGAACGAATGAATGAAGACAGACTAATAAAATAAATGTACAGTGGAAATATGAGTGGAATGCGTGGTAGAGGAAGATCTTGGAAATACTAATTGAATGATATTTTGAAATAAGGAAATGTAAAAGTCATAGAAATCGAAGGAGTTGTATGAGAAGTTGTATGGATGTAGAAACCACGGAAAAGGTGCGGTGCGATAGGAATATCTGGCGGTCTTTCCTCTTTGCCTCCCCCCGACAGGGAAACGGTGTTATGGTATTTATGCACTTACACGAAAGTATTAATTAAAAAACAATAGAAAAAATTAATCGAGACTGCTTTCGAGTGCTTTTCGCGCACCACCTCACATGTATCGCTTGGACTTTTTTTTGTTTGAATTTAAACTTAGGTTTGTTACGAGAAAGAATGTCCAAGCATTTTAAGTAAGCGGATATTTTGTTCAGAGGATAGTGACGTAATTTTTTTAATTTTTTTTATTTGCTCACATATCCTTTTTTGTGTTGTAAATCAGCTGTCTAAAGCTACGGTTTTCTAAGAAAGCGGTTCCGTTATGTAGCGGCCGTAACAAAACATTGTGTATGCATACCAATGGCGTTGGTTTCCTAGAGAGCGTTGGTTGTGAGCGTAATGTCAAATAGCGATGCCGCCATTTGTATGACGGCCGTCATAGCGGTACAAGCAGTCGTGGAACGTTTTTTCCCCGTGTAGCGGTGACCGTTTTAAAATTTAAAAAAAAGAGTCCAAACGTAATTTGGACCAGCGAAGATAACGAAATATTGATTGATTTTGTAATAAATAATGAAGCTTTATATAATGTGAAGAGCAAAGACTATAGAAAAGCCCAGTTGAAACAAAATATGTGGAATAATATCGGTACTACACTTGAAAAATCAGGAATGTATGTATATTGTAAATTGATAAGGCTGTATTCCTGCCTTGCTGGGGGTTTATATGATTTATTATTCTAACCAAATTTAAAAGAACCTAATTTTAATTCTTCCTTAAAAAAATAAAAGCCAAACTAATACTTCATTAATTCGTTCACGGAGTTGTCAGATTTGACGTTTCCAACTGACAGTAGTGGGTTCTCATTTCTGCCGCCTGGCGGCGCGCCAGGCGGATGCGACGCAAACTACTTGCGCACACGTCCATTCTCCACCGCAAAACGCTCACTGACCGTTTCCGTATTTTTTTAAGTTTACATCTCTGGTTTGGTCGTTTTCTTACGTCTGTCGCATCACGTCATGTTACGGCCGCTACAGAACGGCACCACTTTCTTAGGAAACCGTAGCTTAAGTGACTAGAAGCAGCTGATGTACATCCTCAGTTTATTTTATGAGTTTTTAACCGTGGTTCCCGGCCCATATAAAAATCAAAGCTTGGAAAGTTGCAAGCTTGGCATTTCTCAGCAAATCAAACATACGCCATCGAGTTGCATCAATAAATCTTAAATTAACATACGAATGAATATAACTTTTATTAGACATATTTTGAAAACTTTATGAAGCTTTATAAATTTTACCAGTATAAATCAACCAATGATCACACATAATTCAAGTACAGCCGCTCATGATTGATATTTTTCAAATGCCAGAGTTCTCCGAAAAAATATGTATATCTAGTTTTTCGATACTACAGCATAGAACGGTATGTTTTTCTTATACTCGTATCTGCTCGAAACCAACCTATGAAATTGAAGCTGTCAAAAATATAAATAGTAAATATGTTTATCAGGACAACCTCCGTGGTTTTGTTGGTAAGATGCTTGTCTTCTAATCCGGGGTTTGGGGGTTCAATTCCCGTTGGATCCTAGATCTAAAAAAAAAGGTTTCTAGTCTAGTTTTCACTTCAGGCCTCTTGAACATGTTTCTGGTAGGTTGTAAGAGATTACCACATGGCAATAAGTCCGCATTTTGTACTGTATATAACGAACGTGTAATACAACGAATGTCTATCGGGCTTTAGTATTTTTATGACCACTGTTACGGTATTTTCGTACTTTTTACTGTAACAGCGGATCGTGTACGAGTTAAATTTTTTTTTTTAAAACCAAGGATTTAAACGATATCTCGCGTGTGTAGTCGAGAGTTGGATGGATTTAACGATGATGATCTTGCAGCAATATTCTGCTAAAAATATTTTTGTAAACAAATATCTTAGCAATTCAAGATCACGCAAAGTGACAAAGCATTTTTCTCGAATATGAATCGAATTTTAACAATGAATTATAGAATTAATTTTATAAAGTGTTCCACTTTCAAATTGCGTTTGCTGCACTTCAAAACTGTGTCTAACCAATTATTTACTTATATTGCGTTTAGTCATTGAAAATCAGGCATGTATTTTAATTAACATAATATTACAAAATACTGCCGAGTAGAAAACAACGTATATCTTATATCTTGATTTTTTTTATTAAAAACATAGAATATGTTTTCAGGTGAAAATTGATATTATATTCGTTTCTTTGTAGATTATCACAGAGGCTAAATAATGTCAAAATATGCATTAAACATTTGTTTGAATTGCCTAAATGTTGATTCTTGCAACCTTGGCGCATTACATCATACTTACGAACGGAAAAAATTAAATATGATACATTTATGAAACCGCTACAAGCAAAGTAGTATGAATGTTGTTGAGATATGTGTAATAGGTTGTAACTTACATTCGTCCCCTTTTCTCTGCTAGTTGGCGATCAGTCGTATTTTCAACCTATTACCAACTTCACTTATACATATTATGTCATTAGAAATATGACATTTTTGCAGTCATTGCAACTTGTTGATGTTCCCTAACGTTTTTGTGAGATTTTAAAGTTATAAAAAAATAATGATTTCGTTACGTTGTGCTTTTTTACTTCCGAAATGGCAAAAACGCGTCAAAACTTCTGAAAAAAAAGAGTTCTTAATACTTAGCCGATGCTGTAGATGATTCAACGTGCAGAATGTGCTTCTGGAAATTGCGAGAGGGAAATTTTGATGTCAAAGGAGCATCTCGCGCCGAACGACCTGTTGAGCGACATTGAGTGGAAAAAATAATAGAACGATTTTCTGCTTGCAACTAACTTGCTATTTAAACGCAATGAAAACAATTTTTTTTCTTAAACAAGTCATCACTGGCGATGAAAAGTTGATTATTTACCAACATTAGTCGAAAGAGATCATGGTCCCAACGGGGTGAGCCAGCATAGACCATTGAAAAGGCTGGAATGAACCCAAAGATGGTCACGCTGTGTATCTGGTGGAATTGAAAGAGTATTGTGATCTATAAGCTGTTGCGACCAAACTAAATTATTGATTCCAATAAATATTGCTTTAGATTACCCAAATTGAAGAAAGTAATCAACGAAAAGGCATAGAAAAGGCGCTGTGTTCCAGCATGACATGATAACGATAGACCACACTTTTTTGTGTTCACTCGACAACAATTGTTTCAACTTGGCTGATTTATTTTAGTACACCCATCATACAGTCTGGACTTTGCATCTTCTGACTATTATTTGTTTCGATCTTTGCAGAACTTTCTTAGTGGTGTAAATTTACCAAATTCGAACTCCTGTAAAAACCACTTGGATCAGTTTTTGCTACCATGCCCCAGGAATTCTATATTACAAGAGATGAATCTTTCAGCTACCAGAATGATGAAAGAAAGTTATCGATAAGAATAGCACATACTTGATAGATTAATCTTTTTCTGAATTTACAAGTATTTTTTTTAAAAACCACTAAAATAAACGGGGCGAATATATGTTACAACCTGTATTTTACATACTGTATGTACTCGTATACATATTGCGGCTTGTTCCTTGCGGAGTAGGTAAATAAAACATCTCTATACTTTTCCTATGCAATTCCACAATTTCTTGGCTTCCCTGGCTTCCTCCACATTCATATATTGAAAATTTACTTTATTTGAAGTTTATTTTACAGTTAAGAAAGGATCTTTAAATCGGATGTGTGGTATAGTGAATGAACCAATTGAAAAGATACCTTTATAGTACGTTAACATTTCGTTTCACAGTATACGTTTCATAGTAAACAGTTCGAACTTGAAAAGTTCAGCTGCTTTACCAATTTTTATTTTCGTCTTTAGAAGTGCTCTCCTGCAAAAATAGAATGGTGAAATGTACCCATAATGCAAAGGGTGAATGTTATATGGTACATTATCTATCCTAGGCGCGATACCGTTAAGGGGACTCCCCACGGTTAGAATTATATTCTGAAACAGTTGATAACCCTTCTGGTGCATGAGTTGATACAGTTGATACTGAAACAGTTGATAACCCTTCTGGTGCATGAGTACAAAAGCCAAATAACATATTTTCCGAAAGAAAAAGAAACAAACGCATTCATTTCAAATAATTGCAGTCCAAAATTCATCATTTTAAATGTTAGTGACGTAAAACAGTAGATATCTTGACCTTATAAGGTTTATCGTCCTTGTACATATTACGTTTTTTCAGCGGGATCGAGAAGTCTTAAATTTTTTTTTTCGCAAGGCTAAAAAGGTTGAGAAACAATGTTATAGTGTATTGTAACGGATCATTGCAATGGGATTAGAAAAGGGCAGCGGATTAATCACGGTTCCATGTTAATATACATTATGAAAAAATCACTGTAATAAGTGGCAATTCGGCTTGACTGACTGTATAGTTTTAGTATTAACTGGGAGTTCAAGGGTTACAAATATAAAAGTGCAATCTCGAAATAAGGATATACAGGGTTCGTTTTATGTTGCAGGCCGTTGTTTTTTTAATAACTTATAATAACTTAAATGAAGCACAATTTTATAATTTATATTTAATTGATTTATTATATGGTCTTTACCATTGTGTATGGAATATAATGTCGGTCAGTACTCGCCTCTGGTCGTGGCGCAAACGCGAGCTCTTTCAAGCATATTTTTCATAACATTCTCGCGGACTTCTGGTGTTATTTCAGCAATTTATTTTCGAATGTTGTCCTTAAGCATCGGGATTGTGGTTGGTTTGTTGGTGTACACCTTTCCCTTCAAGTATCCCCATAGGAAATAATCGGGGGCGGTCAAATCAGGGGAACGTAGGGGCCAGTCGATATCACCACTTTTTGACATTATTCGGCCGGGAAAGGTTTCTCGCAAAATTTGCATCGTAGCACGAGCTGTGTGATGTGGCACCGTCCTGTTGGAACCACATGTGCTGTAGGTCCAATTGATCCAATTAGAGCACAAGAAAGTTGACCAACATGTCAAGATAGCGATCACCAGTAACTGTTACAGCATTGCGTCTAGCATCCTTAAATAAATATGGCCCAATGATGCCGCCGGCCCAAATGGCGCACCATAGTCACTCGACGAGGGTGTAATGGTCGTTGGTGTATCAATTAAGGGGGTATTCTCATTTCATGGACTGAAAAATCGACTATTTTTGAGTTTTTTTGTCAGTGAGCGAATAGTTTTTTTAAATGTTTTTAGACATTTATCTTTTAAGAACATTTTCATTAAATGTTATGGTAAAAAAAAGTATTTTTGTTATTAAGTCGGAAGTAAGGTTACATGGAGGGGGCCCATTATGCCCATAATTGTGGCTGTTGTACAAGTCTGAAAATTTAAAAAAAAGAAGGTTTTACTCAGAAAGCAAGTGGCTATAGCCGGTACTAGAATAATTAAAAAATAATAATTAGAAAAAATGGCGGCTTGTTAAAATTAAAAATTCATTTTTTAATTTTTTTTTGTCTTTAGAGGAGTGAAAAGAATCGAAAAAATGAATCAATTGAAATAATTCTAGTACCGGCTATAGAGAGAGGCATAACAAAGAGAATATGTACTTATTCATTAAAATCGGTTAATTAGTTTTGGAGTTATTATGGGGAATACTTAAAAAAAGAGATTTTTCAGGAAATGCGTTTAAAGTTTCAAGTGCGATTTTTACACGAATTAAAGTAAATATTTTCAATTTACTGTTAATCAGAAATTCCAAGGCCATATAAACTTGTTCAAAAATCCTGACATTAATTCATCATTCCAAGAAATCCTATTGGACGAGAATTCTTGGAAAATAAGGCTGCTGCCATAATAGACGACACGAAAGCTGCGAAGCCCAGATCATTTTTTGACTGGTGCGCTCGACTATAAACCCTCCTAACTTTTCGAATTTTTAAGATTTTTGATTTTTTTTACTTGGAATGATTTAGAAAAAATTATAAAAAAAATAAAATGAAAAAAAAATCGATTAAAAAAAATCCAAATGAGAATACCCCTTTAAGAATTTTTAGTACCCCAATAGCAGCTATTTTGTTTATTAACAAAGCCAGCCAAGTCGAAATGTGTCTCGTCGCTCATGATGATTTTTTGTCAAAAATGGTAGTCGTCTATACCACCGACCTGTAAAACCCGAACACTCCTATCTCGCCGCCGTTTATGATAATTTTCCTGAAGTTCTTGTGTCAATTGAATTTTATACGGATAAAATTGCATTTTTTTTGATAATTTTTAACAAACATGATGGAGACATTCCCAATTCTTGTGCACGGCGTCGATGAGAGGTGCACTAACGTTCACCCACACTCTGCCTCACTGCATCAATCTTTTCTGGCGTACGTTTGCTACGTTGTCGCCCAGACTTTGCTTTATCTCCCATTGGATGCAAATTTTCAAAATTATTCATTACACGCTGGATGGTTGACTTGCTTGGCACATGATTTGAACAAAAAAAAACACGCAATTTTCTTCGCGTATTCACAATTGAACAATTATTGAAATGAAATGTTTTAATAACTTCAACACGTTGTTGCGGAGTTAGAGGCTCCATAATAAATTGTTATCGACCACTCTCCACGACTGTCAAATATGAACTGACAAATGACAGCCAAATCAAAATGGCGGCCAAACAAAATCGGCCTGGAACATAAAACACCGCCTGTATTATCTTTATTATTAAATTGATAATTGTGTCTTACTAATATTGATGAGTCGTCATTCAGATACTTAAACTATTTAGTGATAAATAACCTTTCCTTGGCAATATATGGTAGAATGTTTGAAATTTGTTTTTTTTTTCACTAAATGTATGTTTGTGGCAAAAAATAAAAACGTATAATTGTGCGTTTGTGTACTTGGAAATATGACCGCGTGATAAAATACTAGTCAAAGAAAATATTTAATGGACCATGGTGTTTAATGTAAATTAAATTAGTGGTGTTTCGTCATGTCGAAAGTGGAGCATGTACTCGTATTAGAGTGAACAGTTTATTAGAGTGAACAGACTGAGTGGTTTAATGGTTCAAAAGGGGTAAAGCAAGGATGGTTATGCCACCCTGGTTGTTTAATATTTACATAGATTCACGTGCGAGGGAATCACACCACAGAGGTCGAGTGAAAATGTATGCGAATTGCTATATGTTGATGACATGGTAGTGTTAGCGAATAATGAAGATGAATTGCATAGCTACTCTTGTAGATAAGTAAATTGTATGAGGGATGCTAAGGATTAGAACATAAATTATCCAAATATTTACAACATTTATTTATTTAGAAAACATTATTTATTTAATAATGAAAAAGGTTTTGTATTTTTTTTTCAACATAAAACAGGGTTTAAATTCGAATTATAAAATAAAATTAAGTGAAATTTGCTTGTCAACATTTCCTACATATTTATTGTTAAAAAATACATATTTATTCTTCTATTTTTATCCTCCTGTTTTTTCTATCTTCCAAAATGAGTAACAACGATTACTTTCCTGCCTACAATACGAGTACATTACTCGTTTCACGTCACGCACACTAGATAAATCTAAGATTAGTTTACGGAGTGCAGCACATACGTATATTTTTTCCATCCTTTCTAAACTGTACATAAAATCAATGTGTGCATCGGTATGAGCCCAACGGCCCGGCCCTCTTGTTCCATTGCGGAGAGTGCATTGTGCCGTTATAATGTTGAAGGAATGTTTATTTTCTTGCAATTATTTATCTACGGCTTCCGTTTGTTTCGACTTATTTTTAACTTTTAACCTTATGAATGAAGATAGTCCATATTTTTTCACCGTTGTTTCATTCAAATGTTGAATCGCGTGCCTAAGTATGGTAATTGAGTTAAATATTTATTCTAAGATGTTAAGTAAAATAAGTTCATAAATCGTATTTTTCCGTCATATTCTAAAGATATGGTTTTGATAGTTTGATTAATTTTCTTATTAAGTTGAGAACATTCGTAATATATTATTCAACGATTTTCCACAAATAGCACAAAACACGAAAATAATCTTGAATTCGACGAGGGTAGAATTGACGTGTTTGGAGAAACGTGACGGACATGCGTCAGTGTCTTGTTTTCGAATAGTGCGTAATATTTTGACAGACTCTTATTTAATTTTAATGTTAACCAAACACTTGGAGACGAAGAGTTATCATTTTGTAAAAGAGCTTCCTTTACAGGGATTCTTATAACATTGAGGGAATTTGATATATTTTCTTTATACGTGTGGAAGGATTTTGTTGATTTGTATTTTTTGATAAGAGTTCAATTTACGGTTTAGCTTTTTATGATTATATGGTTTTCACGTATTTACCTATAATCCACAAATCAATTGGCATTGAATAAGTTGAGGAAGAAACTATTTTTAACCGAGGGATTCGTATATAACCAATCTAAATGTGTTTACCACAAATCAATTAAAATTGAATCGATTCAAGAAGAAACTATTTTTTAATCGAGTGACTCATATTTAACCAGTAAATGTCGCATTTACCTGAAATAATTCACATAATGTTATCGTTAAATAAAGAATTCAGATTTTTTTCATATTTGCCGACGTTTTTTAGTTATATTTTTTTAGTAATATGTCTGTAATCAGGACACTGCAATCAATTTGTTGTAGATAAATACAATAATACTCGTATTAACGTTTTGCGCATTGCTTCCTTTATTTAATTGGCTAACGCGGGCAAATTGTAGCTCGCGTTTGCATTGTGTTAGGTCAAATTTCTATGAATAACTCACACGATCGTAGCGAATTTTGTAAAAACGACTTAAATTCAATGACGCTCCAGATTTTTTATCAAGTTCAGCAGGTTTGCTTGCTTAAGCGGCATCTATACTCGTAAGTCAGCTTATCGTTTCTGTCTGCATTTTTTCATGTCAAATCGGATTATTTTTTTTCCCATCGCCTGAACGAGACCTAACCTCCTGTCCCTGTCTTGCATTGTTACAGTTACTTGTGACAAATGCATATTCAGTATTTTTATCGATGCTTTTTTATTTTAACTGTTTACATTCTCTCGTATTCATTGCTTTGAATTGGGTTAACTATCTTTCCATTAATTTGTTATCTGTATGGAGTTTTATTTGCATGTATTAAGAAAATTACTAATACTGCTCTGTTCTCTGGTCACACCAAGAGCGCTCCCAGGTAGCTACTGTGCGTCACGATAACACTAAATTCAAATGAAACGTCTTGAAAGTAAAACCAGTTCGAGATTTGCCAGGAAATCTGCGATGTCAGGATGCTAAATATGATTAGTATACATTAACTCATGAAAAGGTGCATGTAATAAACAACGTACACATTATCTGTTTTATTTTTTTTGTTAGTCAGTTCTTTTCGACTTTTTTAGCTTCTCATTGCACTCTTGACGTGTAAACAAGGCATTAAAATAACTGAAGGTGAATCCACATAATGTGTTTTGAGAATGTGTTGTGTCAATATATTAATTGACAAAATGCCTGTTACGATTAACAGCACATCGATGTTTCTAAGAACATATTATGTTACCCCAAGTCATTAGAATTAATAAATCTGGATTCGCTATACCTATATGTGCGATAGTTGGCTCAAAAAACATGAATATTGCGTGCAATAGTGACAAAGCGAAGTGAGAGCTCTCCCTGTTGTGGCGCCACACCGGAGTCTGAAAAATACACTGGCTAAAGACTACAACAGTCGCTAAATCCGATGCAGTGGCTTTTAACAATTACGAAGAGGATATTGTCAACATCTCATTGGAGGATCTATCAATCATCTTACACCATGATTAGGTCGCAATATATCATTAAGGAGAGTGAGCGCCTTGAAGAGCCCCCTTGAGGAGTGTTCTCTAAACGGCGCTATATAAATTGTCCTTTTAATAATAATAAAAGGACAATTTATTAAGCGCTGTTTAGAAAGCAGTCTCTCTTCAAGGGCGCCATTTTATTATTACGAGTGTCTGTCTAAAAATCGTAGTCTGGTGAATGATAATCTCGTTATTCATTATTGGCATTATTGACATTTCGGTTTTAAACCTGTCAAATATTATTTCACCCGAAATTATTTAGTGACGTTTGTTAGCTATCTTTTATAAATTAAAAATCAATATTCATCATGAAATTGATAGACAAGTTATTATAAATTTTATTAAAATACAATAAGCTTATATGTTGATGGTGTTGTTCTAGCAGCAGTGGTGAGGAACGCTGCGGACGAAGCGGAGTGAGCGGCGCAGGGGGTGGCGGCGCTGGGGTCACGGGGGGCGCGAGTGCCGGCCCGGGGGCTTACACCTCTCCAGCCGCTGAAAGGGCGCGCCCCAGAGATCGCCTTTACAGAAACGGACCTACCTCATATAATAACATCATTGAAAGGTTAGAACATCGTACAATTATTTATATAGAAAATATTGAGGAATGATACACGGTCTGTCTAATGGGAAAAGTGACTGATTTTATTTTCGCGTAAATCCCAGCGCCAGCTGTGGATCAATAAATGAGTTAACAAGCGACACATTTCGACTATCTTTCGCAAAAGTTTCAAAGCGCTGGCATCGCTGGTTCATTCGTAATAACTTAACATTTGACAGTACCTTCTGAATCTCGGTCGGAAAAGAAACAATGGAGTAACGTGCCAAGATTAAATTTTGTTTTAAATTGGATAAAAGTATCACAGAAACTTTTGAAATGATTCAAACTGTTTATGGTAGTGAAGCAATGAGTCATAAGAACGTTTTTAAGTGGTATACAAGATTTCGTGATGGCCGAGGGAGCGTTGAAGAGGATCATCGACCTGAACCATGATTGACAGTTCGAATTGAAGAAATTGTTCAAAAAGTGGCTGAAATTCTTCGAAGTGATTGTTGTGCGTCTACTAGGCTCATCGAGGAGCTCACTGGAATTTTTAAATCCACCATCTCATTTTAATGGAAAATTTGGACAAACAAAAGGTCACACACTGACTGACGATCAAAAAGTTTGCAATGTAGCACTGCAGAGACATGAAAAGAGCGGCTGATATGGATTCAGACTTCGTGTCAAGCATTTTAATAGGTGATAAAACATGGTGCTTTCTGTATGAGCCAGAGCTCGGAATGGAAAGGTCCGCAATCTCCGAAACCGAAAAAAGTGTGCATGCGGAAGAGCCAAATCAAGACTTTGTTCACCGTTTTCTTTGATTCCAAAGGAATTATTCATAAGGAATTCACGCCAGAGGGTCAAATGGGGGACGCCGATGTGTACTTGGGTGTTTTGAATCGTTTATTGGCCAGTATTCTTCGAGTTCGATCCTAATACTGGAAATAAGGGGCATGATCTTTGTTGCACGAAAATGCACCGGCTCACAAAAGTAAGATTGTATGCAATTTCTTGGCCAAAAAAGTATCTATCACCCCCTATATTCACCTGATTTGGCTCCATGCGATTTCTGGCTATTCCCGAAACTGAAATTGGCGATGAAAGGAAAGCGTTTCGACACGATTTTAGACATCCAGAAGGCTTCGACCGCGATTTTGAAAACAATTCCGAAGAATGAGTTTCTGGAGTGCTTCAGAAAATTTTACAACCGCTTCCAGTATTGTATTGATTCACAAGGAGTGTATTTTGAATAAAAGGCAATGTTAACTAAATATAAACAATGTCTTGTATTTCATTTTCTGTCAGTCACCTTTCA
Organism: Odontocerum albicorne; assembly: GCA_949825065.1. Taxonomy (NCBI): domain Eukaryota; kingdom Metazoa; phylum Arthropoda; class Insecta; order Trichoptera; family Odontoceridae; genus Odontocerum; species Odontocerum albicorne. Next base: position 13,855,055 of record OX463838.1, read on the forward strand.
CATTGAACAGATAGTAGATGTGTTGTGGTGTTGACTGTTGAGTGATGAAGTTGCTTCAAAGAACTCTTCTTGTGCGTATTAATTTGAATTGAAAGATGTGAATAAGAAAATAGTTGAGCTGAATTTCTACAGTCCAATGATGATAGATAAAGAAGAGAGCCATCAAGAATACGACGCTAAAAGCTTCGAAATCGGAAAAATACGTTTGATTTCTCTTTCATCTCACGTCGTAACTTTCAAGGTGCATGATGAAGATGAGAAAGACTTCGAATATGAATATGAATGAATGTTATAAAATATTGACAATCGACTTGACGAATGAAATATTGATGACAGAAATTGAAGAAGTGTGCAGATTATAATTATTACGATTTATTTTTGTGCAGGAACTCCCACCGGCGTGGGTGGTTTGGCTACAACTCACCCCCTGAGGGCGGATACGTCGGTGCGGGAGCGGGTGGTGGTGCAGGCGGGGGCGGGGGCGCGGTAGCGGGCGCAGGGGCGCGGCGGGTCAGGGCACGCTCGGGCTCCTCTTCGGCCGCGTCCGCCAGCAGCAGCCGCTCAGGCAGCAGTAGTTCCGCGCCGCGTTCACCCTCCTCTTCTACAGATCGTAACTCCAGCCCCGAGAACCGCAGCAGGAAACACCAGGTAATTACAAATATTGACACTATGTCACTTCTGTTCAGTGTGCCAATAGAATATTATATAGTGGGTAGGAAAATCACAGCGGATTTATGGAGAAGAGACAGAGTATTGGACTCAGGGGGTATGGCGCAGGCATATCTATAAAAGGGATACCGCAGGAAGACAAAAGCACCAACAGATTCTAGAGGCTCATCTTGGCATGAATCACTGATGATGATGTTATTCATATATTAGGGAGACTTAAATTTTTTTAGAAACACATTAACATGTTATAAACGCCCATATCTTGGTTTACGGAAGAGATACTTTCCTGTAAAGTCATCTGTAGATATTTTTTTTTTCATATAAATATTAAAAATGTATGTATTCAATGAAGAACAAAATATGTATGAAATATTTGAGAAAACTTTCAAGTGTATTTTGAAATATGTAGAAAAGAGAAAACATTATATATATACTCGTACATTTGTATTACAACATTTATAATGAAGAATTAGAAGATTCCATATTAGAATTTTTTAATTGGGAAGCAGGAACTGGGTAGAAATATCCATACAAAATTTGCTGTTTTGATTTTTTTTCTTCATGCTGCGTAGAGCAATATATAATACAGTCAGTTCTCGACTTACGACCACCTCGACTTACGACCATTCGGACTTATGACGGAGACCAAAATTATAAAATAATGTGTGCGCCTTAGTGCAATTGGTGCATGCACCTTAACACAATCGATTGCATCATCTTTATGTAAACAGCGTCAGTTCATCACCTTCCGTGCGCCCGAAAGGTTTGACAAATTGACGGTTGATTACTCTCTCTTTATATTTCAAGTTATTGAATTGTTTGATTTTTCAATCCCAAAATATCAAATAAAAGAAAAACTATTGATTTAGAGAAAAAAAATAAAATAATAAACCAGTATGAGTGCCGCAAAACAGTGTCGGACTTATCACGGGAACTTAAATTGTCCCATTCAACCGTGTCAACTATAATAAAGGACAAAAAACGAATTCTCGAAGCAGTAAAAAAATTGTTATCAGTAAAATCGACGATTATTACTAAACAACGAAATGGACTCATACATGAAATGGAAAAATGTTTGAAGATTTGGATGGAGGATTTATTACAAAAGAATGTTCCACTTAATTTCATAACCATCCAAACTAAAGCACGTAGTCTTTTCGAAGATTTAAAGAAAATGAACGGTGATAACTGCAACCAAAGTTTTAATGCAAGCTCCGGTTGGTTTGAAAGATTCAAAAGACGTGAAAGCTACCATAATGTAAAGATTTGTGGAGAGGCAGCAAGTGTAGATCTAAAAGCTGCCGAAGAATTTAAAGATAATTTGGAAGCGAATCGAAAAAGAAAAGTATTCACAGGAGCACATTTACAACGTCGATGAGACAGCCCTTTTTTGGAAGAGAATGCCAGGACGAACATATATACATCAAGAAGCCAAATGCATCCCCGGATTTAAAGCATTCAGAGACTGTTTGACCCTTCTGTTGGGTGGTAATGTCGCCGGATTTAAATTGAAGCCACTTTTGATATTTAATTCAAAAAACTCAAGAGCCTTCGAGGGAATCGATAAGTCTACTTTGTCGCTACATTATCGTTGGAACAAAAAAGCACGGATGACACAATATCTTTTCCAAGACTAGTTTTACAAATGTTTTATTCCTGAAGTAAAAAAATATTGCGAAGAAAAAGAAATAGATTTTAAAATATTGCTAATTATTGACAACGCTCCGGGTCATTCTCCAAACTTAGTTGAATCTCATCCAAACATAAAAATTATTTAATTACCTCCCAACACTACAAGCATTTTACAGCCGATGGATCAAGGAGGTATTGCTAACTTTAAATTGCATTATTTAAGAATTACTTTAGCCCAAGCAATCGAAGGAATAGAAAAAGACCAGACTTTGAGAGAATTTTAGAAAAACTATAACATCTTTCAAGCAATTAAAAATATCTCAGAAGTATGGTCAAATGTAACGACATCATGTATGTATGGCATATGGAACAAACTATTAAAACGTAATAATAATATGAATTTTAATAGAGAAAATTAAGTAGGAGAAGTAACTAATATCATTGTACAATTTGCTCAAAAACTTAATCTGGAAGTTGACAGTGAAGATATAATTCAACTTTTAGAAAATGATGAAGAAGAGCTCACAAATCAAGATTTGATTGAGATTGAGGAGGAACGTGCTATAGAAGATAAATCAAAAGAATTAAAAGAACTACTATAGATGAATATAATGAACTACCTAAAAACTTTGTGCTTAAAGACAAGCAAGCACTCACCTGTTATAATGAAATTTATAAAGAAAAGAAAAAGCAAACTTGTATACAAACAAATCTGGATATGTTTGTGAGAAAAATAAACCCCACTACTACAATCACTGAGTCACCTATGGATATTATTATGTACAGATGATGAAAATACTACAGAATAATTTTGAAAAATATATATTATTCATTATTATATATTACATATAGTACATATTCTGAAATAAATACTACTAACGTACTACCTACGTTTTATGTCTATTATTTTAAATTTTTTGTATGAAATTCGACTCACGACCATTTCGACTTACACCATAGGTGGCGGAACAGAACCCCGTCGTAAGTCGAGAACTGACTGTATATCATTCATTTTTCGAGAAACATTTGATCTTTTTACTTCAAACTTTATCAGGATCACTTTCAATTCAAATTTACTTTTCAAAATGTGAAAAAGCATCAACTAACTTCGTCAGTGTTAATTCTTAATATATCTTTGTTTTGTCTTTTGTGTCGCTTAATGGTGGATCTTGGTCCATTTCAATCAAATCTTAATTTGAAAAATCTTCTCTATGAGTCTAATAATTGCACAACATTCAAATCTGTTGATTCTCCAAAGCCTTACTTACTTTCCATACTTATGATGTTTCAATAAATATCTGTTAGTGGCTTGAATAGATGATTATCTTCCATTATAATCCTTAGTCAAATATTTTTTCATTTACGATTTATCTTTTGTTACTTGGATTCTTTCCATGACTCATCAATATTATTCAATGCATCTTTGATATTAAATTTCTTCTAAAATTCTCTAATTGATGAGCGATTTCCCAGTTCAGTACTGTCAATAAGTTGACAAGTTATTCGTAAGTGGTATGTTTTAAACGTAGATATCACACCTTGATCTATTATAGGCTGAATTAAGGCTGTAGTATTTCTAGGAAGATGCTCTGTTTAATTTTCTCAGATAAATCTTGTATTATGGAGCAACAGGGTGCTTAGGTGCATTATCTCATGAGTCTTTTTTTCTATCTCAACCAATTGAATTGAAAATTATTCCATACACCATTTTTTCTTCTAGAAAGCGAATTTGTTGATTGATTTTTCAATTCTGCCATAGTGACATTTTGGTAAAAGATGGTCTGTAAAGCGAGGTACGGGTGTACTGTTGCAGTTACTAGAGACAGAAGGTTTTTTTCAAACTTGAATCACATTGATTTGCCTAAATCATTACTAAACTCATAGGTCAATTCAGAAACATATGTGTGAAAACTCAGGACTTAGTAGAAGATATATCCTTAATATGATTGGAACATTTAAATTCCCTGTTATTTTGGTCATTTATAGAATTCTACATTTTTGGATTTTTCTGTTGTGTTGATCAATGGTTTGAGTGTGTCCATACAGCGATGTTGCCCCACTATTATGGCTTTACATCCATTTGGGATCAAGTTGGTAATTTAGTGATGAAATGGTCCATATTATGTAAAAGCAAGGAAATATTTTTGATGACATTTAAAATGCTCTGCTTGGAAAATATTTTTTATCTTTTATATTATAATATTCAATTTTCCAGACTACATTATATTTTAATTTGGAGAATAATCAATCAATTGATCGATCCATATATTGAATTTATTATTAATTGTAATGGTTTTATTTGATATTAAAGTTTATGAATTGAAAGCTTAAAATATAATTGAATATCCAGTGAACATTTCATATAAATATCACTTTTCTTTGTTACTCTTCTCAATACTTAAGTTTTAAAGGAGTTTTGACAATTTGGCATGACATTTATGTTTTTAAGGGTCTTAAACTATGGATATTGTAAATTCTAACATCTTCTTTCACACATTGAGCCGGAAGGCTGATTACGGCAACTTTTGTAGTTGACACCTGTTCGGATTTGCTAGCAAGCTTAGGTGAAGGTGGGTGACTGGAATACCTGAAAGCACTTTTGTGCTTCATCTATGGATTCTTACTTGCATTGGGCGGGGAATGGCTATTTGAATTCTGTTTTCTTGGAAAAGTAACACTAATTAACTTTGGTTATTCCCCAAATATTTCGAAGCAACCAATTAACTATCCACTTGTATTTAAATGTTTTGTAAACATTGTGAAATATGAACATTGAAAAATGTCTTTAGTGATGCTAACATTTTACAATGTTTTTTGTAGTTTTTTATCCTTGATTAGTGCAATTACTTCTGAAATAAAATTTAAGGATACATTCTATGTTGAATTCCATTTTCCTTCAAATTATTCAGAAAATCTCATCTTAAAGTGGTTAATTTAACTATTCTTCCTTTTATCTTAATAATAGGAAAATGATAATTTATATATCACCGTTTAGAGAGCAGACTCTCCTCAAGAGTGATTAAGTATGAATGTATGAATTTGTATATCACCGTTTAGAGAGCAGACTCTCCTCAAGAGTGATCAAGTATGAATGTATGAATTTGTATATCACCGTTTAGAGAGCAGACTCTCCTCAAGAGTGATCAAGTATGAATGTATGAATTTGTATATCACCGTTTAGAGAGCAGACTCTCCTCAAGAGTGATCAAGTATGAATGTATGAATTTGTATATCACCGTTTAGAGAGCAGACTCTCCTCAAGAGTGATCAAGTATGAATGTATGAATTTGTATATCACCGTTTAGAGAGCAGACTCTCCTCAAGAGTGATCAAGTATGAATGTATGAATTTGTATATCACCGTTTAGAGAGCAGACTCTCCTCAAGAGTGATCAAGTATGAATGTATGAATTTGTATATCACCGTTTAGAGAGCAGACTCTCCTCAAGAGTGATCAAGTATGAATGTATGAATTTTCTTTTCATTAATTAATAGTTTTTCCATTGGAAACCACAAAATCCAAATTACACATATCTTGTGAAGACAAAATGAGAAAACCACAATATTAAAAAAAAAATCTTCCTTTTTTATGTACAATATGTACATACTACAGACAAGGTTTTTATTAATAATTTAACATATAATTGAGGCTAGTTATTCATGATTTCACAAAAAAATTAAAACAATTTGTGTATCCCTTGAGAATTTAGTTGTACAATTGGCCGATTCTATTAGATTATTAAGGTAGATTTCATTTGTGATTATTTCCACTGAATATCCCCATTCTCAATAAAATGATTGAGGACTCTCTTTCAAGTTGTTTTTTATTGAAAGCAAAATCAGGCTGCAATACATTTTCAAAAAGATTATTTCGAATGTCTTATAATTGTTGTTGCTTCTTGTGACTTTTGTTTTGAGTCGTATTTTCCATTTGTATTTTTTGTGATATTTCTTTTTTGACTGACATTTGAAATAATGCAAATAATGATGCTTAAAATAATGCATTTTTTGTTTTTGAACATTATACAAAGAGATTCTTCCGTTATAAATGTATTAATCTGCATCTTTTCCATGGAAATGACATTAAGAATTCAACAAGATAAGTAGTGTTATATAATTTTACAAGTATTAAAACATAATAACTCATTGTTTTTCACCACCATTTGATGTCTTATATGTTAACTGTGGATAAAACATATTTTATGATTTTGTCCTATCCAGAAGGGATTTTTTTTACAATTCCGTGAAACATTTAAGGGAACGTACTCAGCGCTAATATTTTATTATTAGGTTTTCACATTGATACCCTGATTTTTATTCCTTTCACCATGACATAACAAAACTATCAAATTGTTGCAGTCTTGGAATAATTCATTGGAGGTTATTTTACGTTTTTAGTTGTAAGTGTTTAGTGTAGTAGTGAATTGGACAGGGAAGTATAACTTCGTGAACTTTATTTTATAGTGGTCAAGTAGTGGCGGGAGCCGCCCGCTGGCTATTTGTGTCCGCAACCTGCCCCTTCGTTCCTCCGACTCCTCGCTCAAGGATGGGCTTTTCCACGAATACAAGAAACACGGAAAAGTCTCGTGTGTCAAGGTTGTCGGGGTTAATCAAGACAGATATGCTGTGGTAATGATCTCAAACTACATTGTGCTTGCTTATGTCTTCCATCCATTTAGTTTGTATTTTTGGTGGTGAATACATTTTATTGGTTGCTTTTTTTGTATAATTGGGTTTGGTTTACAGCAATATTAATTTTTGTTAACCCCGAATTGATTTAAAAAAATTATATTGTGATAAGTGATACTTTTTCTTTAATTTCACTTGCAATAATAGTGCACTACAATATTATTACTATTTGACTAGATTGCTTAGTGCAAAACTTCATGCATTAACTAAGCATGGTAGTGTAAAATGAGTTAAGATTGTTAATTCTTTTTTAATTTCTTACTGAGTTTGGTTATTGAATATAGAAATGAATGGTCTGAGCACATGACCTATTATTATAATAAAAAAAAAATTGATGGTACACTATTAACATGATAGAGATTACTTGATTGGATGGGTACACACATGTTCAAGACTTGATTTCACACTTTTTCCCACAAAAAAATGTGAAATTGTAAATGACATGTGTAGCACTGTTTTGTCACACAACATAACTCAACGAGTGCTTTGTTTTGAAGATCAATATAAGGATAATAACAATGATTTCTTAAGATACTTTTCTTGAAATAACTTCACCTAATCTAAGTCTGAAAGTAGGACTTAAATCTAGATATCATGAATGACTTCATATACTGGACCATTGATGCTGGCAAGGCTGATAAATATATTCAAGCGCTTGCTTATTTAGACCTTAGTGAGGCACTGTGAGCTGTCAAGGGAAGAATTTCTCTAAGTGTTCTGCCACCGAATTCATGTGTCAGAATAGGTCAGGACTTATGGACTGGATAGATAAATTATGTTCACAGAAGGTTGAGGTCCCGTTAGGTTCCCCATCCTCAGATGCAAGGTATGGACAAAGAAAAAAGATGAGACTAGTATTATAGTTCAGAAAATCTAGGATGAGTCGTGGGACAGCTCACAAATTTGCCCCAATACAACCTTGTAACGATGTTCAGTAATTTTAATTATTTTACCAACATTACTATAAGCCTCGATTCTAATAAATAACAAGTTATTTAGGTAAATACAATACAAAAAACTAACAATAATGACAAATTAATACATCTTGTTACAAATTAGCAAAAATGTGGCAGTTTGTTAAAATCAAATAATATTTGGTGACTTTTGTCAAAAGTCACTATGTTAGTCTGCATTGGCTAGGGATGGGGTATTCGATAATTGGATTTTTGATTTTTTTATACCTAAAATGAAATGTTCGTAATTAGTATTAATTCATAGTGGATCTTGGCCTATTTAAAGATAGATACAAATCATACAATACATTAGAAAGTCAGTATAATGAAAATTAGGAATTAAAACATCAGTTTAGAGAAAAACAATTTTTCGATTTATAAAAAAACTATTCGATTTGTAAAAAAAACAATTTTACCGATGACATTAAAAACGCCACACGACTCATCCTAGATTTTCTGAACAATAGTAATCTTATTTTGAGTCCATTTTCAGCATCTATACTATTAATAAAGTAATGGAAATAAAAAAAAATTGAAAATACAGAAATTGTGAATCAACGGAAACTGGATAAACTAAACATCAATATAAAAGAAAGAACAAATAATTTAAATAAACATTACAAACCTTTAATCGAACCTTCTACTGATTATTCTTGAGATATTTTTTTCTTGACCCATGAACACAAGCAAAAAGAAAAATTAATCATTGTATGAGCTCAAAAATTAAGAATATTTTTTAACCAAACGGCATATGCAGAATATGAAATTTCATTTAGGCTTTTATCAAAATTCTTGATTGTAATTTGGGATGTATTTTTGTCAATAAATAAATGTGTAATGCATATAATGTCTTATTCTGTGTTTTTTGGATATTCTTTTATGTATCACACGTATTGTTTTTTATTTGCATGTATAAAATATTGATTGGTGGTGACTCATTAATAAACTTTTTGGTTTTTTGTAATTATTTTCTAATTCCTTTTTTAACATATTTTCTTTTGTTATATTTTTGTAACCAAGTACTCAATATACTTTGGTTTAATAATTACTGAGCATTTTGTATAAATAACTTATGCTTATACCATCGAACAGGTCGTAAATGAATCTACTTAGAAAACTATATTTATATTCAATTCAAAGATTTATGAATATGAATCTACTAGTATATATAATATTTGAATATTATGATGTAGATGAAATTTAAGAGATCTCAAATGAATGAGTATCGTGAACAGGAAATAATGTTTTATCTTTTTTTCTATTATTCAACTCATATTTTATGGTTTTCCTCATTTTCATCAAATTAGAATGTCTCTTGGAGAAAGCAGAAATAATGAACCTTCGTGTCCAGGTAAAGCTTGCGTGGGTGGTATTCATACATTTTTTAATGCAGACCATCCTGTTTTTTAACTTTTATTTTAGAATTTGATTGATCTGGTAATTTCATGTTTAATTTGTCAAGGAATATGTTTTTTGTAGATGCAAATTGGTGCACTGTGCATGTGTAAAAAACTATATCATTTTTTGAGTGATTGTTTATTTGTTTAATTTTCATGTTTTATTTGATAGCTAATCTTTCTGTTTATTCAAGTTTTCCACTATACCTTAAGTTACACAATTCAAATTACCTTTTATTTGATTTGTTGATTTTGCGTGTCAATCTTAACTTCAAATGACCTTTACTTTAATGACCTTTTAGTATAGAAAATAATAAGGTTAAAACTTGTTTATTTAAGGCAAGCATGATTCAACATGATTTTATTGTTATTATTATCATAGGCATAGGCAGCAAGAATGCTGTAAATATCTATATCAAGTTTAACTCTCATAAGTACATGAAGATTTTTTTTATTGTCTAGTACAATTTTTATTTATTTTTGGGATTTTGTTTTTTTTTATACTCACCATTTTATGATTTGTTTTTATGTTACACTTTTTTTAATTATATAAAATTATAAAGCAAAAGTTATCCTGTTTTGTATTTTTTGTTTATATTACTACCCCTAATTCAATTTCTTAATTGCTAAAATTGATTTTTGAAAAAAAATATTGTGTTTAGAGTGCTTAGAGAGATGCTTAGTTCTGTCTTCTCTGTTACATAACAAAGTGTGTTTAGTTAGAGTGGTTAGAGAGATGCTTAGTTCTGTCTTCTCTGTCACATAACAAATTGTGTTTAGTTAGAGTGGTTAGAGAGATGCTTAGTTCTGTCTTCTCTGTCACATAACAAATTGTGTTTAGTTAGAGTGGTTAGAGAGATGCTTAGTTCTGTCTTCTCTGTCACATAACAAATTGTGTTTAGTTCGAGTGGTTAGAGAGATGCTTAGTTCTGTGTTCTCTGTCACATAACAAATTGTGTTTAGTTAGAGTGGTTAGAGAGATGCTTAGTTCTGTCTTCTCTGTCACATAACAAATTTAGATAATGCATCTGCTATTGTCATAAAGCCATAAAATCATTTTATTCTATTATATGAATGAGGCTCAAAACCTACCACATTCATTTTGTACATTAACCCTTTTAATCCCAGCATATTTTGCATAAAGTGTGCGAAAAATCCTTAGCATTTTTTGGTAAAAAACAGCAGTTTATATTTTATTTTTTATCTCAGTTAATATTTAGTTTTAAAACCTAATTTTTTTGTGGAGACCTCCCTGTAGAGTGTAAAATAATTAATTTTCATATTTCAAAACAAAAAAAAAAATTTTTTTTATTTAACATGAAAACTTGTATGAAAACTTTGAGGCCGATGATCGACCCCTTGGGATTTTTCGCATATACCAGTTGGGGCCGATAATCGGCCCCGTGGAATTAAAAGGGTTAAACTATTCTTTACATGATCAAAATAGCATTATTGCATTATTGTTTTCCTGGGGAAAAGAATTGCGTAAATGCTGGATTATAGAACCAAGTGGCAGATTTATGTGTAGTTCTAAATTTCTCACATAATTTGTGATTATTTGTTTCAGGTATGTTTCAAGAAACCATCAGATGTGGAGAAAGCACTGGAAGTGTCCCAAGATAAACTCTTTTTTGGCTGTAAGATTTCAGTTGCACCTCACCAAGGCATGGATGTAGAAGATAACGAGTCCCGCCCCTACGAGACAGATCTAGACGAATTCCACCCCAAAGCTACAAGAACACTGTTCATAGGCAATTTAGAGAAAGATGTTACACCTTCATTACTAAGAGAAAAGTTCAAGCACTTTGGGAAGATAATAGAAATAGATATAAAGAAACAAAGCGGAGGTTCGGCGGGATATGCGTTCTGTCAGTATGCCAACATCTCATCAGTGGTGGATGCTATCAGGAGTATGGATGGAGAGCATGTAGGGGGCAGTAGAGTCAAACTGGGTTTCGGCAAGTCCATGGCTACCAATTACGTGTGGATCGATGGTGTCACGGAACATACCGAAAAACAAGTGTTATCACAATGCTCAAACTTCGGGACTGTTCTTCAGGTTAGTTTTTCATTTTCTATGTATAAAGCTCCTTAAAATATTTTAAGTAATATAAAATAATTTAATTGTGGATGCTTAGATGTATAAAATTTTAAATAACTACACAAGTACTTATTATACTCGTATGATAGCAAAATAATGACTACCTTGGCTGTAGATGTTTTCATTTACAGCATATTTATAAAGGTATCCCTTATTCATTCTTTTACAGCATATTTATACAGGTATCCCTTATCAATAATCACGTAACTTGAAAAATACAAAGTGTATTAATTTTAAATCTGGGTGAGATAGTAAAAAAAATAACCTCAATGAAATTAAAAAAAAAAAACAATTATTACTTTGTATTTTCAGTTAGAAAATTTACATAATAAATCTATAAAATTGTAAAGGGAGAACAATGTGACTGCACTTTGATTAGGAAAGCATCCAGCTTGGAATAATAATTGATACACAATTATCATGGTATAATCAGATGGAAAGTATCGCTACTTTCCTAGTTTAGTTTACTTGGCTCCTAAGTTACTTAATGCATTACCTAAAACCATAAAATATTTTAAAATAAACGGTAAACAAAAAACTGAAAAATGGTTGACATCAGACCAGATTTAGTAAAAAATAACGTTAACACAAGATGTAAATTCAAATTAGATCAAATCATGCAATGGAAAAGTATTTCACATGAAATTCTCTTTCATTGATTTTTGTGGATTTATGAGTGCTATTTTGTGTCTATAAATCGGTGAATGATTTTTTGTAAAATGTATGTTTCTAATTTAAATGCTCATTTTTGGTGTAATGTGATTGTGGTGTTTTTTTTTATATGCTTCTTCAATTTTTTTTGTGAAACTTGTCTTAAGATGGGTATATGTTTAATTAGGCTGGGGAGTGATTTGAATTTTTATTGTAAAAATTAAAATGTATAAATGAAATTAGTAAGAAATCAGTCTGGCTCTAGCGGATCTGCCTCATCTTTCTCCTGCTGTCTTGAAGGCTCTGGATCAGTAGGTAGATGATTTTTAGTTTTTTTGAAACTGAATTAGTGTACACTGTGTGGGAATCATCCATGCTGCATATGTAACTTCATCGTTTACAGGGTGATTGCGAAATTCAAATTGAATTTGTGTAATCGCATATAACGAGAGATACCCATATTATTTTGTATAAAATGACCAATGTGTCCTAACGTAAGTTTGTTTTCTCATTAAATTGATAATGGAATTTCAGGTGCACACAAACAAAAGTACTGGGCATGCCGTGGTGGTTTTTGAGCAGGTGGCCGCGGCTCAGCAAGCTGTGAAGGAGTTGCGCGGCCTTACTATTCGGAACCGGAAACTGCAGGTGGACTTTGCATCCAGGGAATATCAGGTCAGTAGCATTCATTAGCTCCAAGTTTTAATCCACCTCCCTTATGTAATATTTAAGTGCTTTTTTAGTTTTACTCATTAGCATTAGTAACACTTTGGATCTATCAGTCTAGACTGAAAAATATCTATATATGTTCTGGCAAATCTCCCCTTGTTGTCTTTATCAGGAGGGCTACTTATGTTGAGACAAGACTTTTCGATGACTAAAATTGCATTTTAACCTGTTTAATTATTGTAATGTGCCATGTTATACCTGTTCATTTGTATAAATTATTTTTCTTTTTTTGTTCATTAATAAATGAGTTTTTATTAATTTATTAAAATCTATAGGAAAACTTGGAAGAGATTAACCTAATATGTTTCTTCTCTGAAAGTGAACTCAGATTGGATAATTACACTAGTTAACAAGGTTTTTGTAACCAGGGTGAAAACGGTCATTTTAGGTCAATTTTTGTGTGCTGATAACGAATATGAAATTGAAAATGTTCCATCACGTATCTTTTCAGAGAAAAACCTGAAATAAGTTTTTGACTGAAACTGAAACTTTTAAAAGATGAAAAAACGTACTTATTTTATTAAAACACTCCTCCTTCTGTTACACAAAAATGTTACGTGTTACAAACTTTTCACTGCGATTTTCGTAATCAGAAGGGTCGATTTAATAAGAATCAGCTAATTTAATCTCTGTTACAACAAAAAGTTAAAATTTGTTAACTAGTGTTATTTTTGGTATACATCATGTAATATTATCCACTTGTTTCCTAGATTCTCGTGTTTTATATCAAATGAGTTTATTGTATTAACAAGAAATTGGAATTGACAGGAACTATTTTACGAGCAACTGGAGAAGTGCCCCGGGAGCGGGACAAGTGGATTTCCTGACATCGCTCTCCGAGGGTTTGAACCCACAACCAATAGGTACAGCAGGTTTGTATGCATCCTTCACCTCATACAGCTTGTCATATCCTCACAAATACAAATAGGCATTAACAGCTGCCATTCATTCTCTTCTGTTTACCTCTACTGGCTGGCAGTCATCTCTCCGACACTTCAGTGTTCCTAAACTTCAGTGCTATGTTTTATTACCATGTGTGTACTAACAGTACGGTGTCTACCGACAGTGCATTGGCACTGCTCTCTATTGCTTCCTTTACCCTCTTCAGTTTACTGATTGTCTAGTAATAGTGCAAATGCTTAAACGTTAGCGTAATTGTTTTGTGGAATAATATATGTTTATTGATAATATTATTAATGTTCACCACTCCCTTCCTGTTGTAAATATGTCATCTTCTATGTATCCAGCATTACAAGCGCATGCTTTTGGAGCTTGATGATAAAGGTCATATATATATATATATATATATATATATATATATATATATATATATATATATATATATATATATATATATATATATATATATATATATATATGTTTATGTTGACCTTTCTCATTCTGTCATATTTTATATATTATGCATATGGTCAATTCCTTTAGTTTCAAGGAATATATTTTTCAATCTTTTTGTAATTTTTTTATATTTTTGGTAATTGAAAGATTATAAGGCTTTCTTTACAGGGGAGATTCTTTTTAATACGTTAATTTTTAAATACCATCTTGCAACAATATTGAAAAAAATAATGTCTTAAGAATAAATGAAAAACAGATTATTTTATGTTAATCGGCTGAAATAGCTTTATAAACAGAAAATATTGAGTGGTGATTGGTGTTTTTTTTGTATGTATGGATATTTTTATATTTGATTTTAATTTTTATAAGATGAGATTCTTTTTTAGTGAGTAATTTCAAAAAATTATCTCTACAGGGAAAAAATCGTTTTTGAACTATCAGAATTATTGATATATTATTTAAATATTTAGTCCAACAATAATAGGGAGAAAATATACACATTAGTTATTTATTTTAAAAAGTAGTTTCAAAATTTAACTCGACTACTAAAATGTTTATAACGAAATGGAAAAGTAACATCTTTAATTTCTTGTCCAATTGACATTTTTACACATTGGGTATTGTATTGTATTTTTGTGCATTTATGAGGGGCCCTATTTAAATTTTCCGAATACGTATGTTTATAGAATATTTAAAATAACACTGGAAATGAATAGGAAATTTCTGATAGTTTTTTTTTTAATTCTCACCAAATAACAAAAATATGTTTCGACATTTCTAATTAAAAATTGGGTTTCAGAAAGTTAAAACCACCTTCTTAACTTATATACATCCTCAATAAGTCTGTAAACTTTTTGCACTCCAACTTACTTCTGATGGATCGGATTAAATTATCTCTCACATCAATGCTTAAATGCACTTAGCAAACTTTTCATTTTGTTCTAAAGTATTGATTTCAATTATCTGCATTGATTTCAAACTTTATTAATAGATAAATTAATGGCGTTGACAGATTAGTTATCACAAATTACTTGAGATTTATTATTTTTCCATTGGGCACCCCTCAACACATCTGAATACATGATGCGGACATGTTGAAGAGTGTGGTCAGAAGACGATATTGTCTTCAGCCTTAAATATTAAACTTCGGATTTAAATGTATTGAATAAGCCACGGGAAGAAAGAAATATGGAATGAACATTTGATAATTGAATAAAGTTATTTGAATTTCAAACATGCAATGAAGTATTATTTTGAAGGGGGCTATGTTTAACAAATAATCATAGTAAATTTTTTGGAGGTAAAATGCAGGTTTATTAAAATCATTTCAGCGAGGTGAGTCTTCTTATTTAACTATTTCCACAAAGCTATGTTGGTCACAATTGTCTCGCACGGTACTCCAAATATACTCTGTAAGAATATTTTGCAAATAAGCAAAATACCAATCGGTATATCCTTTTTCCATTGGTTTTCCATAAATCTAATCACAGAGCATTTGTATTCTTGAAACTATGCTTTGATATTCGTGAAACCATACTTCTTTAACCATGCTTTGAACATGTTTGTATCTTTCTCTTTTTTCTCACTGTTATTTTTTATATGGCTTCAGTATTAAATTTTTTTTTTCTTTAAGTGATATTTTATAATATTTTTAAGCTTGTGCAGATAAAAGAATTAAATATACATTCATTAGAGATTTCTTTGAAATTGCCGAACAAATTGCATTGTTTTTGTTGACCTCATGTGCGACATAAGAGAGTGGGTAGGTTTAGGGATTTGGATAGCATGTAGC
The DNA here is from genome assembly GCA_949825065.1 of Odontocerum albicorne. Classification (NCBI taxonomy): domain Eukaryota; kingdom Metazoa; phylum Arthropoda; class Insecta; order Trichoptera; family Odontoceridae; genus Odontocerum; species Odontocerum albicorne. The sequence continues at coordinate 13,871,023 of OX463838.1, forward strand.
GCAGGGAGGCTTGTAGAAGCGAAGGGAGAGGTGAGGCGGAGTGGCGCCCCGTGTAAGTGCGTGTCTTGTGTTGTGGCAGGTACGATGCGGGTGGGCAGCGCCGTGCTGCCGCTTACTCGTCGCGCAGCTCCCGCTCTTCCAGGTTCCAGGCTACCGCTGACCACTTTGACTCTGAATTCTCCGACAGGCGTTTCAGGTACGTCTCGCTATAAACACCTTTTTAACAAATTTATACTCAGTGGGGCTCAGTTAATTTCATTAATTTATAGTTTAAAAAAATCATCTTATACACAGTAAATAATAAATTGTTTTAACAAAACAATTTATTTTTTCCAATAAAATGGAGAGATTATTATGACGTATTTTTTTAAAATGCTTAGGATTCATAGATCTTGTTTAGTAAAAACAATCGCATTGACCAAGAAGTAATGATGTTCTTTGAATTTTTAATATGAAAATGATATAATTATCTGGCTTGATATTGCTCGGATGTGTGCATGTTTTATATGTATTGACAAATTAAGTAAAGAATGCAATTGCATCGCTCATGAATGCACATAAACCCTCAATGATATCTTTTCAACTTTTTTCCATCTTCTCTAAACAAGATTATTTTTAATTTATTATTTAAAATATTAATAACAATTTCTCAGCCTCTAGAGAATCATAAACAGACCACGGATTTGAAATGTACCGGTTTTATGTTATATTTCCAAATGTAACTGGTATGTGGTGTGAGATAATACTCGTATGTGTTGTGTACCTTTCATTCTGTCTTGCTTTCTGCACAATCTTCATCTCGCTTATTTAATGTCACCACTGTTTGTTCATACTGTATTAATGTTAAACAAAACAATTCACCATTCTTTTGGATATTATAAATGTTGTTGGATATTATAAATGTGTTGTGTTGGACTTACTTGAATCTTATGAAAACATCTTAAGTATGTTGTATTGATAGTCAGTGTGCTATAAGAAGTCTGCTATAACCTTTTATTCACTCCCCTTTCAACTGCATACAAGACAGGAACATTTTTTGGTAGAGGAGGTATATTGAATCTATTATATGAAAAATTGCTTTTAAAATTATGAGCTAGTTACTTTTTGTGAATACACAAATACATTTCAAATTTAGTATTTTTTTGATTATAAAAGATCCAATACATATTCGTCTTTTCTTAAAAAAAACTAATATTTCATATTTTCGAACTGTAGAAAGGAAGTCATAGTCATTAGTCATCAAAAGTAGTAGCATAACTGTATCACTGAAACTTACAGAACTGTGTAAAAATGCTATATTTCTGGAATATTCACAGAAATTTTGTTCAAATATGTATGCTCTATGCTACAACATTTGAAATTATTTAACCGAAAACACCATAAATCTAATAAAACATTGATTTTACAATTTTCATTGAGCATCCAACCCTAAAAGATGGAGGTTTATTGACCACTTTTTTTCTCACAATATCAAACAATAACCAGTGAACAATAATTTTACCAATTTACGGGTTTGTTATTTGAATCATGATTGTCTTCTTTTAATTTTGAATCTAATAGCTGAAGTATATAAAGTATAAGGAACATTAAAAGTAGAAATGACATTCCAGTTAGTATATATAAATAAATGTCCCTTCCCAGGAAAATTAGGTACAATTCAATGACTAATGTCAAATTACATTCTGGCGCTAATAATCATACCCAAAAATATCTGCAAATGAGATTTGATTTTTTTTCTTACTTTTGATCCATAAAGGGATGAAAGCGAAAAACTTTCTATACCTACACATATACGTGATTTCAGTGTTTGTATCGATCTTTGAAAACTTCAGTATATAAAATGTCTGTTGCAATTAACAACAACTCGCAATATCTACCAACCTTTGTATATATTCTATAGTATTTTTTAATGCTTTAACCCCTTATATATTTATTTTTTTCTTTATTTCAAAAAAAAAAAAAAATAATTCAATATATTTTCATGTTGATGATGGCATATTTTTTCATATCATTTAGTGATGTTGGAATATCATTGATGATTTTTCAAAAAATAATTAGTTTTTTTTTATTTCCTTAAGAACACGTGGAAAGTTTGTAACATGGATATTTTGTCGCACTACAAGTCCAAATAGGTGTTCTGACACAAGGGGTTAAAGAGACATTTTTATTACATTAGTTCGATTATTCCTCTAATTTATGGTAGAAATGCAGTGGATAAATCATTAAAAACTTTGTAAAATCTATCTTTTGGACTTACTGCTTTCTGTTTTTATTGATTTCTAATGAAAACTGAATTGCAGCGGATTCACTTCACTTTGGTACTATACTGATTCACTATTTTTACATTTGTTTGATATCAGTCTTTTTATTGGTTTTAATAATTTATTGTAAACATTCACGGGCTTTATGGAACTGTTAATGCAGTGTTAGGTCCTTCTCAGGAGCATTTTTTTCAAATAGCTATATAGTATTAGCAGTTTGATTCAAACACATGGTATGGATTAAATTGTAATTATATAGGGTGGCACAATAAGAACTGCAATTTTAAATTTAAATTAAGTTCTGCAATTGTGTACTGCTGCATGATTAATTTACAGGTTATGTAGATGAGGTATGCCCATTATAAATATTATACGTTTGACAGCTGAAAAATGGCAGCAAATTGAAAATTGCATTTCTTGTCGCCACCCAATGAAATAATAAACATAAACATTTAAACAAAAAAAAACTTGTTTTTTTTCATTGATTTAAAATTGCTGTTCTTGTTTATATAATAAAGATATTGTCTTAAACTCAAGCCCATTCCACATTCCAGCGATGATTTCAGAAAAATCTAAACACAAATAATATTTTTTTTATTACATATACTATAAAATGCATCAACATTGTAAAAAATATTGCATCTTTATATTAAAATTAAATTAATGTTTAATGCGTGTTGAATGGAATGGCTGTGAATCACATTCTTGGGCTGTCTTGGTAGTTTTTTTTAACTATTTGAACATAAAAGATTTTTGTGTTATATTAATAAAAAAACCAATTTATTAATACTCCGTGATATCGCATAACATTCTCAATAAAATTTAAGTTGTAATTTGTTTTATCAAACACTGTTAATTCCACTTTTTGTAACGGTATAACCCTACCGGTTTCAAGACTTTCACCTCATCATCAGGAAGCACAAACAAGACTGAATTGTTTTCAAACTTTTATGTGCTGACTGTGATAATTTCTATATAGTAAAGACAGAAAGATCATTTGAAAAGAGATTTCGTGAACACAAATCCGCCTTAAAAAATCCTCTAATTTAATCTGAAATAGCTAATCGTTGTCACCGGGTAAACCATACATTTTCTATCAATGATGCCAAATTCTTACATATCAGTAGTAACGGAAATAAATTGGACAGATTAGAGGCCCTAGAAATTTCTAAGTCAGCGCATCGGTGTGAACATGTGGCAAACATCTGGAATAAACAGTGTTTGATAAAAACAAATTACAATGTCTTTAAACCTCCACAATGTTAATGCTTTAACTATAAATAATATTAGGTGTTAACATAAGCTGTGTCCGTTTTTTCCAAATTTAAAAATGAGCACCAAAAGCAAAACAAAATGGTAAAGGTTATACGTCATTCGAAACATAATTTTCTGCTCTACAAGATATTGCGTTTGCTTTTACGTTACACATATTATTTTATTTGATTACAAGCCTTCAAAATGGAATGTCAAGTAGACGAAAGTGAGCATTTTCGACACCTCCTTCTCTTCGCGTTCAATCGAGGGAATAAAGCTGCCAAAACTGCTCGGGGTATTTGCGAAGTGTACGGTGAAGATGCTATGAATGAAAGGACAACTCGTCGATGGTTTTTGCGTTTCAAAGACGGTAATTTCGACCTAAAAGACATGGAGCGTTCTGGACGACCAGTGGACTTCGATGAGGACCGCTTAAACCATATTATTCATAAAGATCCCGTTCAAACCACCGTAGAATTGGCTGAGCAGATGAATTGTAGTCACATAACTGTATACCGCCATCTTAAATCAATGGGAAAAGTCCAGAAGTTCGGCGCTTGGGTTCTACATGTTTTTAGTGAAAACAAAAATCAACGTTCGACAATTTCTGCTGGTTTGCTCGCGCATCATCGAGCTGCGCATGGCCACAAGCAAAGGTTCCTTTACCGCATCATTACTGATGATGAAAAATGGTGCCTTTATGTGAATATGAAGAAACGGAAAGAATGGGTGAGTTATGATCAACAAGCAATGCCCAGAGCGAAACAAGGTTTGCATCCGCGCAATACGATGATTTGCATCCGCGCAAGACCATGATTTGCATCTGGTGGGATTGGCAAAGCGTTATCCACTACGAGATACTTGAATGTAATCAGACAGTCAACGCGGAGCTATACATTCTGGAAATGCAGCGGCTCAACACTGCAATTCAACAAAAAGGCCGGATTGGCAATATGGCGTTATTCTGCAACACGATAACGCCCGTCCTCATATCGCCAACATTACGAAAAAAGTTATTCAAACACTTGGTTGGGAAGTCCTGCCGCACCCTCCATATTCTCCAGACCTCGCGTCGTCGGATTTCCACCTTTTCCGGTCGCTTTCGAACAATTTGCTCGGCGTTTCCTTCAATAATGACGTCGAATTGCGGACATGGTTGGACGAATTCCTCGAGTCAAGACCGGATGGTTTTTATCGCACAGGCATTGAAAAACTTGTAGAATGTTAGCAAGAAGTTGTAAATAATGAAGGAGAATACATTATTGACAAATTTTTTGTAATTTTTTTTGTTGTGTCCTCTTGTTCTCTTCATTTAGAAAAAAACGGACACAACTTATGTTAACACCCAATATATAAAAATTTAAGTTATCGTAGTATAAGTGTTTTAACTTATAAGAATTATTGTAAAATAATTTCATTGTTGAAATAAACTAAATATAACCTCATGAAATATCTCCAGATAGTTTAGTCGCTAGAAACTTTTGATATTTTTCAATAGATAGGCAACATGAATGCTGATGATGCCAAATAATAATAAATAAATTGTACTGTGGATTGTTTGTGGGAACTTGTGAAAGTGATTTCTAAACTGTTTCAATATTATAGATTTTTTTACACTTATACGCAGTTTATTCTATGATTTTCCACTGCATGGTTAGTGAAACAGTAAATTTAATGATATTAAAATCTTATAAAATTCTGCCAATTCAGTTTACTTTCATAAGGGGCATTGTCAGACGGTTTGGGTTTTTGGTTGCTCATCTATTAAATTTTAATTTAAACCTCAATGAAGCTCAATATATTTCTTAAAAATATACATTACATATTTCATATCCAAATGCTAACCGATACCCAATATATTTTTTGAAGGTCGAGAAAAACATTTGTCTTTTGATGGAAAGTCTTGATTATGTATTAAAGTATGTATACTGCTTCTCGTTATAAATGTTAGTGATGAATTTGCTCCATTTAAGTCATTAGATATTATAGGTAGACATCATATATGCTGTTGATAACTATATCAAGTTTAACTTTCATATGTTCATAAAGAAAAAGTAAAAAAAAAATTAAAAGAAAAGCAAAAGAAACAAAATGTCGTTAAAACATCACTCTTGGGTTTGTGTGTAGGTTATTTAAGCGACTTTTAAACTGATTCAATGTCAAAGCACTCATAACACTGTTGAGCAGTTTGTTTAATGATTGCGTAACTCAATCAACAAAATAATTGTTTCCTTAGATTATAATGGTATTTAATTTTTGAAAATTTTAACTGATATCCTCTCAAATGTGTGTTTTGGTTAAAAGAAAATTGTTGGTGGATTTCTAAGCAATTGTAATGACTGTTCAAGATCTTATAACACTGAATCAAGTCTCTGTTGCAGAGTAGGCAACTTTAATAGTCTTCGTAAGTCAGATTAGTCAGATATGGAATTATTGTTGCTCGTATTTGATCCCTTTCAAAAAGTTCAGAAGTTCAATATAAATTAATCATTCCATACTTTGCAAACAAAGTTTAACAAAAGTGTAACATAGATATTATTATATCTATTTGGTTTTGTTTTTTTAAATCTTGCATTGATGGTTTTGATTGTTAATTTATTTGTACTAACTAAATAAAACTTAATAATTTAGGTATGAAGAGTTCAGTGGGGGTTCTGGCTCAGAGGCAGGGGCTTACGAGGCGGGAGGCGGAAGCGCTGGCGGCGGTCCTTCTTTGCAAAGCGTGGTGGTGGTCTCTGGTGCCGCCGCAGCTCCCCATCCAAATATGCGCCATCTACAGAAGGAGCGTGTGCATCTACTAGAGCAGCTTGAAGAGTGCCAGAGTAGTGGTGACGAGCTTGTCAGTCCCAAGAAAAAGTTTAAGGTTAGTCTTATTTACATATAGTATTGGAGGTATAAACAAAGACTTAAAAAATATATATTCATATCAATGCACTGAACATGGTTTTGAGAATAAAATATGTTGTACAATGAATCCTGCAGAAAGCACTAATAAATTTTCAATATGCTATTTATTTAATTCAAGTAAAAAAACAAAATGAATATTTTATCTCATGCAGCTATAAATATAAACATCTGTTCATCAATATACGTGTAAGTATAAATAGCAATATACTAGGTTAGTCAAAAAGTTTTGAAAGCGGAAATGAAAATACATTTTTTTTGGAGGGAAATCACTTTTATTGCTCAGTATAGTCTCCCATAAGATCAATACACTTGGTCCAACGATCTTCCAACTTTGTTGTCCCATCACGGAAGTGACTTTCTGGAAGGCCTGCAAAATACTCCTCTACGACGGCTAATAACCTCTTCGTTTGATGAAAAATGCTTTCCACGAAGGAATTTTTTGAGGTGTGAGAACAGCCAGAAGTCAGAGGGAGCTAAATCTGGCGAATAGGGTGGATGCTGCAACGATTCGTACCCCAATTCACTGATTTTCGCGATGGTTTTTTGAGCTGTGTGAGCAGGTGCATTGTCTTGATGAAAAATGATTTTTTTCTACTGCAAACCGGGTCTTTTTTCACAAATTTTTTCATCCAACTGGTCCAAAAGGTCACAATAATAATCAGAGTTGATTGTCTTACCAGTTTGGAGATAATCTATCTATAAAATTCCTTTTGCATCCCAAAAAACTGACGCTAACACCTTCTTGGCTGATTTCTGGTCACGAACTCGCTTCAGAGCCAAAGTGCCTGGTTCACACCACTCCTTAGCCTCTTGTTTTGATTCAGGATCATGGTGGTAGACCCAAGTCTCATCCATAGTGATGAATCGACGCAGAAAATCCTTTTTATCCTTTCGAAATTGCTCCAAATGTTTCTCAGAATGTCGCATTCGAACGTGTTTTTGTTGCATTGTTAGCAAATGCGGCACCCATTATGCACACAGTTTTTTGAAACCCAAAACTTCAGCCAAAATATGCCATGTTGTTCCATGTGAGATGCCTATGGTGTCAGCTATCACATCCACAGTCGATCGATGATCTTCCAAAACCATATCCTGTATTTTCGCTATGATATCTGGTGTTGATGCACTTTTTGGACGTCCTGAGCGTGGATCATCTTCAACGCTTGTACGCCCACGCTTGAACTCCAAAACCCATCGGTGAACGGTTGGAAATGAAGGAGAAAACTCCTTTAATACTTTCACCATCTTTGCATGGATCTCAGTAGCCGATAAACCTTCCAAAACAAAGAATTTAATCACTGCACGATATTCGGAGGTTTCCATTGTTAAAAAATATACTGACACGTCAACTTCAAATGGCTTGTAAACAAAGAATGAATTAACAGATCGAAATGAAATTTTGAGTACGTTCTTATGAAAGATGAAATATTAAAATGGCGTAGAAATTTTGGTTTTTCTACTGCTCCATATATGTCGCTTTCAAAACTTTTTGACTAACCTATTAAAGTCCTGTTGAAACATGATGGGTTTTATGTCTATTGTATAAAAGTTAATCTTATAATATTAAATATTTCTTTAATTATCAATATTTAATTATTTTCAGGCTGAACGAATCTCCCTGGGTCGACGACCATCAGGTGAAACCACAAGTAGCCGACATCATCGTGAATTATCACCTTGTAGCAAAAGAAGACGAGGAAGCGAAGCTTCTAAACACCACTGGCGCTCTCCGACACCTGTGTCACGAGCGGGAACACCTTTGCGAGACGAGAGACCAGACAGCCCACCACCAGCGGAGCCGCGCCGCACCATCCTGCCCCGCCGAACGCAGCCCATGTGGTTACCCCTGCCGAGGTTTGCTGCGCAAGTGCTGTTGCGAGTACCTCCTCCATCCCCCTCACGTGCTGCTGATGGGACGTCTGCTCCTGCCTCGCCTCCGGCGCCCCCGCCCGCGCCTCGTGTTCCTTCCCCTGACTCCTCAGCGGGCTCTTCACCTTCCCCGGCAGAGCCCTCCCTGGATGAGAGGATACGCAGTCTCGACGAGAGATACGAGAAGTGGTCCGGATCGCGCACTTCTTCTACTTCTGAATGTATGGAAAGATCACGATTCAGGCCGCGATTGCTCGATTTAGATATAAATGAAGTTCAACCTTCTGAAGTAATGAGATCAGTGTTGGCAAAACGTTCTGTGTTTGATGAAGACTCAAAAAGACTGGAAAGTATTTGTGATAAATACGAAACTGCGTCAAGGCCAGTGTGCGCTTTCTCTAGTCCCTCGAGCACTCGCCTGAGTCCGTCCCCGCTGAATTCTCCCCAATCAGCGGGGCGCTCTCCGTATGCAGGTTCGTGTGTGGTGCCGCCCCTGAAGGTGCCCGTGCTGGCTGCAACGCCCCCTGCTAAGGGACTGCAGTACCCCTTCCCCTCGCACCCACCTAGTGGGCTTGCGCCTGACGGGACCCCCCCGCCCCCGCCTGCGCCGCCACCTCTGCCTGAATCTACTGAGAGTGAAGTTAAAAGGAACATTGACTGCGGTAACATTCCTCGAAGCGTTAGTAATATAACTAGTTGTAGTGAACGCGTGCCAGTTAATTGTAATACGGAAATCTTATCGCCGGGTGCGAGTATACTCGCGCAAAAAGCTGTTTCACCGAGTAGTACGTGTTCTAAAAGTGAAATGAGAACTTTTAAAATTAGCGAAAACAAATCTTCTGTTAAGGATAATTTAATCAATTTTGGAGATAGTGAATCGATGTTAAAGTGTGAAGATAAAACAAATAATAGTTCTTTAAATAGTGATAGTTTAGATAGAAGAAAGAGTGAACATTCTGATATTTGGAAATCAAAAACAATTGATTCGGGAGTGCTTGCCGATGAAATCAGAGACCAAAGCTTTAAAAATAGTTCTATGTGTGAAAAGTCTAATGTAGATAAGAAAAATAGTGATGTTAAACATCAAGATAGTTCCACTCCGATAGTTAGTAGAAGAAGTATCAGTTCTACTAAATCGGAATCCAGATCGAAACATTGTCATGATAAATCCTCAGAATCTAATGAAAGGAGAAGACTGTCAAAAGAAGACAATGAGGATAACGAACATCGGAGATCTGATTTTGACATAAGAAAAGATAAACACGAGAGTAATCAAGAGTTGTCTGCAAAAGGTGTTGCAGAACATGCATTGCTTGCTAGTAACTCTGACAAGTCAGTCAAAAGCTTAGATAAAGATTCTTTTAAATTAGAAACTCATAAAGGAAAAGATTTATCTGGAAAAGAACACCACGAAAAAGAAAAATCAGAGAAGGAAAGAAGAGACAGAGCTGAAAAAGAAAAATTAGATAAGGAAAAGTTAGACAAAGAAAAAGAAGAAAAAGAAAAGATTGAAAATGAAAGAAAAGAAAAAGAAAGACTTGAGAAAATTAAAATTGATAAAGAAAAACTAGAAAAAGAAAGACTAGAAAAGGAGAGAATAGAAAAAGATCGCTTAGAAAAAGAAAGACAAGATAAAGAAAAATTGGAGAAAGAGAGATTAGAAAAAGAAAGAATACATAGAGAGAAATTGGAATTTGAGAGGCTTCAACGAGAAAAACAAGAAAAAGAACGTCAAGAAAAAGAGCGTCAAGAAAAAGAACGCCAAGAGAGAGAGCGACAAGAGAGAGAACGTCTAGAAAAAGAGCGTCTAGAGAAAGAACGCCTCGAAAAAGAACGTCAAGAGAAAGAGCATCTAGAAAAAGAACGTCAAGAGAAAGAACGTCAGGAGAAACAACGTCAAGAGAAAGAATGTCAAGAGAAGGAACGTAGAGAGAAAGAGCGTTTGGAGAAAGAAAAACTCGACAAAGAGAAATTAGAGAAAGAAAAACGTGAAAAGGAAAGATTACAAAAACTAGAAAATGAAAAGAAAGAGAAACTTGAAAAAGAAAAATCCCTTAAAGAAAAGCAAGAAAAAGAACGTTTAGAAAAGGAACCATTAGAGAAGCTTGAGAAAGAAACAAAGGAAAAAGAAAGCAATGAAAAAGATAAAGTAGATAAAGTGGATATGTTTCAGGAAAATAAGCCAGATAAACATGAGCGTAGGAAAGAGAGATTGGAGAGAGAAAATAAAAAAGAAAAACATCTTGAACATTCTTCAAGTAATGATTCGTCCTTATCGATTAAGGACAAGAAAAAAGATAAAGATGACCATATTGAAAAATCAGATTCCAATAATCGACATAGACACAGAGATCATAAGAAAGACAGCCAGTGTGACACCAAAAAAGAACCCGGGAAAACTTCCGACAATGGGAAAACTAAAGAATTAAGTAGAAAAATCTCTAGAGACGAGACATCCAGAGAAATAACTCGGAAGGATTCAAGTGATTCAACAGCATCCCGTCATTCTCATGATTCTAGCAGGTCCAAAGAGCATGATTTACTTGACATAAAGGAAGAATCTCGACATCTTTCGAGTAAATCTAGTAAACACAGTCATGAAAATCATAAAAGTCGCCATGATAAAGAATATTCACCAAAAAATACTAAAGAAGAACTTGAAACAACAAAATCTAATTGTATAGATAAACTGAAAGAGAAGAGTTTATCTAATGAAATTGAAAGATCTCCAGAAGCAACAAAAGAAAAACGTTTTCTTGCAGATGAAAAACACAGACATTATTCTTTGGACTCTCACAGTGAACATCGAGGTCCTGAGTCAAAACGTAAAGAAAGACTAAATTCCAGTTGCAGTCTTCCGGCTAATGTTGGCCTTAAAAGAAGAGTTAGTTCTCAAGATAGTGTCGAGTCTTTATTGGATGAAGCTAAAAGACCAAAGTTAATATCTGATTACAAGAAATTACCTGAAAGAAGGGATTCTAAAGATTCTGTCAAACATTTTGAGAAAAGTAAGCATACCAAATCAATTAAAAATAATATATCGAAACAATTGGAAGATAAAATACGAGATGACAGAAGATTCATAAAAGATGTAGATGAAAGATTGAAATCCAGAGAATCTAAAGAAAAAGATGCAATTGAGAAAGAAATAAAAGAGGGTGATATTATAGACAAAGATATTAAATCAGAAATTTATGAAAGTGAAAAGAAAGTCGATGAGAAAGAAATTGATATCAAAGATCAAGATATTTTGAAGTCAGATCTTTTAAAACAAAAAACTAAACCTTTTATCAAAGATTCCATTGAGGATTTAAAAATAGAGCCCATCACACCAGAGGTTGAGACCGAAAATGACATGTCTTCCCATGAAGCATTCTTAGCAAGATTAGAGTTACGTTCTAGTGAAGAAGATGAAAAACAACGGGCTCTCAAGGAAGAGATGAAAGAAATTAAAAGACTTCAACAAATTAGACAAATTCAGAAGTTTAAGAAGCTTCGACAAGAAGGCAAAAAGTTTAAGAATGAAGAACGTAAGAAGGAAATCAAAGAAAAGAGACTTTCAAATGATCGTAAAAGTCGCGAAGACAGTAGTACTACGCCTAAAAGTGACACAAATAACAAGAAATCAAGAAAAGCTACAAATAGCAGTGATACGTCTGATTCTGACGAACTAAAGAAACATTCAATATTTGAAATTGTCGATGATGGTCCAAATGTTTCCATGTATGATAAAGTCAAAGCAAGATCATGTAAAAATATGCAAAAACAAGAAGAAGAAAAGAGACAAGAAAAAATTAAAGCTAAATTTAGTCAATTAAAACAAAGTCGTGCAAAACGTGAAGAAAAGAAAAGATCTACAAGTTGGGATGAAGACAGTGATTCAGACCAAGATCACAAAAAATCTACATCCAAATCTTTGATAGCTAGCTCTTCAGAAGATGAGTTTAGGTGCCGGAATAGAGATCTCATCACTACAGATTCAGAAAATGACCATGTTAAAATTAAATTTATTCAGAGAAAGATAGACCTTTGTGATGGAGAAAGCACTGATGATACTCGTAGCAAAATTATTCCTTTGAAGAAGTCACGCTCTAGAATTATGTCTGATACTTCTGATGATGAAGCATTTAGGAAAAAATTTCCTGATCATGGCAAAAAGAAACAACAGAAAAGTTTAAAGAAAGAAAAGAATATTGATATCAAAATAGAACCTGATGATAACTTATATGATTCCAAATCGTTCCTAAAATTATTAGACAAGAATTTGATTCAATCAATTACTGATACTAAATTAACCCATTTAACTGACATCAAAAGTGAATCTTTATTTAAAGTAGAAAATACTTACGACGTGATCTCGCAGTATGAGGATATAAAAATTCCAAAATATGAAGATACAAAGTTGAGTAAGCTTGATGATATCAAACCAGTGAAACTAGAAGATATAAAACCTCTCAGTTATGATGATATAAAACCAACTCATTGTGATATTTCTTCAGAAGGTGAAGGCATAATTTCTGATTCTATCCATAAATCGAGTTCTTACTTAGAAATACGTAAAAAGCACAAGAAAAAACAGAAACGTCAAAAGTGCTATCCATCGGATGATGAAGCTAAAAGTGATTATCACGAGAAGATGCAAATTATCAATAGTATATGTAATTCAAAAAATAAGGATAACTTAGAAAAGCGTGTTAAACATGCAAATAAAAAAGATAAAAAGAGAGAGAAGTGCAAAGGGGATATTGTTGAATTGTTGAGTGATAAGGAGAAATCAACAAAGAAACCCAAGAAATCTTTGGACTGTATAGATCAAAAACCTGATACTATCAATAACATCAAAAGAGGTGAAAAGATGCAAGATATATTTGGTCCATTTTCAGATGAGTCTGATGTTTGTAATAAAGAGTTCGGATCATTGGATAGTCAACATCAGAGAGACAAGAGTTCTGAATTTTTCACATCCAAGATTTTTCCTTTGGATTCAGAAAACATTCTCGATCCGAAAGCTATCACAGAAGTCACTAATAAGGATAAATTTAAAGAAGAAATTAAAAGACGCAAAGAGAAAAAACGTAAAGAAAGGAAATGTATTAATAAGGAAGATGAAAATAGCTTAGATATTGATGCAGCAGGTAAAGCTATTGAGGCAAGTTTGTTTGATGATACAATCCCTGAAATGCGAAGGTCATCGGAGAAATCAGATATAACTTCAGTTTTAAGTTCAACTATAGAATCTGATGTATTTAGATTTACAGATGGCGATGATAGTAGAGAATCTTCTCTCATTCCTACAGGTCACCGCATTAATGAGCATTCAAAGAAAGAAATAAAAGAGAAAAAAAAGAAAAAGAAGAAAAACAAAGAGGACAGACAAAACAGAAAAGATCATCACCATTATCATCATCACCATCATGAAAAAATAGACCTCACTCTGGAAAAAGAAAGTAAATCTTCGGATGTTTATGGCACTGATAATGATCTCATAATTACAAGTGAAAGTATTCCAGTTTCTGAAATAACCCAAAAAATAGAATGCAAACCATCTTTGCCTTCTCCCAGTCTTCCTAGACTAATAGATGACAGCCCTCCACCAACCAAGAGTATAATAATTTCGAGCACTTCACCTATTTTGTCCAAGGAAATAAACACATCACCAACACCCAAACCTGTAACAGTATCTAAACCAGGAGAAATAAGGAGGCTGTCAGAGAAGTTCATTCCTGGTTTTGGTGGAGAAATAGACGAAACTATCAGTGAAAATGCAGTAAAGAGTATATCTGATTTTGAAAGCCCCATATTAGACAGAAAGGATAGTATGATTGAAACAAGCCTAAATTCTTCTATTGATAATAGTAACAAAGTTGAGGATAAAACAAGTGACAAGCCTAGAGCAGTCATTTCACAAGAAGAAACTGAAGATGCTGTGGCTGCTTTACTTGGTGAGAGTTTCGGTGGTAGAAGTGATGGCTTTAGTGATTGTTACAGTGAAAATACACAAAGTCCAGCACATGTTCCTACAACCTCACCAGAAGTCACTGATAATATTCCCGATGAAGAAGCTGAAGAGATGCGTCAGGCTGTTCAAAGTCTGAATGCTAGTGAACTTGAAATGAAACCAGACACTCCACAGTCAGAAACTGACTTGCAAATAGATACTGATACAGATGATGGCGAAGAGTCGAGACTAGAACAACCTTCCAAAACTCCTGAACCTAGAAATATATCTGAAGAAAATCAAATCTCTAGTGTAATTCAACAGTCATCATCGCCCCAAATCGGAAACAAACTTGTAATCGAGTCTAATGAAACAATTATTGATCAACAAATTTCTTCTGCAAAGGTAGCATCCATGGAGAAACCAATCATAGATGAAAGTGTAAAAACAAATAAAACTGATGAAAATATTGCTCCATCTAAAACAGTTGATGTCCCAAGCTCTACAGCAACTGTAATTTCTAAGCCATGGAGTCTTGGAACCCACAAAGCTAACGAACAACCACTTTTGATAAGTGCCACTTCTTTGCAAGGCAGAGATGATAAGCCTGTTCATATTGCTACTTCGATCTTGCATCTCAAACCTATTCCTCAGTGCAGGCCAATTTTAGGTGCTCCTACCAAAATATCTACATCTTATCAAGTGGTGAATTCAATACCAAGACCTACAGGAGCATTTAGTGCTCAACCTCCTACAATCAAAATACCAGAACAACATGTGCTCTATTCAAGACAACCTGGAATTGTTATATCTCCTAGAATGTCTGGAGATATTAGATTGCATTCACCAAAATCTCATCAGCATGGAGAAATGCCTCCAAAAATAACCAATATGACAATTTTGACTACTAGTACACCAAGTTTGCATTCACCACCAGGGTTGCATTCACCTTCTGGTCTTCAACAGAGATCACCCGGCCAAATTACTGTTGTTAGAATGCAACAACCACCATTGAGTCCTATACAAACATCTCATTTACCTATAGCAAATCAAAGTCGTCAAATGCTATCTCCCGGTCATCCCAATACTATACTGATTCAAAATCCAAGCTCAACTGTGCAACTCAATCGTTTACCAATAACACCAGTTCTAGCGCCAATATCTAAACCACTTCATTCTAATTGTATGAATATGCAACAACCAAAAACTGCTATCACTAGTGGAAATCCGACCATTATTCATCCTCCAAAGTTGATATCAACAACTGAGGGACGTAAAAATGATATAAGAGTAAATCAAGATATAGTTTTGAGTGGACCAAAACTGATGTTTTCAACATCATGTGTCATGTCTTCGCAAAATGCAACAATTATGGCACAAAATAGACTGATTACTGCTGGAAATTTTTCACCATCAGTACCAATTTTAGTTGGCTCTAATGTATTGAACAAAACAATGATCAGTCAATCGACTTCAACTGAGAAGCCTTTAAACATACCAATTCATTTGAATGGCCCAGATCCAGCCAAAGGTGGGTTAATTACTCAACAAAATTTAAGTCATGTACCTGTTAGTCCTGTTGTCACTGCAAACACTCAAGTTATTAGTGATACACTACGATCATCAGTGACTGTCATTGAAGGAAACAATGTTCATAAAACAATTGGCTCATCAAATATATCGACAGAGAATAACCCTAGATGCATCACAACTATTGCTGGAGAAACTTGTCAAGGAGAAAGTGTGAAGGAAGATATCAAAACTATTTATACAACATCTGTTGGCAAAACTTTATCCAGTGAAGTTCCTAAGACATCTCACACTGTATATCCAACTGTTTCTTCATGTACTACAATCACAAACCCTATAGTTAAAGCTGAAAATATCCCAACACTTCAAATTGTAAATGCTCCTAAAATAGATTCTATAACAATAGATAAACCAGCTGCTACAGATTTGAATAAGGATAATCAACCAGTACAGATACAAGAAAAAGAAAAGATGTCTGTTATTCCACGGGCTGTTGAAAAACCCAAATGTGAAACTGATTTTGAGGAGCTTTTAAAACAAAGTGCCTGTGAGACCAAAATTGAAAAACCTATACATATCACATCAATCAAAACCACAAGCATTGCTTCAAGTGACACTAATAAAGTAATTTCTGAAGAGACCAAGATTAATAATGAAAAGCAAATTGAAGATGATGGTACCAATACTGAAAACAATGATTCAAAATCTGTTGAGGTGAACCACAAAGAAAATAGTGATTCAAAAGATAATGATTTCTGGTCAGCTAAAGAAGTAAATATAGATTCTGTTATTAAGAAAATCGACGGACTTTGTTCACCTAGTGATTCATCTAGTGATTCTAAACCAATAAAAACAGATTGGTCAGAAAAAATTGAAACTAAAATTATGGAAAAAGACATCAAAGAGAATTTGAAAGTTGAAATTACCACAGATATGAGTAAATCTTCTGATTTGAGTTCTCCAGTAGTTGAGAAGATTAATTCCAAAGCACCTTCTAAAAGGGGTGGTCGTGCTAGGGGGCGAAAGATATCAGAAGGATCCACTGAAAGGATTCAAACGAGACAAGGAAATAAGCCAGCTAGAGGTGGCATTTCCAACTCACCCAGAAGGGGTCGTGGAAGGGTTAAGGTGGATAAGAAGTCTCGATCTGTTACTACACCTGATGTTCATTTACCTGGAGATGTATATGATTTCCATGAAGATTCTGGAGATGAATGTAATGATACACTTCAAAGTAAAAATGAGTCCAGACCTAGATTAATACTAACTATAAAAAGTCCAATATCAGGAAATGCAGCACCTAACGCTACTAACTTGGTAACTAGTTCTTTAGTACAGCAAAAAGAGACTCCTCAATTATCAAAAACATCTCTTTCTCCAGGACAATTATTGCCTAAAGATGAAAAAAGTGAAGACTTCTTATCGCCTGCTATTAACACTCGTAAATCAAGAAGACTCCTTGAGAAAGATGTTACTAGAACTACTGTAGATGATGTAATTGAAGATGTTGTAAAGAATTCAACATCTCAAAATAGAGCTCTTTCAAGTAAAGATTCTGGCCCTGTCAGGCGATCTACCAGACAAAATACCACAAAACAGAATCCTGAAAAAGTTAATGCAGATGTGCGAAAATCTCCAAGAGCTGGCAAAAAATATAAGGATCGTAGGGGATCAGAAACTTCTGTTGATAGTAGCGATGAACGTACAGTCAAAAAAGACCCATTAGAAATTATTGATACTGAAAATAAGTCTCCCAAGATATCTGATAATCCCAAAGTAGAAGTATCAGAAACTCCAGAGTCTGTTCCTAGTACACCTCAACCGCTCAATGTGATAACTAAGCCACCAAAGAAAATGCTTAGTGAAATAAATATCAAGTTGACTTCTACTCAAATAAATAAACCTGTTATTGAAAAAGACAAAGCTGAAGTCGAAAAGATTGAAAAAGATCAACCACAGCAAAATGATAGTGAAGTTGTTACTCCTCCCTCATCTGTCAAACAAGAATCAATTGAACCTGAAAAGCCCATTACTGCTATAACAACACCTTCAATAGCTTCAATAGTGACAGTCAAGGTTCCTGAAGAGAAGGCTAAACAAGTATCTGAAGGATTGGAAGAGCTGATGCTTGATCCAGCTACGGGAGAAATGGTCTATATGAGACGAGGTGCTGATGGAACATTAGTTCCTG
Source organism: Odontocerum albicorne (assembly GCA_949825065.1). Lineage (NCBI taxonomy): Eukaryota > Metazoa > Arthropoda > Insecta > Trichoptera > Odontoceridae > Odontocerum > Odontocerum albicorne. The sequence goes on from OX463838.1 coordinate 13,888,973, forward strand.
TGCCTGGTTTTGCATCAACTTCTATGGCTTCTCATATTTCTCCCTCTATTTCAAGGTAATAATTTTTATATTTTAAAATTGTTTTCTAAACATAAAGCTCAAATAAACACAACAAAATATTATTGCGGGTTCAATGTCAATAGGAATTGAATCTGAAAACTCTAGATTGAAAAATAGGAGTTTTATCAAGTAGGCCACGGAGGTCTTCTCGCATCACCTCATGCCTCCAAATTGTTGGTTGAGTGCCAGACTGAAATGATTCCTGGTTTTTACAACTATTTTCATGTCATCATTTGTTTCCAATTCAATCTTTTTTTGAATATATGTTAATTTTTAAATAACTATAATAAACAAAATAAGGAATTCAGAAATTTCCAACTACGCAAAATAATACAAAAACTTTTTTGTATATGTTTCCACTAGATTTTCTCGTTAATATTAATTTATGTTTTGTATTAATACACTTGTTTTTCAAAACATTATTTCTTTTACAGGTTTGCTCCAGATTCCAAGTCAGCGAGTCCCACAATTGCTAAACAACCCACTTGCATTACATCAGTGTCTAGTACTATCAGAAGCACAGTACAAGAAAATGTAACTGTGCCATCAGTTGTTAAATCACCATTGCCTCATATACAAACCCAAAGAATTCACCCCGCTCCTACTGCATATATTTCCACAGTCACTACTTCAGTGAATCGTCCCCCTGAAGTAAATACCAACACTCAAACTGCAACAGTTTTGTCTCCTGTTGTTGCGTCAACTCCAGTAAGTATTCCGCATTCTGTTTCTTCAGTTCATGTGGCCAATCCTCTTGGATTCATTTCAAAATCTTCAGTATCCAATATACATATTCCATCAGGTCACATTGTTTCATCTGTGACTCCTGTTACTTCATCCATCATAGCAACAACAATATCGAAGCCTTTAATGGGCACTTCGAAACCTTTGGTGATACAAGGAACCAACATGCAACAACAACAGTTGCAACAGCCGCATGTGATGAAGACAGTAGGTGGGGCTATGGCGGGAATGAAGATAGGGCCGGGGCCGCTCTCTCCCCGCCTGCAGCAGAGCTTGGCCTCTAAAGGACTGCCGCCTACCCAGCAGATGAAGCCCATACCCATGCAGCCGCAGCTGGCTCACCACACACACAAACAGGTTTGTTTATTATTTCTATATTTAGGCCTAGTTGCTCTCTCCATGCCCTAGTTGGTAAGGCGCTAGTCTTTCATCTGGGGCTCTTGCATTTGAATATGAATGGTACTCAAAAAAATTCAAAAGAGGGTCCTAATCTGGTAACAGTGCTCTTATATACTGATTATTGTCTATTACGTGCACTAGTTTTGCCAACACATACAATGACAAACTGTGAGTTAATCGCCTACTCTAGTGATTCTAAATCGAGAAATTCAATTGATGGGCCTGACAATATTGTATTCCAACCAAACTCTTTATTGGCGGGTACCATACAATTGATGATGATGATACCCAGTGACTGAATGTTATTTTTTCTTTCAGTTGTTTTTAATTTATTTCCGATGATGTTTCAACAAAAAAAATTTGTAACATATTTAACTCAGAAAATCAGTTTGCCACCTGTTCAAAAAGTGAGGATAAGTATGTGTACTAAATATTAATCTTTTATATTTAGGTATCTTTAAAAGGTTTCAATGTTTAATTTGTTTTCACGTGAAATCTTGACAGTGAAATGGAAATTGAATTTTTTTTTAGTTTAATGTCTTGTATACTATATTTCTTAGGAATGTTATAAATTGTAACATTGCAATTGTTTCAGGCAATGCTGCGTCCGGGATGTGTCGGTGCTGGGCCCATGGGGCCAAGTCTACCTCGCGGAGCTCAGGGGCAGCACGCCAGCCCCCCTCTTCACAAACACCATCCTTCACCGCAGCCTGTCATTGCTGGTAATTTATTTTGTTTATAGTTAAGGCATTAACGTTGTGGAGGTTTAAAGGCATTGTAATTTGTTTTATCAAACACTGTTTATTCCACATTATGTAACGATACAACTTTACCGGTTTCAAAGTTTTCACCTCATCATCAGGGAGCACAAACAAGACTCTTGTTTGTGCTCCCCTGATGATGAGGTGAAAACTTTGATACCGGTAGGGTTATACCGTTACATAAAGTGGAATAAACAGTGTTTCTTCTTCTTCCTTTTCCTATAGATCATGATCTGTTTGTTCCACTTGTTCCCTTTCTTGTGACGTGGATTGCCAGCTGTCACGCCATCTCTTTGGAGGTCTTCCCGGTAATCTTCCGGCTGGGTTCCCTGGAAGGGCGACACGTGGAAGTCTGTCATCTTGCATTCTGTTTATATGTTCGTTCCAGTATCGCCTACGTTGTCTTCCCCACCTGACGATGTCTTCCGTACCACACTTTCTCCTTATTTCGGTGTTTCTGATTCTATCTCTTAGTGCGTTTCCGGTTATACATCTGTGTTTTCATTTCCGAGGTTCTCAGGAGAGATTTTGTTCTAGATATGTCTGCTCTGGTCTCTATTTCGTAGGTGGCTATCGGTCTCACACATGTCTTGTATATTCTGACTTTACTTTATATTCTCATGTGTTTATTATTCTACACCGGTGCTCTTAGGCATCCCGATATTGCAGCCGCCTTATTGACCTGTCTCAAGGTTTCATCATACAGATTTCCATTGCTACTGATGCTCACTCAAAAATACCTAAACTCTTAGATATTGCGAGGCTCTTCGTTTTGTCCGTGGATATCAACATGTTATATTTTAGTGAGGTTTGATGGAGTCTATATAACATCCTTTGGAGGTCATCTTCGGATTCTGTGTTGAGTACTGCATCGTCTGTGTAGCATACAATGCTGTTTTTTTTGTCTCCCAGTCTGTATCTCATGTCCATGTCTGCAACTTCCTCAATTAGTTTGTCCATTATTAGATTGAAGAGGAACGGGCTTAAGCTATCACCTTGTCTAATTCCAATCGGAGTAGGGACGGCATTTGTCAGGTCATTCTCTATTTTAATCCTGGTGTAGCTATTGGTATTTAATCCTTGTATGATTTTTATTAAGTTCGAGGGGAAATTCTTCTCACTGAGTATTTTTATCACATCTTCCAGTCTAACTCTATCAAATGCCTTAGTGAGGTCGACAAAGCAGAGGTATGCTGTTTTGTTATACTCTATTTATTTTTCAGTTAATTGACGGATCACGAAGAGTGCGTCCGTGGTTGATCTATTCTTTCTGAAGCCCTGTTGTTCATCTCTGTTTGTTAAATGCCCTTCCAGTCTTGACCTGATTATGCTTGTAGTCAGTTTCAGTACTGAACTGAGAAGGCATATGCCTCTGTAGTTAGCTGGGTCTGCTTTGTCTCCCTTTTTGAATATTGGGATGGTGATGCTTGTATGCCATTCTGTAGGGATTACTGTTAAATCGAATAAACAGTGTTTGATAAAACAAATTACAAATAATTTATTTTGCTTGTAAATCAGAGATGTGATTCTCTTTCTTACTCAGACACCATTCTTTTTTCCACTAGAAGAATGAAACATATTTCAAACTTTCCAAATTGACGATCTCCCATCACTGGTCTTCCACCCAGGGATTTGGTTTAAATTTCCGATAGTGCCAGAAAAAGGGGTCCCAGTCTGGTCAAAGAGTTTATTTGGTCAAAATACTCACATCCACTATACGTGTGCGAGTATTGTTGCCTGTCCATCTCCAACAAACTGTGTTACTTGCCTATTTTATTGGTGTTAACCTAAAGGCTGGATTGATTACTGGGGCCGAAGACAGTATTCTCTCCCAGCCACAATTTTAAACATGTGCGCATCATCAACATGGATATCTTTAGGGGAACTATATGAATTAATGAATTTAAAATTTTTAATTCATAAGTTAATCACAGTTCATAACAATTATCATTTAGGCTCTATAATATAGTAAAGAAAGCTCTCTGAATTACTCTTATGTAGTGAAATATTAATATGAAACTAGGTCTAGAAAATAATTATATTGCTAACCTAAGGTAGAATGTTACTCAAGTCAACCTATTAACAGTATTTTACAAAGTAAAAACCAATAAAAAGCACCTTTATGGAATTCCACAAAACAGTTCAGGAAACATGTATATAATTGAAAATAACATGCATTATTGTGGGTGATTGAGTACAATATATCAAATAGATAAATCTCATTACCTGTGTCAACATTTCGTAGCACCGTCAGCTTGTTTGTTATGAGCTCAGTTTATCTCCAAAATTCAACATATTTATTTTACGGTGTTGTTTATCTAATACGAGTATATTGTAAGTAAGGAAATTAAATTTATTGAGTTAATTTTATTTCCAGGAGCCAACAGCACGAGAGTGGGCCTGACGGCAGTTCCTTCCATCAGCCCTCAGGGCCAAATACCAATGGTGAGATTTCTAATATATTATATCCATTAACCGTGTATACTTCTTGAATAAGAATATGAAAATTTATAGACTAAACGTAAATAATAATATTAAATACTAAAATTTATGAAGTATAAGCTTCACACAATTTAAACACTGAATTATTATTCCAGTAGATCATAATATTCTAATTCTATTGTATACATTGAAAAACAAATGTTTTGAATTATCAAACCAATGTCAAATATTTCAACAAATGGATAATATTTAAAAAAATATGTATAGGTAATATGTAAATATATATTCAGATAACCGAAATTAGTACAAGTGAATTAAATTATTTCAAAAGCAGCGACAATATGGATTTTTGAATAAAATCAATACCAGGTGCATCCAAGGTCATGATGATGATTTCTTTCTAATAATATTGATATACCTACTACAAGTACCAGTTGTGGGCAGTGTGGCCAGCAATGGATTTCAGAGTAGACCATAATGCAGCATTCACTAAAAGAAATCCTAGTCTAGATCTTATAGGTATCGTATGTTGACCACTTTTTCAATCTTGGAAGCCAATATAGAGGACAAAGGAAGAAAATGGATCGATGCTATAGTTTGAATGATGTAGATACTTTGATGAAATGTGATGCAAGTGGAGTGATCTTTAATTGTGATGAAATGTTTCCCCCTGGCCGCAGCAGTCGGGAGAGTTGGGTGTGCCCCGCTCCCCGCCCCCCGCGCACCAGCAGACCTCTCCTGTCACACCGGTATACCATCTCACTAACTCACTCTTGTTATGTCTAGCGCTAATAATGTCTGTGTAAAACAGGATGAATGCATGTGGAAAACCAAATGGGTGGGTGCAAGTGAAAAATTGCTATTATATAAGAGAATGAAAATATTGGATAGTTCGCTTATAGATAAAAATATTAAAAATTTTAATAATGAGTATTGACAAAAAATTTAATTTTTCAATTGTTTTGTGGACATAGTTGATTAATCAATTGATAAAACAGATAAACAGGACTTCTGCATTTTGATTTTTTATGAATTACATTCTGCAACAAAAATTTAAATGGTAGTAGAAGTTTGAATTAAAAATTATATTATGATATTTAAATATTTGGTGAAAGAACTATACAAGCAAGATAAATTCAGTATAATTTGGAACATTTATTCCCACACGTAGAATGTGTGAGAAAATAATTAAAATACAGTCGAAATGCGAACACTGCATAGGAATTTCAACATTAGGAAAGAATGCAGATTTAAAGTGTTAAAAGATGAACAGAGCATTGAGATGGTTTGACCACATAGACAATTTTTACTAAAAAGTCTTTTTGAGTTGTAAGAAGGTACGAGAAGTTTTGGAAGGTACTGGACCTATAATTCCTCACTGGCCACATGAGTTTCAACAGCAAACTTTTTTTCATTTAATTCCCTTCGCCTTATAATTTGTGTGGTTACCCAGATAGATCCGCAGACTACATTTTGTTGCATTCTAAGGAAAGTAGAATCTCAAAATAGGGAAGAGCTCCATCTCCATGCAGCTATATGTCGGACTATTTGACTGCTGGACTACTTAACCTTGTGGCGACCAGGGATCATTTTACAGCTTTCTCCAATTGTTGTTCAATAAATTATTCCTTTCTTTCATTTAAATTTTCTCTCGCTGTGGTATCCGACCTTCTGTTAGTATCATTGCTATCCTTTTCACACTCTAGTGTGGTCCCATCAGAGTAAGCTCCCCCCACCACCCCGAGTACAACTTTCATATTATGACTAAATCTAATTTCTTATAAGTGAACGATCACATTATTAGGCAACCTTATTAGCTCCTAAAGACTGTGGTTGGAGGACAAATAACTGCAAAGAAAAACAAATAATTCAAATTCTAAGAGGGAAAAGTGAAAATGCATAAAAATAAGAGAGTAAGCACGACAAGGTGTATGAATATGATAAAATTGAGAGATGCACTTTTTACCTTTTTGCCACCAAAGGGACTTGGTGTAATATGATGAAAAACAAACAGTAGGAATGAGAAAAAGTGTTGATCTGGTTGATTCTTTAGTAAATTGTATAAAAGTGCACAATTTTCAACATGGTTTTAAGAAAGGAATGTTTCTGCATTACTATCAAATATCTTGCTTTGTTTTTTACTTTCATATCTCTTTTTGTTATTTTTTTTATTATTAGTTTAAAGTAAAAGTTGCTAGTAGTAAGGCCAGATAAAGAAAGAGTTTGTTACATTGATGCAGGGAGAAGGAGTGTATCCACACTTTGCCCACCAGCATTACCAGCACTACTTCAGGACGCACCAGCACCAGGACCCTCGGGCCACTCCGTCGCCTTATGTTGCTCGGTGAGTTCATTTTATATATGGTATTTATAAGATAATCTGTACCAGAGCTATTTGCAGAAGTGTATTCTATTTGACATATTTGGAAATTGCTCAACACGAAATAACGGGGATAAAAATAATTTTCCACGTTAAAAGAATTTTGTGTTAAAAGAAGTATACAAAAAAAACTCACCAGTAGTTTTGATGTCGTGATACTTAATCGAGTTAAGATAGAAAGTTGACATGTTAACATTTCCTGAGCTTATACCACAACACAAGGGGCACACAATGTTTTAGCACTTAAAATGTATGTTCAATAACTTCATTATATAAAACACACACAATATAAACAAATATCAAAATAATGTTAATGGTTTTTTGTAAAAAAATCATATATTTTTTTGCACTATTTTTTTTCATCTTTTTATCTACAAATTGTTCAAAATTGTCCATTTGGTTCATTTCACCACTCGCATGTGCATCTAAATCTGCGCATACTTTTTATCATTATCACATTTCTGGTGCAGTGGGAAAGGGAACTGGTAAATTGATGTTATTGTTTACATTATCAGCATTATTTTCACCCGCGGGATCCACTACCATAGGCTATGCGATGTCCAAAATATCACTATCTGTTGAAATCGACACCGTACATCATTATCCTCAACATACTCAACCAATGATACAGGATTTTCCAAAATAGATGAAACATGAACAAACATTTCACTAAATGTCGATTCAGCTTCTTGATTGTCTGTAGACTCATTATTCGATATTAAATAAAGTTGTTTTGGAAAATCCTGCATGACGAAAACAATTTTCAATGGTCTTTGGTGTTACAAGATTCCAAGCAGTGCACAACATATGCAATACATCCAATAGTGAGAAATCTTTCTTTGCTTCAATTGCGACTAAGTATTTTCTAAGAAATTGTTTCCGGTAGTAAAATAAATTTTTTTGTATACTTTGATCACAAGGCTGTAAAATGCTAGTCGTTTGGTGGCAAAAATATAAACTTTATAGCTTTTAATCTCACTTCAGAATGAGCTGGAAAATTATCAACAATTATGGCAACTTTTCGCATAAAAAGCGCATATCTAAGTTTAAAAGTCAATCAGTAAATGTAGATGTGACCATGCTTTTTTTATTCCTGTATACTCAACCGGTATTTTTTAACATTTTTTAACATAACGTAAAACATTGCGTTTTCATGCTCTTCCAAATAACGAATAAGGGCAGCTTTTCCGATCCCTGAATTGAATTGCAAGCTACTTTTTTTTTTTTTTTTTTTTTTTTTTTTTTTTTTTTTTTTTTTTTTTTTTTTATTAAACAAGTAAATTATTATACAAACATTTGTCAACGCTATACCTATATACAAATTTATTACTTAACTAATCTTAATTATATGTTATCATTTATGAACTTATTTAATCTTATTTTCCTACATATCATTTTATTTTAAAGCTACTATCACCGTTATCCTCTCTTTGGATTTTTTTGCTGCTTGAACACTGCTGTCCTTTAAACAATAAAACTTTATTCGATAAGTAGTGACAGAATAACCACGTTTCATTGACGTTAAAGATATCTCTCGTGATATATTCTTCAAGCACTGTGGGCAACGTAGACTGCAGCCAATCCAATGTCATATTCGGTGAAACTTGATTTGCTTTACCGCAAACATTTTTAAAAACGATGCTGTTTCTTTTTTTGTAACGTTCCAACCAGCCTGAATTTGCAGTAAATTTAATCCTCATTTGAATTGCAAACACCTTTGCCTTTTCCATTAACAGAGGTCCTGATATTTGAGAGTTCTGAGACCTAGTTTGTTTGAACTAAACAAGCAATACAGTCTCCAGATCTTCGTGTTTAGGCCTTCTCATCGCTCGTTGGTCTCTATTCTTTATGATTCTTTATAATGCCGAATTAGAAATTCCGAACTTTTTGCAAATGTTTTTTTTGAAGAATGCCCTATATCTACTACTTTTAGCAACTCCATTTCCACTTTAAGTGAAATAGCGCTTTGTTTGCGCACTGATTTTCCCGCCATTGCACTGTAACTTACAGTGCAATAGATAAATTTATAAGTTTTTCATTTAACACAAAATTCACCACTTAAGACGTGTCACTCAATTTAAGAATAAACTGTAACTGAAAAATGAAATATTTAGCCTGCCGACAGGTAATCCCATTTGTTTACAACGGTAGGTATGTACCTACTTAAGGTGTGCGTTTATTTTGACATGTCGGCCTAGTCAATAGAAAGTGAGTCATAAACAGTAAACAATTTGACATGGTGGCTGGTATATTTTTTTGTTCTTCAAAGATGTGAAATCTTTTCGTGTTAAGCATTTTGTGTTTCGTGTTAAAAGAAAATAAACGTGCGAAATTACTTAGCATTTTGTCGGGACCAGAATATTATTTCATGTTAAGCGTTTTCTTGTTAAGCAACTTCCACATATAATATAATCTGGGGATTTAAGTGTATACGTATTTGAATGCATAATCCTTAATGCTGTTAGACAAACTGCCTTGATTCATAATGGAAAAAAAAAATTCTGTTGAGTTATATTAATATTCAGTAAATTAATTTAACTGTGGATATGTTGCGCAATGTTTACCTCTTGATGTAAGTTGGGAAGAAACTATTAAAGAGTGGAAAAAGACTTTGCAGGTTCGACAACTGCCTGTTATTACGGAAATAAGAGAACCAGCACCACTTTGTCTCAACAACAGGCCAATCGTTGATAAATAGTGGTCCTGTTGAATAAAATGTGATGTAAAAATATACATCTTGTGGGCGACCCAATGGTGGAGTTGCCCTTTCCTCTGAAGGAGTAGTGTAATCTAATAGGTTCAGATGCCGAGTAGGTTGCACTGCACATGATATGCACTAGTGGGGCCTAGTAGAGTCATCTTTCTGTGAGTGTAGGGAGATCAAGACTATGGACCACATGGTAAAAAGTTGCCCACTGTATATATTTTATGGAGGCATGCAGCTATACGGAGCTATACAGTCGATCACCAGACATTGACCTAGTTGGAGAAAACATTGTGATTGAGGACCAAACACAGAAGAACAATATTTATGTTCAGAATTATATATTTATTGATTTCATTTACAATTTATGTTAGTGTACATTGCCGGAGTGCTTGTTGAAAAAACACGGATTAATTTTTTAATTTTATTTTATCATTATTATACTAACAAAATTATAAGCCTAATTTATTGGGGACACGACAAATGAAAGGCAACAAACCCAGATCCATAAAAATAATGTTCACATTAAATGACTTGTGTTTTTTCATAAATTATGGATTTATAAAATTTCTTGTCATGTATAAATAAATAAATAAAATAAAAATATTGATTCAAATATAAATATTAGAAAACTTCATATGTGCATAAATAAAACAAATAATTATATAAATGTACGAATGTGCGTTCATTGAGAAAAATATATATGGGGTGACAATGTATGACAATATGGAATGAAGTGATTACGGATTAATGTGAACTTAAGGCTAATGTTTTGAGTAAGATGAAGAAGAGGGGTCTGAGATGGTTCGGGCATGCAAAATGAATTATTGAAGAAAGACTAACAAAAAAAATATATAGTGCAAATGTGAGTGGAAGTCGTGAGAGACGTAGACCAAGAAAAGTATGTTTGGATCAAGTTAATGATATTTTGAAAGAAGGAAATGTAAAAAGTCAGATAAATCGTAGGAGTTGTATGAGAAGGTGTATTGATCTGGAAGAGAGGTAGGATGTGTGTTGAGATAGAAAAGTTTGGCGCTCTGTCCTCTGTCTACCCCGACAAGGAAATGGCATGATGGTATGTATTTATAATAAATATATAGTGTGTTGAAAAATAAGTTGGTCTAATAGGATAATTGTATTGTGTAGGTCCCCTCTGGGAGCTGAGGGTTCAGAGGCCCCTAGTCCGCCACTGGAGCTGCGCCGGCCACCCTGTGCGCGTGTGCCGCACCCAGCACACTCACCATCACTCAGCGACAGGAGCACAGGTATGACATGCCTCCCTTTTAGAGCTTCCCTTTTCCCACTTATTTGAGTGAACAAATTATCACTCACCTGGTGTTAAATAAAGCCCTCATGTTAATGCATGAAATGCTGTACATTTTGAGATATATTGTATTGTACAACCTGGCGAGTTTATAATGTGGTAATCTTCCAATTAACCAGTAGTGTTTAAACAAGCCTTAAATGTAAACCAGACTGGAACATTTATAAAATCTGGCTACGAACAGGAATGTGTATACGAGTATATATTTATCTATCATATATACAGGGTGCGTCTTATATTCCAGACCGGAATAACTTTTAAATGAAACACAATTTTATAATTTATATTTAATTGATTGATTATATGGTCTTTGCCATTATGTATGGAATATGTCGGTCAAATGGCCGCCTCTGGCTGTGGCGCAAACGCAAGCTCTTTGAAGCATATTTTTCATAACATTCTCGCAGACTTCTGGTATTATTTCAGCAATTTCTTTTCGAATGTTGTCCATATGCATCGGGATTGTGGTTGGTTTGTTGGTGTACACCTTTCCCTTCATGTACTCCCATAGGAAATAATCGGGGGCGGTCAAACCAGGGGATCGTGGGGGTCAGTTGATATCACCACTTTTTGACATTATTCAGCCGGGAAAAGTTTCTCGCAAAATTTGCATCAGAGCACGAGCTGTGTGTGATGTGGTACCGTCCTGTTGGAACCACATGTGCTGTAGGCCCAATTGATCCAATTCGGGCACAAGAAAGTTTACCAACATGTCTCAATAGCGATTACTAGTAATACAGTATTGCTTCTAGCATCCTCAAAGAAATATGGCCCAATGATGCCGCCGGCCCAAATGGCGTACCATACAGTCACTCTACGAGGGTATAATGGTCGTTGGTGTATCAATTGAGGATTTTCAGTGCCCCAATATCGGCTATTCTGTTTATTAACAAAGCCAGCCAAGTCAAAATGTGCCTCGTCGCTAGATACATATACATATGCATATGTATACTCAGATGTAATAAATAATGTTCAAATATATTAGACGGTGGGGAAAATATTATTAACTGATGTACAATTTTGAGAATAAAAAAAACAATTTAATACTTGTTTATTGAGTGATTTTTCTATTGTTAAGTTTTACATAATATAGTGCAAAACTAGACTCTTTATATTTCCAACAATTCAGTCGGCAGATTTTCCATTCATCCTGAATGTTGTCTTTGAGCTATTCCAGTGTCTGTGGTTGTTAACGTACATTTGGTCTTTTAACCCAACAAAGAGAAGTCTGGGACTCTCTGTGGCAAAATGATTTTTTCATTCTCAATAACATTCATTTTCAATAAAAATTATCACAATTTCTGCACATTCTTGTAGTTTTTACTTATTCATAAAAAAAATTGGGCTACACTTACTACACAACTGTCAATAAAAAATGATAGATTACGTTAAGACAAAATATCGCAGCAGATGACATTTGTGTCACTTTGTACAAGCATCTTAGAGAAAAAAATTAATTTATTTTTAAAATGATAATATGGCTTGACAAAAAAAATTAATATTGAAATAAATTTAGGAAAATGTATTGAAATTTAATATTTACAGTTTTGTTGACAAAATAATAAACTCATTTCTTTTGTTGCAGATTCACCTCAAGTGCCTCTGTATTCGAGCATGAGTCGCTACGGGGAGGAGGGAGGCGGGCGCTACTACGAGGCACCCTCACCCGCTCCAGCCACCACCCCTGCACCCCCACCCCCGCCTGCACACTCCGCACATCGCCCCAACCTGCACCCCTTGCACCACCACCGTATCCTCATGGACTCCAAGGGACCCGCCCTCACTCATCCATCTTCGGTGAGCAATACTTTTATTTGTTTCAGTTGAATGTGTGCCATAGGTGAATTTTTTAACTCTTCTGCTTCTGAGTTCCAACATAATGCTTGGACTTCAACGTGAAGTTGTCTCCTAACCCAATTCAATTTTTAAAAACAAATGCCACAATTGCCTCCATCCAGATTGTTCTCCATTGAGATCCACCCATGTCTCATGTCAGAGATATTTTTTGAGGTAGGGCACCACCATGACAAACTTGACGTGTCCTCTTTCCATTTTGCAGCATTCTGGATAGTATTTACATTTCCTGCATACTTAGCGGTCAACATGACATGCGAAGTATTTTAATAGTATGTTCTAAAATTTAAAGATATAATTTTCACTTTGAATCACTAAATCCAAAATGATGGTTAAAATCAGTCATACTATGTCTGTTTGATAATATGAAAAGAAATGAATTGAATAATATAACTAATTGAATACGTGCTCAGTTGCAGTTGGGCATTGACGGCGGAAGTGCTGGAGAAGAAAAAGGACCCAGCAGGGGCAGTGCTCCGGCACAGGGGGGCGCCGGGGCAGGCCGCACCCCTCCGGGACCTCCACACGCGGCACACGCTCCCCGGGAAGCTGACTCCCTTATGATGTTACTAAGAGTGAGTTGATCATTTTGAAAACAAAATATTTTTTTTAAGGTATTTTTACTAAAAATTTCTTACTTGGCACCAGCTATCTTGTTTGCTAAGCAATCTGTCATTAGGAAATTGGTCGCTATCAGAACCTTGTTCAATTTGCTAAGATTTTTTTCTTTTTTAAGCACAACAGTTTGCATACAATAAACCAATATATATGTTTGTATTTTTGTATCATCCACAAAATGAACTGATTATAATTATAATAACATGTGATGCTCTTATCTTTGTAATCTATCAGCAGTTTGCCTTCCGCATCCCAAAAAATTGTAGCCATATTTTTTTCAGCCGATTGCGACACTTAGAACTTCTTAGGGGGCTGAGAGCCCTTTTTATGCCACTGCATGGACTCCTGCTTCAACTCAAGCTAATAATGATGAACCCAAATTTTATCTCCAGTAAAAATTCGGCTCAAAATCTCATTTTTGTTGTTTCTGCAGACGTCCAAAAACTATTGTGAACATTCAACGCATTGTTTTTTAATTGGCGTGAGCATTCTGGGTACCCACCTTGCACTGACTTTTGACATCCCTAGATGCTGATGGAGGATTTCAAAATGGTTTTACTCGTAGGTGATTCTCCAACCATCTCTGCAAGCTGTTTGTTTAGGCGAGCATCTTCCAGCACAAGCTTTTCTACTTTTTTGACGATGTTTGAAGAAGTGACCCCAACAAGGCCCTCTTGGTCGGAGGTCATTTTCAATCGATTCCCTCTCTTGCTTAAAAAGACTATGCCACTTGTAAACCATAATTCCCCGTAAACCGCTAACATCTCTTTCAAAATGATTTGAGGTGTTTTCCCTTGTTTTGTGGGAAATTTAATGATGGTGCGATACTAAATGTTTTCTATACTTTGGATGTCATTAACATTTGATATACTCTCCCGACGATATTTAAACAATACTGTCAAAATTAGACTAAAAATTGGTGAATATAATAATGAGTCATATTATTGGAACATGCGCATCTGAACCACCACCCGCTCCCTTAACCCTCTCATTCTGCGAATTTATTGACCTCCCCTCGTGCATACTTAATATGTTGCTTACCCAAAATACCTAAAATGAAGAGTTTTAGCAGTAACTTCATGATTTTATACTGTTAACTTATGACGGCATCTGTTTTTCAGCGCTATCCTGTAATGTGGCAAGGCCTACTCGCCCTGAAGAATGACGCAGCTGCTGTCCAGATGCATTTTGTCCATGGCAATCCGGCGGTGGCGAGTCACACCCTGCCCAGCAATGGGGATGGTTCCACACCGCCCCTGCGCATCGCCCAGCGCATGCGTCTTGAGCCTGTACAGCTTGAGGCTGTTGCAAGAAAGATGCAGGTATGTGTACAAATTCTTTAATTCATTCAAGACAGTCTTGTCATTGGACAGTCCCATTTTGACTGTCCTATCATCATACAAGGTGAAAGAACACCTGATGCAGGTGAATGAGTTAAAACATTGTGAGCGGAGTTCTCAACAGACGATAAATAAGGTAGAAAGATAAATAGAAGAGTTGCAGCAGCCGGAGGAATGTGTAGATCTGTAACTAGAAAATAAAATATAGCTCTAAAATTACGATGGCATCTGAGATATGACTTCTATGAGGTGTAACAGGAGTGTCAATTGGAGATTATATCAGAAATTGCATAATTCGAGAAATCATGAATACAAAACTATTGGTTCTATCGGTGGAGAAATCACAACTGAGGTGGTAAGTGCATGTATCAGATTTCCTAACAAAGTAAACTACAGCAGTAGTAATGGAACAAATACCTAGAAGAACGTGGAGGGCTCAACAAGAAGATACTTTGACGATGTTATAGGGATGGATAGTGTTGCTATTTATTAACACGCTAGATACCTATATAGCATATACTATTCTGAAAAGTGCAAAATGAATTCATGCAAAAGTGGGTTTTTCTCTTCTGAAAAATTCAATGCCTATTCTGAATATAGAGATTAACTGTAAGCAATATTTACTCGCATCATAAATATATTGAAGCGTATGGTTGATGTAAAATGTCTTGGCAGTCCTTTCGCCTGCCATAACCTAACTTTGCCTTCTGTCAGATCTAGTCATAGGCCTGTTAACTCTTTGAAACATTGGATTTTACAACAAAGGAAATGCCTTGTTGCACAGAAAATAAATTTTTATAAAATGTGACAAAATAGTTTTCTTTTAATTATTTGGAAAACATAATTATGATACACAAAATAATAAACACAAAAATAAATTTCACTTATGTGCTTAATTACAAGGAGGGATATATATAGTTCCACTGTGCAACTTCAACTCAAATATTGTTTATCAGCAACGGCGAAGTGAAGCAAAGATTGGCGATTATTCCGAAAACACATTCTTTTTCCCATACAAAAGAGGTACTTTGCAAAACGTGCAGGACCACGTAGTATGTATTTCTATATATCTTTATGTTGCACAATGCACATCTTCAAGTGCATGGTTTTGGTTGATGCTTAGAGTCCTTTTTTGGCTTATATATCAGTTTGTCAAGTATGGTGTTGTGCTCCTATAGTCTTAGTAACTCGGTAATTTATTAATACCCATTATTAAGTTTATTCCAATAAATGTGCGAATTTCTCCATTAGTTGGAGTATATTTTTTCCTCTGTTCAGCATATAAATTTTGTTTGAGACTAGAATATCAATGATGTCATCAGATATAAATTGACAGCACATATCGTAAGTTGATGGATTTTGAAGATCCAAGATGTGCTGAGTTGGCCCAGAAGGTGAAGTAAACATTCCACGTGAAATTGGTTTACCATCTTTACTCCATTTTATAATCACTTTCATTACGATTTTCTTCTTGCATTCACTACTGATATTTAATTTTCATATTCATCATCAGAACTAGAAAGTATGTTTTCTCTTATTCAGAATAAAATTATTATCATCAGACTCAACATCATCATTCAGGATCTGGTATTGCTTCAAATTCAGTTTCAAAATATTCTGAGGCATGATTCTCTTTATCCCTATATTGTCTTTTCCTGCAAATCATAATGAACCTGAAGGGCAAAAACGAATCCATAGTTATTCACCAGAAATGTTCACAAAAATTATAAAAGTATCAAACAATTAGTTAAAAGGGAAAAGTTTGACTAGCCTTTTTAAAACCGTGCCTGTGTTGTTCAAGGGGAGTAATACAGCGCGGGGTTCGAACCGACGACCTTCCGCACAGAAGTCCAGTGCGTTACCGTGCGGCCATGCATACTCCCACTATAATTTCAGCATTTACAATGTGTAATATTAAAGTTTTTTTTTGTTTCTAATATCATACATTTATTTATATTAGTCATATATAAGGAAATAAAACTTACCTTTATGATATCAAGCGTACACTAAGAACAATTAATATGTCAATGCAAATAACATCTCCTCAAGCAAGTGACGAACTCGTACTGCCAAGTATAAGATTTGTTGATTATCAATACCCTACTCTGACTCTGACATCTGTTGGTAGAGTCTAAATATGTTATATTTATGAAACAGAATGTAAACCTCTGTGCTTCTAGTAATTTCACAATTTCAAGGTGGTATGAATAACGTCCCATCATGCACGTTCAACCACTAATAAAATGGGACATTTTTCATACCGGTATGCTTCAAAGGGTTAATACACTTACTATTGAATAAATAATAAATACAGGTTTATTGATAGCAACATAGTATGTACATAATACATTTAGATATATTTCAAGAACACATTAAAAAGAGAAAACATTAAAAAACAGAAGCTATCAAAAGGTCAGGGCTCATCTAATAACACCCCCCCGGCCAAGATACATCCCACCAATATAGGGCGAGCCCAGCCACGGGGACGCCAGATGTTTTTTAGCCCACACCCTTGAACATGTAGAATAAGAAGAGAAAAAAAACACATAATAGCTGACAAAAAATAAAATACATTCAAGAGAGAAGACGTTAAAAGGTCCAGGCTCATCCCACAAACATTCCCCTAATTATTGTCTAATGCCTCTACATTTTACTTTCACCAGATGGAAAATGAGCACTGTATGCTGCTAGCCCTGCCCTGTGGGCGTGACCACCTGGACGTCCTACAGCAGTCCACCCACCTCACAGGAGGGTTCATCACCTACCTCCGCAGGAAGCAGGCTGCTGGCATTGTTAATATCGCACCACCGGGCCATCATCAGGTATGCATCACCTAAAGTATTTTTTTATTAAAATTATTAGTGCTTATCTCAAGTCTTATGGCCTTCACATTGAAGCTCTTTTTTATTATTCAAGTATGAAATATTTGTATAAAAAGTTATAAGCTTATGTTTTCTCTTTGCATTCAATTTGTATTTTATAATTTTTATAAAAAAAAAATATTGTAATTTTTAATAGTTAACAATTGATCTTTCAAGTATAATTAACTGATACTTAGAACTTTGGCCGTTTAAAATATGAGATGAAATTTTTCCAAATATTGCAATAGTTTGACAAAATGAAAACTATGAATGTTTTGTTTTTAAATTATAATAAAAATAATACTCTGTACCATTAATAACCTTACCAGGTTACCACGTTATAGACATTACTCTTATTTTATTTACAAATTTGAAATAAAAATAAACTTTTATCTGCAGTCATAAATTTCCTTTGTTTTTAAACATTATTTTAATTTATATTATCTTTTTTCCAGCCTCTTTATACAGTCCATATATTCCCATCTTGTGACTTTGCAAATGAAAACCTGGAGAGAATAGCCCCAGACCTGCTTCACCGAGTAGCTGACATTGCCCACCTCCTCATCGTCATAGCGACTGTTTGAATACTCTTGCTGTGTTAAGTTGGTTCATTTCATTCGAGAGAATTTGGTGTCTTACATAAATATGTAATCTTCCAGCAATTTTGCAGATTCATTTAACGAGTCATGCGAGGCATCGTTTTGAAAAGCGATGTTAATAATAGAAATATTCAGATCTCTTTTATTGTGCTGCCGTGAAAGTCTCCATGTATAGTCGTTGCGTTGTTTTCTAGTTTTTCCATCAAATAGTCCAAGAAGCATCAGCAATATTCTTATAGTAGACTCGATGCGGCTAGTGCAATGCGTGATTTTGAGATTTATGATACTATATTTGGAAATTTGTTTCACTATCGCTTTGCAGCGTATTCATTGGCTGAATCCTGCATTTAAGCTTGTATATGATAGTTGTAAAAAAGAGGCAAAATGATATAACATTAAGTCATTTAAATTAAATTTGAATACTTGATACTCTGCTGTGTAACAAAATGTGTGCCATAAGATCTATAATGGCACATGTTGGATGATTTCTAAAGGCTTCCAGATAAATCTTGTTCTTAGTGAATACATATATTGATGTTATCATTTGAGATACTTACTGTTCAGGTAATTGCGAGCAATAATAAACATGTACACTAGTCTAGTAAAATTGTCGTTGGGCAGGCGTTTCACTCAGGGTTGCTTCGAGTACTATTCCTCGAGCAATCGGACATCTCGCCTTCAGTGCTGTGTATCTTGTAATTGTAGTTTTTATTTTTTACTATTTATTTTGGATATGACATTGTGAAACAAGTTTTTTCTTAGCCCACAAACTGGATGCGCCACATTTTAACTGTCGAATTGTTTATTATTTTTACTGTTCTACTATTATTATTGTGGTCAATTGAAAGATACGGAGCACTAGAAGTATGTGTTATTTCTAACAAGAAGGTCCAAAGTATAAATATATTATTGTTAACATCTTATCAAAGTCCCGAAGAGCAACGGGCTTCTGAAATGTAAATAGTTGGTATATTGGATTTTGTGTGACAATCATTGAATAATTAAGTATTAACATTCATCGAGGCTTTACGCCGATATCAACTGTCATTTCTTTAGTCCTCCTGCTTTTGAATTGTTTCCTGGAACATTTAATGTATTTTGCTGAAATTAGATTGTCTTTTGGTGATAGAATAGGGATTTTATGCCACCAAATGTTGATTTGATCTTTATTATTCACAAAAAAGTGAACAGTGCATGTTGAATCATTGTTAAAAGTGTCAATATATCATATTGACTTCTTAGTGTTTTTGTATGATTTTACACGAATGACCCTTGACGAGTCATTGGAATTTTTTTACTTGTAATATTAACGGTAGAAGTCTGTCGGTATTTTTAAGAAAGAAGTGTTGCATCATAAACTTTGAGAAACTTACAAAGATGACATTTTTAAAAATTCTTGTCTCCTGATACAAAATCTCAGTTTACATCAGAGGATTATTTCCTGAATGGAGTTCATTGATCTCAAAATTATTTTTGTGCGTCCATTTTATGGAATGTTAAAAATGTTATTTATTTAATTAATATAATTTTTCTCCAATACTTCCTTCTTAATTACTTCAAAACACTCAGGGGATAAAAATACAGTACTCATTAAAAAAATAGGAAAAATCTCTTTGAACCATGTGTATTGTATTCTTTTGATGGAATTCACATTATTTTCTTTTCTTCATTTCAATGTGCAGGGTCGTTAACTACTTAAAATTTATGAAATAAAAAAAACTAAAAACAATAAAAAAAATCTTGTTAAGTTAATTTATATGAAAATAAACTGTGATTCAGATATAAATTAGTTACTTTTAGAGAACATTAAAATTAAATAGGTTAAAATGTATATTAAGGAAAGTTTAAATAACTGTTTATTAATATATTAATTGATTATATATGATAATGTGAATTAAAAGTACATTTAAAAAAGCCACATAATATTTGATGCGGTTTAGAGAGATGGGTCCGGTCCCGTTTATTTTAAGTAAATTTCTTTTTATAAATTTCACTAAACAATTGAGTATGTTTCACTTCATTCCTTAATTTGTGGAACTCTTGTAAATTAAAAAAATAAATCACAAAGTATGTTACACTATGATTTTGGCCCATCTCCCAATTTTAACTACATTTCAGAGAGTCAACTTTTTAATTGAAATTTGTTTTATATACAGTACATTTGGATACACTTAAAATTGAAGATAAAATTAGTTTAGAAAGTTGATTGTTTGAATGTGGATTAACTGAAGATCTCAAGTAATGGTAGAGAGTTATTTGTTTAGTAACATAACATGTCTCGTTAGCTGTCTGAGGTATGGGGGAGTCGCAGGAATTAGAAATATTAGCCACTGTCATTCGTATTGGAAAACATATTTATATATTATTTCATTTAAACTTAACTTTCACATGAATTATTTAATTAATCACCGCACTATACAATGACTGGACATGCGTCATAGAAAAAGTAATCTCCTACAATTTTTTAAATTCATAATGGAACTATCTTATTATTGTGTTAGTTAGTTTCAGATTGACTACGTAACTCTTTTCATATCAGTGGTGATCGATTGTCATTTTTTATTGTAATATTTACTACTTTAATGTATTTTATTTCTTCATTTTTTTGAGAACTGAACTTCATTGAAACTGTATTATTTTATCATCATTGGATTGGATTAGCCAGAATTTGGTGGGCTCTGATTGTAAGGCGATTCTATATTAATCAGCATATAATTCAAAATAGGTTTTTTATATTAATAATTTACCAAACAAAAATTTTCACAATTTATTTAAATACATAATTTATTTAAATATATCCTTATCGATACTAATATTTTATCACTATTGAAAATTACAATTACATGAGCGTAATTTTTAAACCTTTAAGCCTATCAATATTTTTACTTTTGATGATATGTTTTATTCTTTGTAATTTTGATAGTCAAGTTTATTTGTTTTCCATTTAACACTATTATTACTTAGTGTAACACTAAAATTTTAGGAAATAATAAAGATGATCATGCTAAATTTTTTTTGGAAATATATCTTGCTTTACAATCAGACTATTTCATTTTTTAAGTACATTTAATATTTTTTGTTTGAAATCTACCTGTTATGAATTATGTAGTTATGTGGTAAAATCTGAAATGAAATATTTTATTAAAACTAAATATGAACAAAAAAAAATGTTTTTACAATTTTATACTTCATTTAAATAAATTCATTAAATAAATTTTTAGTTAAAAAATCTTTTGTAAATTAATATACATTTATCAGCGCTTGTAAAATTAAATCAAATTGTATTTTTGTTTGCGAAATCGAGATTATTATTGTAAAAAGTTTGCCATTCTGTTATTCATCAATAAATATAATTAATTGATGTCTATGTATTTTTTTTTGAAATGTTAAATCACTTTATTATCTAAAATTGCTGGAGTTGTATTTTTTCTGATGCAGAAATAATTACAATAAAAAAAAATTAATTATAAATTGGATTAAAATGCTTATATAATACTGGTAATTATTAAATTAACTTTTACATATTATTTAAGATGAACAATACTATGGAAGCATGTTACATAATTTGCAGATATATATTCATATTGTTTTACTCTTTCTTAATAGAACTATTTTACTCTTACTTTATAGAATTTATTACTCAATATCTGCCTGGTGGGGGGTGGGCTTATTGCTGTATAAAAATCTCTTCTATCCAAATAGGAAGATGTAAAAGAAGCCGTAAGTGAAAACCAGACTTGGAATCCTATTTGAAAAAAATGGGCACTAATTGGCTTAAACTTTCACTAACAGAGGAAAGGACATTTTCAAATGTTTTTTTGTCAATTTTTCAAGTTCTCAATAGATAGGTGAAGCATATTTATCATCATCCTGTTGTGTAGCTCATGACTGAGCATTGTGACTTCCATGATAGCCTCCGTAAACTCCTCTCCATACATCCCTGCACTCCGCAGCTCGAATGGCAGTTGTTAAGGGTAGTCCAGTTGCGTCTCTCACTTGCTCAGTCAATTGCATTTACTTCCTTGCAAACAATAAAGCATTTATTGAGTTGATATTTTCATTTTTTAATTCGGATGCCATTAACTCGAACAATGAATACATGATCCATTAACGCAGTGTATCGTCAAAAATATGTCTACATTTGACCGTTTTAAAAAGTCGATTCCTAACAATCCATCAAGAGCCACATTCGTTGCCCGAGGTACAAAATCAATTTTATTACGCATGACGTATGATCTACACTGTAGATTCTACAGTACCCAAGGTTCAAATCGGTCTGGTGAATCTATACCCCTAATATTTAAATTTCTCTTTTGTTTATTGCCATTTGATAATATATCCGGTTTTATAACTGAAATTTCGGCATCACTATTAATTAATAGCTCTAAATATTCATAAAACGATTCACAGACCAAGATTTCCACATATGTGGTAATATTATTTGCTGTTTACAACCCCAATAAATGACATATGGAAACTTCTTGTCCCTGGCTCCATCCCAACTCATTGTCTGCGAAGACTGTTGGAGTCAGCTCTCCTCGTCCTCAGGTTGTATGCTCTTCTGTCCCGAACTACGTCCCCCAGGCCGTGCCTCTGTATCAGGTTATCTTTTTGCACCACCCATGAATTCTTTGGTCTTCCTCTGGTTGTTATTCGAGGAAGATCCATGGAGATTGCCTGGTTCACAATGTGATCGGGTGCTCTGCGTCCAACGTGCCCATACCATCTCAATTGCCTCTCCTCCATCTTGCTGTTGATGTCTGTAACACCTAGGCTTCCACGAATGCGTGAGCTTTTTATTTTGTCTTTTAGGGACACACCAGCTGACCATCTTAGCATGCGCATTTCAGCAGTTTCTAGTTGCCTAGAGTAAGAGTTATACATCGTCCAGCATTCGAAGCCATACGTCCAGCATTCGGAGCCAATGACATATGGAAACATAATAACTAAGAGTAACCATTATCCAAAGAATCTGTATAACTCAAATTCTTATCTTAGTCACCTAATTCTCAGGAATTGCCTTACCTGCTACCTTTATACTTCTTTCTTTGCTTTTAAAAGAAATAACTGCCTTTCAAAGCCTCTGTTCTTGAGGACTTCATCTTCAAAGCCTCCACCATGTTGGCGTGGTCTAATAGTTCTAACTTTTAAGTTTTTGTCAATATCTGGAAGTGGAGGTGATTTAGGGATCTCATCTGGTTGATGTTGAAGGCAAGATTGGAAATTGGCAACAAAGAGAATATAACTGATCTCAGTATGGCTGGACTCTGCTGCTTTATAAATTCACAAGTCAAGGTCTCCACCTCCCCTTTAATCTCTTTTATCCAAGACCTTTCTGAGTCTCATTAATTGCTTCTTCCTCCTGAGGGTCCTGAGCCCCTAAAACTTACCTCTTTTTCCTCTTCATTAACCCTAACCTTGAGATTAGGGTTAATGAAGTATGTCATTTCCTTGTTAGATAAAACTCCAACAGTGACCGACTGAACAGCCAAATTGGTCGACAGCGGTCTGCCATCTTCTTCCATGAGTTACAGTGTTTTAAGTATTCTAATCCTTTCCTCATCCCCAAGTTAATTAATTACCTTGTATGGTAGCATTCACACATTTTACACCCTCATGTCAACATATCTCCCATTACACTTTTCATCAACTCCCTCTTTTTCTTTGGAGTGGCAGATAATATATAGCGCTCTTTATGTTTAAAACCATTGCAATCTCCCAGAAACTTTGGTAAATAGGATTAGGTATTCTTGGGATTAGGAAAGGGAAAATTGTGTGAGTCATGAAAAGTGGCTGGGGATTGGGGCCTCTGAGCACACTCAATAATCCTAGCAATTGTCTTCCTTGGATCAAAGTCAAGGTAAACAATATGTTCCTTAATGCTTGTAATATTATCCCAGAACCTATCCTGGATCTTAAAACCTATGATGTCATGGTCCATCCTCGTTTCCCCTTCCCCCTAAACACATCCTCTAGTAAATTAGTAAATACCACAAGATTGACTTCTCTTGGGGTGTTAACCATATGATTTAAAAGTAAGTTTAAAACATTTTAATTTATTTTTATCAAACACTGTATATTCCACTTTTTTATGACGGTATAACCCTACCGGTTTCAAGGCTTTCACCTCATCTTCAGGGGAGCGCAAACTGAACTTGACTTTTGAATTTATATATAAATTTCATATATTTTGAATCGATTTAAAAAATCAAAATCGTATTTCAATATATATATACAGGTGGTTCTCAACTTTCGTACATTCTACTTTCGTACAATTCGCTATTTCGTACTGTATTTAAATGTTAGATTTTTATCAATATCGATCGCAAAAACGCACATACTTCCATGTAATGACTCCCCTCCTCATCGACCATTAGTCAATTGTCCTTTCTTTCTTCTCTGACTTTAGTTACACCCGTTTCCGGCGTCACAGGTTCAATCTTGAGTTAGGACGTGTATTCATAAGTTGTCTTGTCAGTTTATGTTAGGACGTGTGTTGTCAGTTTATGTACATATCTATTTTAGTGAACAATTTCAATAGTCAATATTATAAGTGAATTAAACTTTGATGTCAACAACGAAAATATTGATGAGTTAATGCAATCTCACTCTCTCACCTTTGTCAAATGAAGACTTGATTAAACTACAAGAGATGAATGAAATACGAAATGAAAGAGAAACTGATAACAAACTCATTGTTAAGATTTTGACAATCAAGAATATGAACGAAGCCTTCATTCATCTTGACAAATTTTTTACCATCATGGAGGAATGTGATCCCAATGGAGAGCATACGTACGTACGTCTCATGTATGAAGGGCAATAGAAAAACACAGCGTGTTACAGAACTCTTTATCAAGAAAAGAAAAAGTACAATTCAACTACCTCTTCATAAATTTATAAAGAAAACACCAGATACTAATCAATAGAATGTTATTTATTTATATGCTAATAAACCTCAGTAAAAAATAAATATTTTAAAAACACTTTGATTGCTCTACTTTAGTTACAGTTTACATTGCTCTACTTTCCTACATTTCAACTTTCGTACACATTTCAGGAACCAATTAGGTACGAAAGTCGAGGACCCCCTGTATACAGTCCTGTCCTCAGTGAGATGCAGGCAAAATCCTAGTTTACTGAGGACACGACAAATGAAAGGCAACAAATCCAGATCCATGAAAATTGTGTGTCCAAATTAAATGACCTGTTTTTTTGGCAAATTATGTATATTTCTCGTCATGTGTAAAATAAATAAAAAATACATTCAGAGCTGCTTAAAAATAGTCCAAATAGTTTTAAGATATCTAAATAATCAAATGAATAAATGTTACAGTGCTTCCATGGTATATATTGTCTTCAATAATATGTTCAGTGTTGCTTGTTTTCAATTAATAACCATTTGTCCAAAATTATTTTTAATATCAACCCTTATGTGTACAGATTATGCTTTGGACGACAACATTTTATATTGCCATGTTTTTTTTTTATATCATCCTTCTCTTGTTATTCACAATTGGCACTAAAGGGTTGATTTTTGTTGGGGGTGTTGACACAATTTGTGTGAAAAGTACAAATTATTATAATAATCATATAACTAATGTGTAGAGCAAAATAAATAACGATACTTCACTTCGTCCATTTAAGGAAATACAAGTACACTCATAAGAAGGAATAGTCTTTTGACAGTGTAATATAGGAATAATTTTTAATGTGAAAAGCTATTTAATGTATAGTCGGAATATATATATTGAATGTATATATTGGAAAAAAATGTTGTGAATTTTGAATTTTTGAGAATATAGTTTTATACTTTAATTTCATAGTTTCTTCTCATGTGTTACTTTAGTGCGAGTAATGTAATTATGAATACTTTTTAAGAGCCCTCCCTTTAAATAGAACTTTATCTTATGTTGTACAGTTAGTGGATATTCGCCTCTTACACTGTAGTATAATAATGAAATCGTAAATATAAATATATTTTTTGTTGTCTTTTATGTTACGAATGCGTCGCAAACTTTTGCCATTCTATCGGGGAAATAGGGCAGCACAAGTTTGCATATGGCATTCATTTTTGGTAACAAGGGTCCTAATTCGGTCAGCACCGCCCGCGATGGGGATCTCCTGGCTCGAGCCGAGGGACGCGAGTGGTGTGTGGACCGAGTGTCGGGCACGCAACAACCTAACATAGGCTTATAATGACTGCTGTAGGAAAAGTAATCATTATAACTGATAATTGTGATCATGATTTATCTTTAAGTATATCTTCTGTATATTTTGTACATATTGCAAATACTATTGTATGTTTCAAGATATGTGTGTAATGTACCTCTACCTACCATTACTATTAAAACATTATTACCTAAAAATTAAAAAAAGTTTTTTATTTTACAACCTCTTAATTACCATTGAAAGTTCTCGATTTCGAGAATTGGCAGAAAAATCTATGAGTGACATAATGAGATACTGAAATCAATGTTGATAATCGCTATAGTACTGTTCTTAAATATATGATGAGGTTAGCTTTCAAATAGACGAGGTTCCAGTCAACTTGATGTCAGATGTGAATTTGTCTTTATTGTCTATTGGTATAATGCGACCAACGATTTGTGGCACTAAATCAAATGCTGCTAGTTTAAAGGAATAAAAGGCAATTTTTTCTTTTAATATGTTGTTTGAATATGTATGCAATATAGAAATATTTATTTTAAATTTTTACATTCCACGTACTTATATTTTAATAAAACAAATGAGTTAATAGTATCTATCAAATTTCACAAAAATATTTTTAGGATTGTTACCATATCAAACTCAATAATGCTTGATGATAATTTTTTTACTGTATTAAACACACTGAAGTATAAATAAAAATCTGCTTTTCATAAGCTACCTCACGAGCTGACAAATGCCCACAGGACGGCAGAATTTAGTAGTATTTTTTGATAGTACAATGACTTTTCGAGATAGAATAATTGACAATGTACGAAGCATATCCAGAAACTAAGTGTACTGAATTTTTGTAGGTTACAATTTTTTTTATTTAAACAAAAAAATTACGTGGTTACCGTAGTACATATGTAAGCTATTTTTCGACATAGTCGCCATTCCTCTCAATGCAGGTGGTGAAGCGGGGTATCAACTTTTTGATGCCTTCCTCGAAGTAGTTTCCCGCCAACCCCTCCGTCCACTTCTCCACCTCCTCATTTACCTCCTCGTCGGTTGAAAACCTTTTTCCACCCATGTGCAGCTTCAGGGAGGTAAAGAGATAATAATCTGAAGGTGCTAGGTCAGGGGAATGCGCGGGATGGTTCAGGAGATCCCATTTAAACGAGGCGAGCAGTTCCTTCGTGGCGTTGGCCGTGTGTGGTCTTGCATTGTCGTGCAGCAGGCAGACTCCCTTTGTCAGCATGCCTCTCCTCTTGTTCTGAATCGCCCTCTGCAATTTTTTTAGGGTCTCACAGTATCTTGCAGAGTTGATGGTCTCCCCTTGAGGCATATATTCAATTAAAATTATGCCTTGACAGTCCCAAAACACGGATGCCATGATTTTCTTGGCTGAAATTGTGGTTTTGAACTTTTTGGCGGAGGGTGAAGAGGTGTGACGCCACTGTTGAGACTGCCTTTTGGTTTCAGGCGTGTAGTGTGCAACCCAAGTTTCATCTCCAATAATGATGGGAGTGGAGAAATTCATCTCCATGGAGATTGCAGCGCCTCAAAAACTCTTGCCTTTTTACAAAATTTCGCACTTGGCGGGAGATTGGTTTGACATTTTTCACGAAACATGTCGCGTCGACACTTCTCAACGTACCGGTCTCGTTGTGGAGGGGAAGGGTCAGGCTACACGGAAGTGTAGCCAACATGTCGAAAATAAAATCCATCCGGTCGTGAGAGCCTCAGTACACTTACTTTCTGGATACGCCTCGTATTTTTATAAGAAATATATTTTAAAATATGTATATTACTAGACTAAAAATAATTATTGGAAATAAAACATATTAACAGTAGACATGATCAAAAATTATTACTATCATTATAAGAATCATCAAAATGACTATTGCTGAAAATGTAAGTTCATCCATGATTATGTCAATACACCCATCCTTTTTTATATATTTCCCTTATAAATTAATCGCATGGTATTTCCCTTATAAATTAATTGCATGGTATTTCCCTTATAAATTAAACGCATGGTATTCCCTTATAAATTAATCACCCTTATAAATTAATCCCATGGCTATACTCTACATTGATTTCCAATCATTAGGCGTAATGGTTAAAAAATTGAGTCATTTTTGCTGACTCAAATCGGGAACCTTCTTTTTTGATTTATTATAATTTTTTTAAATTTATAAATATTGCAATCTAGCAACCACATGGTCTCTGTATTGTAATTTCTAAGTCACAGGGGGCTTTTCCTGTTGGGTAAGATGAAACTTTTAACAAAGAATCCTTTTAAGGGATTATCCCCTAGCCAAAGTAACTATTGTCAAAATGGGGTATGATGGCTTGGACAGAATTGAATTCAAACCTTAGAAGGGTTTTTCTTGTTCTAAGTGGATTGCACAGAGGTTCTCCAATGCACATGATTATATTTTAGAGATAATTTAATTTTTAATTTCGTATGTTTATTTTTGCTTTTGGCAATTTACCCTACTGAGTGTTCTTAGCCTTCTTCTCGGGACACTCAAACAGATTTTTAATGCCATAACTGTTAAGAGTGTTAAATGCAATTAAAAAATTGCATTAATTTGTATAAGTATGTTGTGCAACTTGGCAGGTTTATTGGTTTATATATGATAATCTCTTCCAACCAACCAGAAAGGCCTTAAGTGAAAACCAGACTGGAAGATTTTTTATAATAAATGTTTCAACAACAATGTTTCAACAGAAATTGAACCCGTAATCCAGGGATTACGGGTTCAATTTCTGACACGTAAGACACCTGT
Organism: Odontocerum albicorne; assembly: GCA_949825065.1. Classification (NCBI taxonomy): domain Eukaryota; kingdom Metazoa; phylum Arthropoda; class Insecta; order Trichoptera; family Odontoceridae; genus Odontocerum; species Odontocerum albicorne. Next base: position 13,918,005 of record OX463838.1, read on the forward strand.
CTTCCGAACCAGGGTTCGAAAGACAGGTGTCTTACCCACTAGGCTTCTGAAGTAAAACGTATATAATTTATTTCATCCAAGTGGATGTCAACCTCAAAATAATAAATTGAATGGAATAGAGCGTAATGTCAAATTATTTATGATTTTTACAATTTTTTGCTTAAATGAATATTCAATCTATCAGAAATCAATCTGAAACCTTGATGAGGAAATGGAGCACTGTATGCCACAGAGATTTGTCAGATTGTACAATTTTAAATAAAACAATTACTTATACGAGAGATTACTCCGCAAAATGTGCCATTTGAAAAAAGCAATAATATAATTGATACGCATTGTTTTGGTATTCTTAGTCTTCCAAGATATAACAACTTTTATTTTATATTTAAAATATTTATCCACAACATGATAAAGAAAATAGTCTAGTTTTCATAAACCAATTGCAAAAAAACTTATAGATCTGCAGGAAGTGGTCAAAATAACAGGAAGTATGTAATGCAAGAACCCGCACCCACTTCCTCTTACAATCGCCATTTCGATATCAGCATCACCTTCTGATATCGGGCGGAGAATACTGTGTATATGTGCTTTGGTGCCAGTTTGAATCCATATTACAACTTGATTGTGAGTTACATTTGTGTATGGCAAAGAATATTCAGGACATTGAGTTTTCATGTTAGTGTTATAATATAACAAGTGCAAACTGTGTTTTTTTTTGTGAAATTCATTTGAAAGCTTTTAAATATTAAGATGTTTTAAGTTTTATATACTTTATATTATATTTTCAGAATTTTCTTTCCTTTCATTACATTGAATTGCTTATAAGCATCCTGGTTATTCATATAAAAGGAACAAAAACTAGGTTTTATAATTCCTCTTTTTGAATTAACGCTTTAAATCTCCAAACATGGATAAAAAATTATTGCCACCAAGTCCAAAATTTTTACATCTGACCAGAACCCCGAAGACTTCAAGTGGGAGTACATCTCCTTCATCTCCTAAACCTCATTGTGAAGGAAGTCCTAAATCCCCAACTTCTAAATTGTTGCGTTTCCGTCTTCAGCGAATGTTCAGTGTGGGTAAAGGAGAAAGAAATGTGTCCAGCCAGCCCAGTAGTCCTACTTCTCCGCAAAAACTGGTAGCTGCGTCTAATGTCTCTGGGAGTCTGGAATCATTGACAATGGCAAAGAATCGACCAAGGTATAGAATTCACCACTTTTTTTACAAGTTTATACAATGTTTTTACTGTTTAAAATTATTTTTGATTTAATTATAATTCATTTATCTTTTCCACCCTCATCCTGAACGGGTCGGTGTTCTGTTCTTTGTCATCATTGGTACTACTGTCCAGGACAGTGCCAGTTTCTCTTCAGTCAGTTTCCTCAAATGTCTTTCCCAGGTGTGTTCATTTTCAAAGTTCATTTTTGCAGATGATTTGGAGGTATTCTTAATAATTACCCCAGCCACCTAAGCTGAGATCTCGCAATATAATTTCTTGTGTCTTATGTATAAAGTATTTCATTTCTGCCACCCGTATTCTTTATACTTATTTTGGTCATGGTCACTTTGATAACTGATATTTTAGCTTTGCACTCTATTTGCCGCTCTTCTTTTTCTGTCTATCTCAATTTACTGTCTAATAATACCTGAAATTTTTAACCTGTTCTAGTCGAATTTCCTGCAGATAAAATAATTTTATTTACTCATGAAATTCTTTAATACAAATATATTCTCATCAGATCATCTTAGATGAATATTTAATTCCTTTAGTACTTTTCAATTATTTTGTTATATTATTCAGTATTAATAAAAACCAAATTGAAAAACCAAATATAACATGTTTAGATCAGAAAGTCTGAATTTCAGATACTACATTCCTGTTTTAGAAGTTCCAAGCAGTATCAAGAATTTCAGAAATATTTTATAGCACATTATCATATATTAATATGTCCATTTTAGTAGTTGTAATGTGTAAAATAATACTATAATTACCTTTATTACAGAGCTCCTAGAGTTTTTTAAAAAAAAATCGAGCTTTTTCTCCGATTAGGTTTAAAAATGACTTCTCACATAACTATTCAAACAAACTCTGTGACCTACTCGTATTTGATAGAAAACTTATCTTCTAATCCAGAGATGGATGCTCTGCAAATGTTTGATGCTCAAAGGTATTAAAAATTGAATCCCAATCTAATTTTTTATAATAGACCTTTTAACATCTTTCTGGATGGTTATAAGACATTTTCAGATTTGGTAGTATTTGTTGACAAATACTTCAAGTTCCAGCATGGATTTTTATCTAAACTACACAATTATTATATTAAAGGCTAACTGCAGGTCAATCTTATTGAATTGTATTGTATTATATTTTCGTTGTATACCTGTCAAGCTTATTGCCATGTGGTAATCTCTTCTAGCCAACCAGATTTTAAAGAGGCCTAAAGTGAAAACCAGACTGGAATCCTTTTTAAAAAAATCTTGATTCCAGCGGAATTTGAACGCATAACCTCCGAATTGATAGACGTCTTACCAACTACGCTACGTAGGTCGCTTAGAACATTAGAAATTGCACAGTGTTTAATACAGTTTTATCTTTCAGAAGTGCCATGGAATCAAAGTCTGCTTTAACACGTTCAGTGTCACCATCAATTTCTTCGCCAAACAGGTCTGTTTAGTTGAAATAGCTTCTGCTACTAATTTTTAAGCAGAATACTAACTACTGGATAAAGCTTGCTTTCATTTACAAATGTAACACTTAATGTTTTATTCTTAGACGTTCGTAAAAATGTTGTTACCAGGAATATATTTGTTAAAATAAAACACACAAGTGACACATTTAGTTAAAAAATAAGCTGTAAAGTGTCATTACTACTTTTTTCTTGACTTATTCAGTAGCATGCTACTATATAGTAGATGTAATGATAACATACAATCATCATTGGCATGGCATTACATACAATAAAAATACATAAAAATACATAAAAAATACATAAAAATACATAAAAATCCCCTTCTGGATTAGGCAGAAAGTACAGAGCGTCAAACTTACAGAGGTCGCCTTATACTTTTTATTCATTCATATACGAGTACATACATACAATTATCCCAATATTCTCCTTTTGAGTTAGGCAGAAAGTACAGAGCATCTAATTTACGGAGGTAGTAATACCTCACGCTCTTCATTAATTCTATTACATATACATTCATATAATCATCATGCCATTCCCCCTATGGGGTAGGCAGAAAGTACTGATCGTCAAGTTTACAGAGGTTGCCTTACACTTTTCATTCATATACATGTACATTCATACAATCATCTCGCTATTTCCCCTATGGGGAAGGCAGAAAGTACAGAGCGCCAAGCTTACACATGTTGCCTTACACTTTTCATTCATTCATATACATGTAGATTCATACAATCATCACGCCATTCCCTCTATAGAGAAGGCAGAAAGTACAGAGCGTCAAGCTTACAGAGGTAGCCTTACACTTTCATTCATTCGAATACATACATTCAATCATCTCGCCATTCCCCTTTTGGGGTAGGCGGCAGAATGTGTAGAACACTATACGTTTATTAAAAATTGTGAATTGTTAAATAATGTATGTCTGAATATAAGTGAAATTATTATACTGCACTCAGGTTACAAAAATAAAAGATTATACAAGTTACGCATTGGACACAAATTGCTTTCATAAGTAGATCGCGGTTAAGTATGCAATGGAAAATCAGATCTATTATAAAGCTAGTGGACACCTCTGGTTTTAAAGATAATAAAAAATATATATAGCAACTGGTCTTAGTTTATTGTTGGTTATTTTCGACGTTCACCGACGTCTCCTCATCAAGTAAGTGAACGGACACTTCTCTTCCCTCCTCTCTCCACCATTTATAGTGCATATACGAGGGTTGTCCCAAAAGTACCCGACCTAACAAAGAAAACACAAAAAATTTGGGAAAAAATATTTTTATTTCTCAACATAGTCTCCTTTCAGCTCGACACACTTTCCCCAGCAATGTTCAATAGCTTCGATACCCTGTTTATAGTGACAACCGTCGAGCGCTTCAAAATAGCCATCAACATTGATTCATTGATTTTGGTCACCGCGAAAACAGATGTGTGAACTGGTGCATTGTCTTGACTACAAGTGATGGATAGCTTGTTCGGAGTTTCGGTCCGATGGTAGGACACCTTACTCCTTCATCGGATAAGTTCTGACTGTTAAGATATTTATTGGAAATTTTTGGATCTTTTTGGGAATCGGGAAAGGATAGGTTTGTGGTAAATGTTGTGATTTTATGAATGATTATGAGAAATTATAAACGATTAAATACATATATAAATATGATAATGTATACATAATATTAAATACAAATATACATAAATTTGTGTCGTCACACACTGTTTTATATTGAATGGGTGAAAAAAAAAAAAATAATGATGGTGAATAAATTATAAGAATGAATATAGTATATGTAGATAAGTAAATGAGTGGGGAAACGTGTGTGACTTTTATAAATATATTAAGGTGTAGAAAATGTTTATTGAAGGTGAGAAATGCGGTTGCCTATGGGGGTAAACTGTCTGCCGGAGGAATTATCAATGATGGGGTGTTCAGAGTGACAATCGGGGGGTCATTTGGGGGGATGATTAAAGTTAAAGAGGGGGGGGGTCGGGGGGATGTTTCGCAATATTGATTTCGGACGAGTGTGTCTGTAACTGGTGTTCGCGTTGTAGTTATCTAAGGCTTTTATGACTGGGTTGGGATGACGGGATATAGAGCTGTAGAATCTTTCGGCCAGAGCGCGCATATGTTCGGGGATAGTATGTAGTTTGGTATCTGCGTGGAGTCTTGAATTACGGACGATGTAGGGTGCTTTTAAAATTATGCGGAGGGCTTTGTTTTGAATGATCTGAATGTGATGTAGCGTTGTTTTCTTCGCGTGGCCCCAGACCGGAAGGCCGTATGTCAGTTGCGGTCTGACGATCGCTTTATATAGGTGGAGTTTAGTGCGCGTGCTAAGTTTGCTGTATTTACTGATCAAGGGAAATAATGATTTGAGTGTTCCGTGAGCTTTTGATTTGATATTGAGGGCGTGTTTATGCCACGAGAGTCTACTGTCTAATGTGAGGCCTAGGTATTTTACGTGTTTTGACCATGGGACGCTCTGGCCGAAGAGTTTAAGAGTTCTGACGGGTTTGATGTATCTGCGTGAGAAGCGGACTGCTGTGCTTTTGGTGGGATTTATTTTGATCTTCCATTTGGTGCACCAGTGCTCCAGAATGGGAATGAAGTCTTGCAGTCTGTTGAGGGAATCTGACTCATATTTCGATGAAGAGAGAAAGGCTGTGTCGTCAGCGTATTGCGCGGTGATACAATGTGTACGTGAAAATTGGGGCATATCGCTCGTGTATATGTTATACAGGATAGGGGACAACAGTGCACCTTGGGGCACACCTGCCAGAATGGGGCGAGGGGATGAGTTTATACCGTCTATTTTGACGGAGAAGGAGCGATTTTCAAGGAATGATGCGATGATTTGCACTAGTCTGAGGGGAATACCTGACTTGTGCAGTTTGAATATGAGTCCGTTGAGCCAGACTGTGTCGAAGGCTTTCGCCACGTCTAGTGAAAGGAGGGTCGTGAGGCCTTTGGAGCTGAAGTATTTGATGATGTGTTCTACAACGCGAAGAAGCTGATGGTTGGTAGAGTGTAATGGCCTAAATCCGTGTTGCGAATCTGGGATGATGTTACGTGAGTAAGTTTCTAACGAGAGACGTTCGAGGATTAATTTCTCGAGCACTTTACCTAGAGTCGGGAGCAGACTGATCGGTCTGTGATTTTCAGGGATATCTATCGATAGGCTTTTACCCGGTTTAAGGAACATGATGACGTCGGCGATTTTGAATGGGGTTGGAAATAATTTATTTATGTCGAAGGCAGGCATTGTAGATGGCGGTAAGGGCGTAAATGGCTTTTTTCGGAAGTTTTTTCAAGGTGAGATTATTGATTTTATCGGGGCCTGGGGCTTTTTTGTAGATGAGATTTTTTATGATAGATTGAATTTCTAACGGTGAGAAGAAGTCTGTGGTGGGGGGGGTTTGCTCATTTAATATGTCGGCAACTGCGTTGTCGACCATTATTGAGTGAGAGGGGTTAGAGAGGTCTGCATTTGGCGAGAAGATATTAGCTAGAGAGTCAGCAAAGGTCTCTGCGCGGTCGCGAGCAGAGAAAACGGGGCCATTTGGTCCTTGAAGAGAGCTGGGTCGGGAGGGCGTATTTCTAAGGCTACGCGTTAGTTTCCATTTGAGTCCATCATTGTATTCGAGAGACTCGACGAAGTCTGACCATTTGTCATTGCGGAGTTGCTGTAGGAGGTGTTTGATTTTTTTGACTAATCTGTTGTAGTCGGTTTTGTAAGAGGGGACAGCTGTGTTTTGCCACAACTTTCTGGTTTTGTTTTTTTTCCATAATCAGTATTTTGATATGTGGAGGAAGGGGAAGTTCGGGTTTATCGGCTGGTCTCTCTTTTGAAGAGGATGTGAGAGTGGATTTGATGGTGGTTGTGAAGTCATTTATAGCGGCGTCTATGGAGTTCGTGTCGGGGAAGGTTGTCGGTATTTTGATGCTGCTGTCGACGTTAATAGCGAAATCGCTCCACGAGGTGGTGTGTCGCGGAGGGGCTGAGGGCGAGAAGGGTGGTAAGCCATCCGTCAATTGAAGTAATACCGGGTAGTGATCGGATTGAAGCTGGTGAACAGTCGTGAGATCTGTTTGATAGAGAATGTCGTTATGGACAATGATGTCGATGACATCAGGGCGATGATTGTCTATTAGTGGATAGAGGGTGGGAGACGTGGGTCCTTCCACGAAGTATCTTTTCCGGGAGGAGATTTCGTCAAGTTTATTACCGTGAGTGTTGGAAGTGCGGCTGTGCCAGAAGGGGTGTTTAGCATTTAGATCTCCCGCCATGATGGTGGGTCTCCACCATTTAAAATTGGACATATGACGATCCAACCCATAAACGCATATTTTTGGTTTATTTGAAAAATTGATCTCAATATTTTTGTGCAAAAAATATCAAGCCCGTAAAATGTGTATTTCATGGGAAATTCCGTTCTGAAAAATTTATCCCATAAAAAGTGACAGTATGTTATTTTATACCAGGTAAATGTGGATTGGATCCTTTTTTACATGTATATAAGAGTATCTAATTAATATGCGACAATCAAGATGGATTCAGTTTCGTGCCAAATTACAAAAACTTAAACATACTCATATATAAAAAGAAAAATAGGAAATTATTAATTTATACTCGAATCGAATATTCTCAAAATTTGCTAATATGATAGTCCACAACAGTGCGCAATCGGCTTTGCCTATCCCACCTTGAAACATCGACTTGTCACAAAGAAGATTAAAAGTTATTTTAGACTCTTGTGTGTTGACTTTTCTTTTTGATCATCTTCGTCGCTCTTCCCTAAGCATACGGATCCAGAAACTCAAACAAAATATCGATACGTTCCAGGCAAAAGAGCGTATCCATAATTATGGAAATTTGTATGGTAGAACAAAAGGCTGAAATATGTTATGTTTTAAGAACATAGTTTATATACGTATAATCACGACGTTTTCCTGTCGAGGTAGGCAGATATGACAGTACGCCAGACTTCTTTCATCTCCTCTACATCCATACGTACACCTTCGATTACTCTGAGTTTTTTCCTTCTTTTAAAAAATAATTCACTTGATCCAACCATACTATCCTTGCACTCACATCTTCCTCTCCCACGCCTTCTGTTCATATTGGTCCTGTGTATTTATTTTGTTAGTATTTCTTTATGAATGCGTTCTACTATATATACGAGTATGTATGATATGTCCAAATCGCAGTAAACCATATACTCGTAAAAGTTGTAGCCAACGTTTCATTCCCATATATCAAAGTTGGTACTAAAATGTTATGTTATGTTTAGTCCTATCATCTTAGTACATTTTGTTACTTTCCGGTTGGAATATATCATATACTATACGTGTATGTAATGGCGGCACATTGACGTTGTTTTCTTAATTTCTTAATTTTGAATACATTTTGAATAATTTAAATTGATAGTTAAATATCTTAGACCAATATTCTCAATCTTTTTAGTCTTGCGACCCCCTAATAGGTAAACAAATAAAATTAAGACATCGCGAACCCCCTGCAAAAACTTACTTGGTAATGCATGTGCACGTGACCTCATAAATGTTCTACTAGCACAAAGACGATAAGCCTTATCAGGTATATTACTTACGCTACCTATTACACACTAGCACTAGCTTTATAATAAAATAGAAATACAGAGGTAACCATTGGAGTAAATAGTGTTTAACAATCACTTGGACTTGGTTTTAAAATAAATGTGTTAGTTTTTCTCAGAAAATTTGCTATTTTCCTTTTGTACACGTAAATTATTTTTATTTTCACGAACCTCCTGATATTTTACCGCAACCCCCTCGGGGTTTGCGATCCACAGGTTGTGAAACAATGTCTTAAAACATAATTCAGATTTTTGCCCTCCTGTTAAGTTTTCACTTTGATAGTTACGCCCTTTTGTTTGGAACGTTGTTGAGATCTTAAAAGCACACTTCTGTAAAGTCATTTAAAACTAAGATAAACTCATATTGTTCTTAAAATATGTAAATCAGTTATTTAATATTCATACCAGTTTGCAGCAGGGATGACTTGTAGCAAAGGTTTGTGCTCAACTTATTATTCCGTGTTATGGTAACGTAACATACGAGTATATGCCCTCAGTGAGATAGATACAGGCATTAACTGGGGACACGACAAATGAAAGGCAACAAACCCAGCTCCATATAAATGGTGTGTCCACACTTATATATTTATAAAATTTCTTGTCATGCACATGATATACAAACTAATCGTATAAATATATAAAATATATTTGCGTTTTGAATGAGGGTATAATAATACGACGTTTGAAATATAACATAATGATCGAAATAAATTAAGGCATTTTTAATTGATTCGGGCATGTAGGAAAAATCACGAACATATAGAGAGATGGTCGAAGAAATCTAGGTATGGGAATGAAGCGAGAATGATATGCCAAGAATAAATCTAGGTATGGGAATGAAGCGAGAATGATATGCCAAGAAGAAATCTAGGTATGGGAATGAAGCGAGAATGATATGCCAAGAAGAAATCTAGGTATGGGAATGAAGCGAGAATGATATGCCAAGAAGAAATCTAGGTATGGGAATGAAGCGAGAATGATATGCCAAGAAGAAATCTAGGTATGGGAATGAAGCGAGAATGATATGCCAAGAATAAATCTAGGTATGGGAATGAAGCGAGAATGATATGCCAAGAATAAATCTAGGTATGGGAATGAAGCGAGAATGATATGCCAAGAATAAATCTAGGTATGGGAATGAAGCGAGAATGATATGCCAAGAATAAATCTAGGTATGGGAATGAAGCGAGAATGATATGCCAAGAATAAATCTAGGTATGGGAATGAAGCGAGAATGATATGCCAAGAATAAATCTAGGTATGGGAATGAAGCGAGAATGATATGCCAAGAATAAAACGAGAACAAAAAAGTTTGAATCACTTTCTATGCTTAACTTAACGTGAATGTAGCACGATGATGGCGTATTATTATATTCACAGACGATTTTTTGGAGAGTTAAAATAAAAAGTTATTTATTTTTATTAAACTTTCGTTGTATACAGTGCAACCTAGCTGGTTTATTGCCATATGGCAAACTATTTCAACCAACCACAAATATGTTAAAGAGGCTTTAAGTGAAATCAAGACTGGAATCATTTAAAAAAAAGCCTGGATTACAACGGGAAGTTAACTCACAACCCCTAAGTTTGATGACAAGCGTCTTACCAACTAGGCCACGGAGGTCGACATTAGGCCACTATTTAACCTATGTAATTAGGTTATTTGAAAACTACATACATAAATACCATCACGCCAATTCCTTGTCGGGGTAGCCTGAGAGGACAGAGTGCCATATTATCCTGTCTTGACAAACATTATTAGCCTTTTCTACATCCATACACTTTTCATACAACTCCTACGATTTCTCTGACTTCCTACGTTTCTTTCTTTCAAAATATAATTCACCTGATTCAACCACACTTTTATTGGTCTTCCATTCACACGCCTTCCATTCAAATTTACACTATATATTTGTTTTGTTAGTATTTCTTCATTAATTCGTTCCACACGCCCAAATCATCTTAGAGTGCTCATTTTTATCTTACTCAGCCTTAAGTTCACATTCATCCCTTATCACTTATTTGAAAATCAGTTAATTTGAGATAAAATTAATACGTTGTATTGTAAATTAATTATTTGAAAATGAGTTAGTTTGATATTAAATTAATACTTTGTTTATAAAAATCAAACATGGTCACGTTGTTCATACATATTCAAAAACGTCATTTGATCGTTGAAATAAAATAAAAATATATACTCGTATATATCTATCACGAAAATGTCCATATGCGTAAGCGACCGACACGTGTGAATTCCATTTTTAGATTTATTGTCTAAAAGTTCACTGAATTTTGGACGCTCCGTAAATATTTATAATTCGATTTGCAATTCTGCGCACGTTATCTCCTCTCCCTCTTAACACCGCACCGCGCCCATATATTTTTAACCATACATAGCTCCATGCCCTGAGGTCCTCGCTCCATACTCCAGGCTTTCGCCTCGCAGGTGGCAAGAGGATGGGTGCATGTGCTCCCTCAAGTATACATTTATTTATTGAACTTTCCTCTTGATAAAATAAATTCGAAGCGTTTACTTTCAGAAGAGAAAAAATATTGTTTCGAGTTTATGCGTCTAAATAAATGTATCAATGTAAAAGCCACAATACACCCATACTTCGCTTTACGGAAGAGGTATGTCTTGAAAAGTTATACGTAAATCGAAATTCCATATGCTGAATTATTTTTTCCATATAAATACATATTAAATGTGCATGGCACCTTCCATGAATAAAAATCAATTGAATATTAGAGAAATGTCTCGAGTGTGTTCTGAAATATGTAGAACAGAAAAAGAAACATATACATACTTGTATGTTAACGAATATAGAGAATTAAAGCATTTATAATGAAGTATTAGAGGATTCCATATCAGAAGTCTATAAAACAAGCCTGTTTATGAAGGTGTACGATAGTTTATCTTTTTTAAATACGACTATTAAAGTTTCTTCGTTCACTGTCAAGTGATAACCACTGAAGAATGAGCTATATTGACATCTAACAGCAAATAAGTTCAGAATAATTCATTCAATGAAAATCTCAATCTTATCCCTTCTGCGAAATTGATTACATATAAGCCCTAAAGTTGAAAACATTTTTTTTAATATCAGCATCATTAGTCAAATCACGCGGTACAATAATCCGTGTCGTAAACAACTCAATCCTATCACTTTTTCCTCCTTTTTTTTGAAAGGAAGAATCCTTCATTTTTTCATTCACTAACTTTCTAGCCTTCTTACTGAACACAGCTAATTATGTTATATTATCTAAATCATTTACGCGATTTTCTGAAAACATAGTTTGTTTATATTTTAAATGGTTTCCACTGCTGTCACATTAATGCAACAACATTCCAGCTCATTTCTCAGACTTAGTCACCACCTTCACTGACTTACCAATGCACGCCATATTAGTAAGCGAGATCTGGATGAAAGCCTCTCTCCCTTCACACCAATACGCCATACCTCGATTCAGGTTTATTCGAAATGACTTGACCGAAGAGCGGGTTTCGTTGGAATCTACCTACGAGATAATATAGAGTTTTCTATACTATTGTATGTCTATTGTATAATCTTCCTCAGGAGAGTCTGAATATATTTTAATTTTTCTACTTAGAGTGAGGTATTGCCCATTAAACTCCAAGTATTTTGAACTCTTGGACAATATACTCGATCACATACTCAATAGTAATTCTAACTCTCTCATCACGGGAAAGATTAACGATAAAAAAACTACTTGAAATTTTAGGATTTTATAACCTAGAATCATTTATACTTTATCCCACACACTGTACAAGAACATCTCAAAGCTTTTTAGATCTTATTATTGCATCATTGTCAACATAAATCACAAATTATGGTCAATGTACTGCATCGGGTTTTTCTCACTACGATCTCATATTTGCAATTTTGACAACTTGCCTCTCAACATATTCCAGCGATACAGTTCATGTTTGAAACATCATAATTATCGACAGGGAGAGATTAATTTTTGACGCTAACAATACCAATTGGAGTCAAATACATTCGATTGATACGATTAACCGAAATGTTGAGACTTCTCGATTCTCATGTCTGTCCCATACAAATCTGTTTAAACCAAACACTCGCCGGCCCCATGGATTGATTCGGATATCATCAAATTGATGACTGTTAAAGACAAAGTAAAGGCACAATTTAGAACTCATCCTTGTGATCGCCATTGGGAGTTTACCGAGTCCGCGAAAATAAATGCAATAAAAAATGCTGAACCGTCAAAATATTATATAAACATTCACCACTTCGTTATCATCAGATCCTTGGAGAGTGTTGCGGACAATGGGGTTTGGTGGGATCGAAACCAGTATTGTGATATTGCCGGATGTGAATACCTTGAATTCGTATTTAGCAACGCCATCAATGATGATTTCTGACACAGTGGATATGTGTATATATTTTGCAGCATTAAAAAATTGCCAATTCTGCATTTGCTCAAGATTTTCGGCCTATTTTCTTCAAAGGTTCGTGAGCAAGTTGCCTACTCGTATGATCAACTCATGAATTACTAATCCACTAATAATTTCTTGAATCCATTGCAGTCGGGTTTCTGTTCTGACTACAGTACGACCACTGCATTAACATAAGCAGGATCACTGATAACGTCAGGCTCGCTATGGACAATGTGCAGTTTACATTCCTTATTCTGCTTGAGAGCCGTCTGTCGATTTTGATGCGACATAATATTTGATCCGTTTAATGTGATTGATGATTATGCTGATATTTGATCTGATTAAGTCTGTCGATTTTGATACGACATATCAAATATCTGCTAAAGACTTTGAGGTTACAACGAATCGAGTGACAGTGTTTTGTTGACAGTTACATTTAAATTGGTTAATTGCATACAAAAAAACTGAATACTTACATATAATATGTACATACATGTACTATCAAGCCATTTCGTTATCAAAGTAGGCAGATAGGACATAGAGACCTTCTCAAACCACTCCTACGATTTCTCAGACTTTTCATATTTCTTCTTTCAAAATATCATTCACTTGAACCAACCAGATTTTCTTTGGTCTTCCTCTACTATGCCTTCCACTCAAATTTTCATTGTAATTGAGTTTTTTTAGTCTTTCTTAATAAGTTCTTTCTACATGCTAAAACCATCTCAGAGTCGTCGAACGAAATACAGGTTGCGTTTTATGTTCCAGGCCGATGTTTTTTGAATAGCTTTTAAATGAAACACAATTTTATAATTTATATTTAATTGATTGATTATATGGTCTTTAACATTATGTATGAAATATAATGTCGGTCAAGTGGCCGCGTCTGGCCGTGGCGCAAACGCGAGCTTTTTCAGCGTATTTTTCATAACATTCTCACAGACTTCTGGTGTTATTTCAGCAATTTATTTTCGAATGTTGTCCTTAAGCATCGGGATTGTGGTTGGTTTGTTGGTGTACGTACACCTATTTCTCCAAGTTTCCCCATAGGAGTGGTCAACTCCGGGGATCGGGGGGCCAGTCGATATCACCACTTTTTGACATTATTAGGCCGGGAAAAGTTTCTCGCCAAATTTGCATCGTAGCACGAGCTGTGTGTGATGTGTTTAATAACAAAGCCAGCCAAGTCGAAACGTGCCTCGTCGCTCATGATATTTTTGCCAAAAATGATGGTCGTCTGTACCGACCTGTAAAACCCGAGCACTCCAATCTCGCAGCCGTTTATGGTCATTTTCCTGTAGCTCTTGTGTCAATTGAATTTTATACGGATAAAAATGCAAATCTTGTTTGATAATTTTTAACAAACATGATGGAGATATTCCCAATTCTCGTGTACGGCGTCAATGAGAGGTGCACGGACGTTCACCAACACTCTGCCTCACTGCATCAATCTTTTCTGGCTTACGTTGGCTACGTTGTCGCCCAGACTTTGCTTAATCCCAGTGTATGCAAATTTTCAAAATTATTCATTACACGCTGAATGATTGACTTGCTTGGTATATGATTTAAACAAAAAAAAAACACTCAATTTTCTTCGCGTATACACAGTTGAACAATTATTTAAATAAAATATTTTAATAACTTCAACACATTGTTGCGGAGTAAGATGCTTTATAATAAATTGCTATCGACCACGCTCCACGATTGTCAAATACAAACTGACAAATGATAGCCTTATCAAAATGGCGGCCAAACAAAATCAGCCTGGAACATAAAACGCACCCTGTATGTGTATACCGTTTAAAAGTATTTAATGTGTGTACTTCTGTACAGTTAGGAAGAAATGAATATACATAAATCGCTATTAAAATCAATATATTAGACAATGTACTAGGTAAGTCCAGAAAGTAAGTGTACTGAATTTTTTTAGGTTACAATTTTTTTTATTTAAACAAAAAAATTACGTGGTTACCGTAGTACATATGTAAGCTATTTTTCGACATAGTCGCCATTCCTCTCAATGCAGGTGGTGAAGCGGGGTATCAACTTTTTGATGCCTTCCTCGAAGTAGTTTCCCGCCAACCCCTCCGTGCACTTCTCCACCTCCTCCTTTACCTCCTCGTCGGTTGAAAACCTTTTTACACCCATGTGCAGCTTCAGGGAGGTAAAGAGATAATAATCTGAAGGTGCTAGGTCAGGGGAATGCGCGGGATGGTTCAGGACATCCCATTTAAACGAGGCGAGCAGTTCCTTCGTGGCGTTGGCCGTGTGTGGTCTGGCATTGTTGTGCAGCAGGCAGACTCCCTTTGTCAGCATGCCTCTCCTCTTGTTCTGAATCGCCCTTTGCAATTTTTTTAGGGTCTCACAGTATCTTGCAGAGTTGATGGTCTCCCCTTGAGGCATATATTCAATTAAAATTATGCCTTGACAGTCCCAAAATAATTTCGTCAATTTCGTCAGTCACAATTGAAGGTCTTCCGCTCCTCTGATCATCATGCACAGACGTACGACCGTTTTTAAACTCGCGACACCACTTGACACACTCGTACGATTCATAGCTTTATCACCATATGCAGTTTTTACCTCATTATAAACCTCAACCGGAGGTTTTCCCTTCCAAACGAGATAACGGATGACGCCGCGTATTTAGCACTTGGCGGGAGATTGGATTTACATTTTTCACGAAACGTGTTGTCGCGTCGACATTTCTCAACGTACTGACCTCGAACCGGTCTCGTTGTGGAGGGGAAGGGTCAGGCTACACGGAAGTGTAGCCAACATGTCGAAAATAAAATCCATCCGGTCGTGAGAGCCTCAGTACACTTACTTTCTGGATACGCCTCGTACATTCAAAATAATATCATGTAAACATTTCTTAGCGGTAAGTCGAGTGGCAGTTGAGATTTATTCAAGTTGCATTCAAGTGTTTTCTTGTTTCCTATAGTGCAGTGGTCGCGAAACTCAATAAGGATGTGAGCTACTTTCTTCTTCTTCTTCTCTTCTCCCTGGCTCCATCCTAACTCACTGTCTGCGGAGACTGTTGGGGTCAGCTCTCCTCGTCCTCAGGTTGTATGCTCTTCTGTCCCGGACTACGTCCCCCAGGCCGTGCCTCTGCATCAGGTTATCTTTTTGCACCACCCATGAATTCTTTGGTCTTACTCTGGTTGTTATTCGAGGAAGATCCATGGAGATTGCCTGGTTCACAATGTGATCGGGTGCTCTGCGTCCAACGTGCCCATACCATCTCAATCACCTCTCCTCCATCTTGCTGTTGATGTCTGTAACACCTAGGCTTCCACGAATGCGTGAGCTATTTATTTTGTCTCTTAACGACACACCAGCTGACCATCTTAGCGTGCGCATTTCAGCAGTTTCTAGTTGCCTAGAGTAAGAGTTATACATCGTCTAGCATTCGGAGTCTCAATACATTGTCCTCCAAGATTCTTTTCCACCTTTCCAGACTATTTTGCAGGTCTTCATGTTTTTCACTTATTAATACGATATCATCTGCAAATAGTAGGATCTTTAGGAGACTGTTCATTTCCTGGTTAGTTAAATAGTCTATGACTAAGATGAACAGTAGCGGACTGAGTACCGATCCTTGATGTACCCCCCCCCCCCCGCTTTACAGGAAATTCCGTTGAAGTTCCCGAAGTGTATCTCACTTATCTACTTTACAAGGATGTGAGCTACTTTCGGAAATTGAAATTGTCCGGTGAGCTACTTATACATATTCATTCTTTATAATTTTTTATCATCGTCCTTTATCGTGCCATACACAATATTATTATACTCCTAAATTAGAACATCGGACTTCCAATAAAACATAAAATGCGTACTTAAATTATTTATTTATAAAAAAATAATAATTGAAAAATATCTTGAAATAAGGGAGTAAAAGTAAAAATAATTAGTGAAAAGAATTAGTGGCATTCACTTTCCTCCACATTTTTTTCAATTCTCGGTAAGAATCTTGTCACTCCCATCCGAATGCAATTATCAAGATGGGCATCTGTGAGGCTGTTTCTGTATTTACTTTTAACCATCTTTATAGTTAAAAACACGGATTCACATAAGTAGAACAAAACAATGCCTTCATTTTGAGCCCAATTCGAACTAAAATTGGATACTTTTCTGTTGGGACGAAAGGCCATACAGATTCTACTCGTACAGTTGAGGCAACACTCTTAAGCGACAAATCACATTGAAATTCTATCAATTCCATCTCTGATGAAGGGCCATCTTTTTGAAAATTTTCGACGATACAACTGGATAGTTTTTCAATGTCAAAATTTATAAAAGGAGCTGAAACAAATTGTCCAAGCAGCTCAACTTTTTTAAAGTCACTAAACTGCAGATCAAACTGTTCGCAAGCTTGAAATAATCTGGACATGATTTTCTCCTTTGTAGATTTTACGATTTATTTATTTTTCCAGTTTCTCTTTCAAACAGGGGAAATGTTTAAATTCTCCACGACTTAGGTTGTGCTCCCAGAATGTAAGTTTGTTGGAAAATGCCTGTACTTTGGAGATCATTTCCTCAAAATTTTTATCTTGTCCCTGAAGTTAAACATTCAGTTCATTTAATTTTTCTGTAACATCCATAAAAAGGCTAAATCCCGCAGCCACTCAAAATGTGTAAGCTCTGAGTATGTTTCATCACTTTCCTTGAAAAATTCGACTATTGTAGGAAGAAGTTCATTAAAACGACGAAGAACATGTCCTTTACTCAACCAACGGATTTCTGTGTGGTGCAGGAGGTCTCCATACTGGTAATTTAGGTCATCTGTCAGAGCCTTGAACAAGCGTCTTTGGAGAGCACGAGCCCTCACCTGGTTAATAATTTTAATAACAAGTTTCATTACCTCGTTGAATTTTAGGTATTTTGCACACAGTGCCTGCTGGCGAATAATGCAGTGATAAGATAAAAAGGGTGGACACATTTCATATTTCTGGCATAAGGCAATTAAGTCATTGTTGACACCACAAAAAGCTGGAGCACCATCGGTAGTAATACTCACAAGTTTTTGAATAGGTATATTCTCAGAAGAAATAATTTTTTTGATCGCAGAGTAAATATCCTCACCCCTAGTGTGGCCTTTTAGTGGAATAACTTTTAAAAGCTCCTCTGTTACAGTAAAATCGCTGAAGATCATTCTTACAAACATGGCTAACTGAGATGTGTCAATCATATCGGTAGATTCATCAATCTGGAGTGATATATAGCAACATCTCTGCAAGTCATTTTTTAATTGCAAAAAAACATCACTAGACATAACCTCAACACGTCTCATTATTGTATTGGCAGAAAAGTGGGTTGATTCAATTGCAGATATTATATCTAATTTGTTTTTGAATGTCGCAAATAATGAATCTGCTGCCTCTAAAAATGCCACTTTTATCATTTCTCCGTCTTCATAAGGTTTCTTGTTTTTAGCTATGATCTGAGAGACACGATAAGACGCGATAATAGCGGCCTTATTTTGTCCCGTTACTTTTGTAAAAAAAGACCGCTGACAACATAACTGACTTTTCAATTGGCTCACCTTCTTTGCCCTTACAGCCGTATTTAAAGGATAATCTTTTCCAATTATAACTGAATGATTTGTTTTGTAATGTCGTTCCACGTTGCATTTTTCCCAACAGCTACACTCGCATGGCACAATAAACAAACACATTTTTCTTTAATTTCAATGAATAAATAATCCTCTTCCCATTCTGTGTGATAATGATGGGTTTTAACTTTTTTATTGTTATTATATTTTTTGTTGACAGGGTGAAAAAAACAACAAAATGAATGGTAACTTTGTAAACGTCAAGCTTTGACGATCGCGTGGAACTGTGTGAATCTGCGAGAGAGAGACAAAGTGTATGGCGCAGTTTCCATCGTAATATGATACATCGCTGACTGCTTCTCTAATTTACTTAAAATTTCATATTATAACGGCAACTTGTTAGGCATTTCATTGAAATTTAGTTCGAGAAATATTTCATTTCGGAGTCCAATAATAAAATTTGAGAGGCAAATTTATAAATATGATAAAATATCCTACGCGAGCTACCGAAATGCCGCTCGCGAGCGACCGTTTGGCGACCACTGCTAAAGTGGTTTGAAATATTTCCATTTTTTTGTAAAACGGCCGCAGGTGTGAAATACTCGTCTACGTATTTTTTTCCAGTTAAAAGTCGCTCTTTTGATTTCAAATTATCTGATCTTTCGTATATACTCGTAGTTTTCACTAGACAAAAAGGTATGACAATTGAAGAATATCGTAATGAAATGTTATAAAATATTATCAAGACGGCCATAACAGCGCAAGACTTAGAGTCGATGTGGGAGAAGAAGATGGGGTCATCGTGATAGCGGAACTTATTGGATATTTTCCATTACAAGGCAGTCCAACAAAGCGAGTTTGGGCTCGGTGATTCGAAAGTGAACGCAGTATTGCAGAAAATATAATATCAGATAACGAATTCTAAAATGATTGCTTTATTGTTAGATAATAATGACAAATTTGATAGAACGCCAATTAGAATGCTCTTTTCTCATCGAGAGGTCTGATTCCTGAAATTTATGGAACATTTTCTTTGAAAAGTTCTCCATTGAAAAGTTATGGAACTTAAGCCCGAATTCATAGTTAACTAATTTCTAACTAATTTCTAACCTTAAAATTTCATGATTTGTATTTAGAATTGGATTTAAAATGCTCCAAACTTTAAATTGAGGTAATAAATCCATGTGACTTTTATTTAAGAAGTATCTAACATATTTATGCCCGCCTCAAGATAAATTTTGGTTCTTATTAGGTTGCATCTCATAGGTTAGGTTCTCTAGATATAGTTCGAGACGTTGTCTTTTTGATTGTGAAACTTACAAGTATATTAGATATTAATGTATTGTCAATTATCAAAACATACGGATAGTATTTATTTGCCAATAAACTCATATAATGACTAAAGCTTAAATATTATTATAGTTCATATTCTCTGATAAGATTCTCCTCTTACTGATATTACATATTCTCTGATAAGATTCTCCTCTTCCTGATATTACATATTTTCGGATAATATTCTCCTCTTACTGATATTACATATTCTCTGATAAGGTTCTCCTCTTACTGATATTACATATTCTCCGATAAGATTATCCTCTTACTGATATTACATATTCTCTGATAAGATTCTCCTCTTACTGATATTACATATTTTCTGATAAGATTCTTCACTTACTGATATTACATATTCTCTGATAAGATTCTCCTCTTACTGATATTACATATTCTCCGAAAAGATTATCCTCTTACTGATATTACATATTCTCCGATAAGATTCTCCTCTTACTGATATTACATATTTTCTGATAAGATTCTCCTCTTACTGATATGACGTAGAATATATGAGGTATTTTGTTTCAGTTTATGCTTATTTTTTCTCCTTTTATGTAATTCTCTTAGTATGTTATCCGGAAAGTAGTTTCGAATTTCTCGGATGGATGTCGTTAGCACGAAATTTTCTTAGTTAACTTCGATCCAAATGTGTATTTTTATAAAAGGTAATAGTTTAGCGCATTTTCGGTCATTGCTTACCCAAATTGCTTGAGCGTTTTTGGGCGTCATTTTGAAGATATAACAAACAAATTTTGTTTTTAGGTGCTATCGGTATAACCCAATAGACAATTATAATTTAGGCGCTATCGATATAACCCAATAGACTATTATGATTTAGGTGCTATCGGTATAACCCAATAGACTATTATGATTTAGGTGCTATCGGTATAACCCAATAGACTATTATGATTTTGTCATTTTATTTCAAGCATTAAATTTGGTAATTAGTTTCATATGCCAGCAATTTTTTTTGTTAATATTTTGTATTAAATTAATTTTCCTTATCAAATCCCTACCATAAATATAGCTGTTCTTGTATAAAATAAGTAAAAAAAATAAAATATTTTTTTTAAGTAATTATTAATTTGAAATTTCCTGCATGTAAAAAACCTTTTGTGCCAAATAAATTTTACCAAAAAAAAAAAATTCGCAAAGATTGTTTAAAAGTTATTTTATTTACTTAAACGTTCTACACTAGGCAAAAAATCAGCCGTCTCACTATGCTCATTGTCCGTTCGAGACAGCTGACTTACATCCAAGAAATTCGCAAATAACAACCCAGCAAGTTCAACCTGCAGCCGTTCGTGAGATTTGACAACTAAATAAAAAATGTATTACATACTTAATTTGTAAAAGAATATTTTTTTTTTATTGAAATATATAAGTTATTCGTGGTGTTTGAATAAAATACCCAAATATTTTAAATTGATAATAAGAATAAACTAAAATATTATGGATGGGAATGGGAATATCTCTCTTCAGAGAATACAACTTAATATACTTCAGGGGAATCGATAAGGGCAATAACCGCTGAAATTATTTTTAGATCAAATTGATGATTGCTTTATAAATTGTATCCGAGTGTGTGTTCTATCGAACTATTAAAGCGGTGGGCGTTTTAATTCCTATGAAACGCATCAATTAGATAAGAATATTGCACGTGCTCGTAAAAATGAAAGCGGTCATAAAATATGATTGTACAGCCGTACTGCATCTCGCTGTGGTGTCATCAGCTGTTTCCGACGGCCTTACGCAGGCGCCTCCATATCGATCTCTGCCCGTCTTCTTCGGGACTTGGTTATTAATTACAATGCATTTTTAAGTACTTCGAGCCATCTTCGTTTCTTGTTATCTCGTAGTATTTTAGCGAAACTGCCTTTAGCGTGTCCCAGAAACGCGCTTCAATGACATTTAACTACAGATTAGAACCAAGTTCTAAAACTAGGTCAAAATATGTTATGGCTACGTTTATATAGGTGTATCTATTTTCTTATATATATATACCGTGAGATATGAGCATGTACGTTCGTCTCTCTCTAGCGCGTGACGTAAGATCGAGTTAGAGTTTTCCTCGTTACGTAACTGCTTGAGCGGAGAACTGGCGATGCGCGGGCCGCCCAAGTTCATTACGCTGCCGAGGTTCGAGCGAATGCCGCTGAAGAGTAGCGACTGCGCACAGTGACGGCCGTGTCCCACAACGCCAAATACAAACACCGCGCTTTGTTTTATTACAAACTGTCAAATTATTCTTTCCGATAACTATTCCGGTTGACACAGATTTAATTTCTGACTTTGGAGAAGATCAGACGCTTGCTGAGAGATTTTCTGTCAGCATTTTGAAGATACCGTGCTGAGAGGAAGAAAGCGCCGGAATTGGCTGATCGATTGTCCTGCTGATAAAAGTAAGTATGACTGTTTTGACACTTTTTCATTTTTTTTAAACTAACTATCGATTGCCGCACTTCGCCTTGAACGATGCGCGGGAATTATTTATTTTAATACACCTCTCTTTATACTTGAATTTGTTTTTATAACTTTTAAATTATTTTCTACGAAAATATAATATTAAAAGATTTTAAATACATTTGTTAAAAATAAATTAGTCAAAAGTTTTGGGTTTCTTTGGTTCTTTAACTCGATTAATCTAAAATAGTGAATAAATTATAAAAAAATTGGTAAAATAAAATAGATATAATATTAAACTTTTCATAAAGATAGTGCCACTATCTTTATGAAAAAGATAGTGGCACTATCTTTATGAAAATACTTTATGCGCTTTCTGTTCACACTTGCTCTATCACACTTTGATACAAAACAAGTATAAACATACAACTAACAAAATGAATAAACCGTAGCTTAGGCACCTTGTGAAAAAAATAATTAAATATATTATATAAAAAATGGGCGCATTTCATAGTTTATCTTAATGCGTAGTATAAGAAAAAGTTATCGTTTTAGTTATTTTTTTATAAAATATTTTTTACAGCTATTATTCGAAAGCTTCTTAGCGAAAATATAGTAATTTGTAAAATTTTTCATGGATAATTCCATTTTTCGAGATCAACATGAACGTGTTTGTTTAAGTCGTTTTATTTTACAGTAAAACTGTTAAGAAATCTGTGTATAATGCTTTATATTGTCAAGGGATGTATCAGGGGTAGCTTAAGGTGGCATCGGTTATGGAAAACCTCAAGGAGGCCAGAATAAAATGGTATGGATATATAATCCAGTTTAACGACGATCATATTATAAAAAAAAACTTGGATATGTCAACTGCCAGAAGACTAAGAGGAAGATCATAGGCTACCAAGGTACATTAAGAAGGCTCGAGGAATACCTAGCTCGACCAGAACAGAGATAACAGATCTCCAAACATTTCCATACAAGCACAAAACTTTCGCCTCTTCTACATTCATACATTTCGTCATGCACTATCTTCTATTATTCATACTTCTCATTTTATCCTCCATCAAAATCTGTTCCACCCGATCCAGCCACCCTCACTCGGTCTACCACTTCCACGTTTTTTATTCTCTCCATATGCTTAAAACATTCATTTTAGCCATGCATTTATTTGTTCTCTTCATTCCACCTTCTTTTATAAATTAACATTCAAATTTTAGCCATGCATTTATTTGTTATCTTCATTCCCCCACCTTCTTTTATAAATTAACATTCAGCAGCGTTAATCTTACATTTATCTTTCTTCTGTCACGTCCAAATTTCACTTTTATACAATCACTTTGTTATTCCACTAATTACATTAATGTTATACCCGCTACATGTGCTTCTACCTCCTATGCTGATGCTATCTTCAGGCGGAATGAGGAAAGCCTAAGCCAAAATGCAGAACCTTAGGATAGGAGGTAGAAACACATGTAGTGGGGTTTAATGTAATCAGTGGAATAACAAAGAAATTTACTGTTAAATATTCTAATATGGAATCCCACAAAGTTAAAGCCGAAACTTTCGATAAAAAAATGAAATAAATATTTTGATGTATAAGTCAGTTTACATAACATAGTTAGGTAGGTAAAAATATAACTTTACAAATTGGTAATACTTTTATATACCTGGATACCCGAGCGAATACACAAACTCTATAGCCACTTGAAATATGCTTTGTAAAAAAACAAATACAGGAACAGAAACGTAAATATACTAAAATAAAAATGATATCAGTTTAGGTCAACTTAATTCAGTTTTTAATTATTTCTAAAGAAATCTCATTCCAATTCAACTTTCTATCGTGGACTCTAATTACATTTTTTTAGCGTCCATGAAAATAAAAGTTTCAATTTAATTCGATGCCGTTTGCCTTTCAAAGGCTCTATTTTTAGTAAAAGTCATGTCGGAACTAGAGCACGAGACAAAATAATTTATTTCCTGACTGGAATATCTAACTTGACACAAAGTGAGTATACTCGTACCATATTTCTCTTGTTACTTATTTTTCACACGATTCAATTTTTTTGAAAATTTTATTCATAGTTTTAAATTGGAAAACTATGAATGTTTTGAAAGAAATGTAATTTATTAGCTATATTTATCTTATAACAAATATTTTATAATCTGACATACTTAAAATATATTTTTTTAATTCTGACCTTGTAATATATAATGGAAGAAATCAATTTACCTATATATGGTAATAACATGGTCTAATTGAACACAAACAACACTTCGAGGATAACAGTTTATTTAATAATACATTTGAAATCATGCGTCATCCGTCGTCCTGTTCCTTATGTCTGAGGATGGCGGCAGACGTCGATGACTCATTTAATTGTCTCCTTCCATCTAGATCTGTCCCGGGCCGATCGGAGAGCATCTGATATTTAAAATCCCGCTGCAGTCCTGACCAGGTCACTCCATCTGGTTTAGGGTCTTTCTCGAGATCTCGTTCCTTTGACGCTTCCGACGAACACAAGTTTCTCCAGGATATTCGGCTCTCTTCTCATGATGTGGTCGAAATACTGCAAAACACGTCGCATACACAATGACCAGAGGCGATCCTTTATTTTGAGCTCGGCTAAGGTGGACACATTTGTTCTCATCGCTGCCCATGGTATCCGGAGCATTCTGCGCCAACACAACATTTCAAAGACATCAATCCGTCGTCTTTCCGATTCTCCCAAGGTCCAAGTTTCAGCACCATACAAAAAGAATATTGAGAAGATCGGTGTTCGGACGAGCCTCATTTTCAGGTTTTTTGTAATGGTGCGGTCTTGCCATATTTTCACAAGATGTCCCTAGCATTTTTGGCCATTCCGATTCTTCTTCGAACCTCACCTCGCAACCTCGAGTGTCGCTCAGGCTACAACCTAGGTTTACAAATGCATGCACTGCCTTAAGATGGTTTAGTGCATTGGTTCTCGTGAGTTTTCCGGATCGATCACCATGAGTTTGGTTTTATTTTGGTTTATGTTTAAACCTAGAGACAGACATTTGAAATAAAAAAGAAAATATTTCATACTGTCCACCTATTTTAGACAAAAATATTTTTTATATGCTTTGTCAATCAATATTATCGCATTGTACAGTTTCTTATTAAAACAATTTTAGTGTAATGAGAAAAACAATTTATTTTATTATGTTGAGCAATACAATGTCTGAGGCTTCAGAAAATCTTATAAAAATAGATAAAACTTGATAAAGTGGTGCAACTTGTTAAATAATAACTCGGATCCATTCAAGCCAAGAGGTAATATTATAGTTAATTTGTAAATAAAAAGAGAGCATAAATTAATATCTGAATCAAAAAAGATTAAACAAAAGAAAAACAACCTTCAGTTTAATCATACAATTATCATACTTGATGAACATTGGGGTTTGTGATAATATAGTATGTAATAATTCTCTATAAACAAATTGATTGTTTACCTGAAGTTGTTTTTGAAGAAATTTAAGTAGTTACTGCTGTGTATGGTATATGCATTAAAAAATATTTTTCATTAAAACAAAATTGACAGTTTTTTAACAAAAATATAAATTATTGTATTTCACATTCTTTACATACTCGTACAGTACAGAAAGGCGGGCTTATTGCTATGTAGCGATCACTTCTAAGCAACCAGATATATGTTACAGAAGCTTTAAATGAAAATCAGACTGGAAACCTAGAAAAAAAATAGTTCAACGAAAATCGAACCCGCAACTCTTGGGTAAAAAGTCAAGCGTCTTATCAACTAATCCATTGAGGTAAACATTACTACCTATACAGGTATATTATGAGAATTTATTTTCTTCATTTCAGTTAACACATTTGAAAACAATAAACCTGCATGAGAAACAAGTTGCAATTTTCTTCGGAAACAATGATTTCTACGAGTATTCGTGGCAGATTATATAACAGAAATTTGACAAAAGCTTATATTTTGCTGATTACCCAATACGTTCGACAAGTGGAGGTAATACAGCATTACATCATTACATTTGCGCTCTTGTTAATTGATTTCTTCCGTATTTTGAGCGTTATCTGACTCAAATGCGATAACGCGCCATTTGGTTTTCCTATCATAACTTTTTCAAGGATATTAATCTGATGTGCTCATATACTACGGGTATATTCCATTGGGTAATGTTTTGTTTGACTGGAATACGCATATGTGTATATTATACGAGTATATTAGAGGAATGGTATCCAATCTGTTTCAGAATGAGCTACATCAATATTTTACTGCGTATATTGAAAGTCACCAAGCGTAATAATGAATTGTTCAAAGTTTTTGAAATAATAGAAATTACCAAAGTCATATGTATCTTTATATTCCCGAATACTTAGGACAAATTATTTCATTACACTCTCAATGAAATAAATAGAAGAACAAAACTAGCTTGGAGTTTTTTTGGACGAGCAATCTCCAAATCTGTCTCAAACGGAAGGTATTTAACCAATACGAGTACATCTTACCAGTTTTAATATATGGATGCGAAACATGGACTCCTTCTGTACGAATGAGACAAAAGCTCCAGACATTACAACGCAGCGTGGAGAGGTGCATGCTAGGTTATAACATGAAAGACCGCAAACGCAATGAGTGGATACGTGCTAAAATAAAAGTTGACGATGTTATAGAGGTTGCAAAAAGACTGAAGTGGAAGTTGGCCGGGCACGTCTCCCGAACAACGGATCATTGTTGGACGTATGAAGTAATCCAGTGGTACCCAATAGGCAGAACTAGGCCTGTAAGAAATATCAAAGGCACACTGGGTGGACGAAAAACGTAAGCAAGACTCGCTTACGTGGCAGCAATGCGCAAAGGACGGGATTTCTGGAAAACAACTTGGAGAGGCCTATATCTTGCAGTGGATGAATGTAGGCTGATGATAACTCCCGAATTAGGCGAAAAAAATACCTATCATTCGAAGGAAGTAGCAAAGCGTGGGGTTCGAACCGACGATCTTCCGCACAAAAGTTCAGTACGTTACCGCGCGACCATGCACCTATTGAATTCAAATTTCTAAAGTCGTCGATAAAAGCTTGATCTACCGAGCGACCATGCAACTATTGAATTCCAATTTCTAAGGTCGTCGATAAAAGCTTGATTTTGGGCTATGAAATAAAGTAAATTAATCTTTGTATTATACTTTCGTCATAGAAAGTTCAACCTAGCGGAGTAATTGCCATTTGGCAATCTCTTAACATCAAACCTTGCTTTAAGTGAAAACCAGACTGGATTCCATTTGAAAAAAACTTCCAACGAAAATCAAACCCGCAACACACATACCAAAACGGCATATTTCTTTTGGGGTAGGCAGATACGACATATCTCCACACCTTTATATCCACAAAACAGTCATTGTCTTATCCACACTTATACATCTCGTCATGTGTGCTCTTAACTTTCCCTCAATCAAAGTTTCGCCAACTACATTCGTCCATTCTATGTTCGACCTACCTCTTCCTCGCATGCTATTCATTCCAAACATATATCTTTGTTTTATAAGTCTTTCAGAATTCATTCTCTTGATGTGTCTAAATCCTCAAGATTTCATTTTTAATTCTACTTAACATATGATATTCGACTTCCTAACAAAGATAGATCCGTAATACGGTCTCTGCTTACTCTATCATATGCACATTTCTGATGCATTTATTCTGCTCATATCACTGTTCTTCAATGTCCAGGCTTTACTTGCATACATCAAGTTCGGTACTAACACACCACTGTGAACAATAATTTTTGAAGATTTTAGTTACTATATTACCACATACACTTCTATGTGCGCCGCTGATCTTACGAGTATTCCCCGCAACACGTCTTTCAATATCTTTTTCTATCCAAACACCATCTCTCGAAAATTTGCAATATTTCTCAACTTGTTCTAGCTTTTCAATGTTCATCCATACATTGCAAACACTCATACGATGAGTCTTTTTGATAAATGTTACTTTTGACAACTTTTGAACCTTTTCCAAACACTTTTCATACATTTTTTAAAAGAAAACTGCCAAATCATATTCATTATTTACTACTATCACCATATCGTTTGCATACAATAAGCCGTATAATAAGAACAAATATGACATTTTTAGGCCCTTATTCCACTGATCATCTCGGTTACATACTCGTAGGAACCAACTCGTTTACAAACTAAACTACGTAGTGTAGTTTTGATTGTAAAATATTATGTTGTTCTGTATATTATTGTGAGGCAGTCCAGCGGTGATTTTTGAGGTGTCTGTGTCATAGGGAGGGGTTGCTAAGTGTTCTTGGGTTGTCTGTGTCATAGGGAGGGGTTGCTAAGTGTTCTTGGGTTGTCTGTGTCATAGGGAGGGGTAGCTAAGTGTTCTTGGGTTGTCTGTGTCATAGGGAGGGGTTGCTAAGTGTTCTTGGGTTGTCTGTGTCATAGGGAGGGGTTGCTAAGTGTTCTTGGGTTGTCTGTGTCATAGGGAGGGGTAGCTAAGTGTTCTTGGGTTGTCTGTGTCATAGGGAGGGGTTGCTAAGTGTTCTTGGGTTGTCCAGTGATATATTGTCTTTTTTCGATCTTCAGTTGCTTGAGGCTCGTAGATGTATCTTTGATCTTATATTTCTTTATGAAGTCATGAATAGTTTTGTGAACTCACCTGCGGTTGTGGAACGTGTTAATTAAAATGTTATCTCTCGTTTTCTTTGAAGATCTGCTTTGTGCAGCGTAAATTCGTTTAGAAGTGGAATTATCTGTAAGTTATCTTTTAAATAAAAATAAAATAAAAAGTAATAGTTAAGCGCATTTTTCCATTATTGATTTTTTGGCGACATTTTGCAGATATAATATACATTCTAAGTTGTATTTTCGGTGTATGATGCTTTTTACTGTCGTAAACGAAAAAATCCGACATAAACTGCGACTTGTGTGGGTCAAATGTGGTTTAAAATATTCCTTAAGGATGATTCGATACTCAAATATGGAATCCTCTCTAGAAGGCAGATTACCATCACCACTAATGACAACGGAATCAAGCGTTCTACGACACGGAAGATTGCCGAGATACTGGAAATATTTATACTCGTGACCTCCGTCCACGAGCATTTAGTGCGATTTAGCGCTTGAATTCGACTTATAAATACAAAATTACTTTTCAGACAACCTATTAATAACCATCATGACCAAATCTGATATTTTCAGGCCCTTGTTTCATTGTTCATATCGTGGATTCAACTCGTTTACATATGAAATTAGACGCTGTAGTATATTATGTAAAATATAATAATCATGTCGTTACTCGTATAACCCCAATAGAATGGTGCATGCAAGCATTTAAAGACATTGCATAATATTCTTCCCAGCAAGCACATGCACGGCTTCTAATATCTAACTTAACCTTTCGATAGAACTGAGAATGAACGTTTGGGAACATTGAATTCATTATATATTTAATGCAAAGTTACATTTTAAACCGGTTTGTTTTGATTGCGACATTTTGTGACCTATTAGAAACATGCTAAAATATCAAAATTGCGATTTTATTTATTTATTATTTTGTATCAAAGTCTGCCAAGATGATAGTCTACAACGGTGTGTTAGTACTAACTTTGATGTATGGAGTGAAACGTGGACGTGGAAAAATACTGAAAAAAGCCAAATAAATGCTGTAGAAATTGGTGCACTTAGATGAATACAATAGGGTGACAATGTATGACAGAATACGGAATGAAGTGATTAGGGATGAATGTGAACTTAATGCTGATGTGTTGAGTAAGATGAAGAAGATCACTTTGAGGTGGTTTGGGCACGTGGAATTAATGACTGGCCAAATACTAACAAAACAAATATGCAGTGCAAATGTGAGTGGAAGGCTTGTAAGAAGAATACCAAGGAAAGTATGGTTGGATCAAGTGAATGATATTTTGAAAGAAGGAAACATAAGAAGTTTTATGAAAAGGTGTATGGATGTAGAAATGAAATATGTGTGTCGTAATAGGAATGTCTGACGCTCTCTCCTTTCTACCCACCTCGACAGGAATACGGAGTGATGGTATTGTATGTATTTATTAATGAGTTCTGTCATTTGGGCAGTATGCTAACGTGTGATAAAGAAAGGAGCATGATGACAAATAAGATGGTTTGGACATGTGGAGCGAATGAAGGGCGATATATTGACTTAGCGAGTAAACAAGTCAAGGAAGTGCAAGGTGTGCGTTGAAGAGAAATGTTCTTTCTACCTACCCAGCAAGGGATATGACGTGTTGATAGTGTTTAAAATTTTACTGTTTTGAAAATTTTATTTTCCTGTTTTTTTTTGTCTCTACTGGATTGTATTATAATTTAGTTATATAACCTAACGAATTTATTGCCCTGTGACAATCTCTTCCAACCAACCAGAAATATGTTATGGCGGTCTTAAGTGAAAACCAGACTGGAACCTTTATTAAAATATCCGAGTGCCAACGGGAATCGAATCCATAACCTTCGGGTTGGAAGATAGGCGTTTTACCAACTAGGACACTTAGGTCGTTAGAATTGATTATTTATTTGATATTTACTAGACATTTATATTTTAATATGTATTGCGTGCCCATAAAATTGAACTGTTCGTGGATCACGTTTTTGTTCTAAAAATAAATGACTACTCTAAGAGTGGGAGTTAGTTGTATGGGAGCTGCATAATAAATTAATAATTTTGTTCTAAAAATAAATGACTACTCCACGAGTGGGAGTTAGTTATATGGGAGCTGCATAATAAATTCATAATTATAAACTTTTTGTAAAATGCGAATAATGTTTTTAAGTATATTAAGCCCTCCGGGGTGTTAGTGTGTAAGACATCGGTCTTTTCTCCGAAGGTTTCGGGTTCAATTCCCGATAGCACCAACAAAAACAATTTAAAAAGGGTACTAGTTTGATAAAAAAAACGCCTGGTATAAATGCTCGAACGCGATAGACGTATGTGAGTGTTGTTGCTTGTCTGCGTGCGGTTGTGTTACCAATTCGTGCGATGACAAACTGTGAGTTACTTGTCTACTTAAGTGCGACAAGGATGATATTATCTTCCAGCCATGTTCTTCAACAGGCCTGTAACATTAATTCGGATATGTTGAGGGGTAATCAACGAATGAATGTAATTAATATTTGATGTTAAAACAGGTTAATTGAAAAAGATATATTCATAAACATGTTGGTGCACAAACGAAACATTTTTGTTTTTCAGTAACATAATATTTCTACTTTATATCTACGAAATCTTGGCGGAAAAATGCTTATGCTATCCGAGGGGAAAGCTCAGCACTGCTTTGAACTTGCGATCTTTTGCATATAAGTCTAACTCATTTAACTGCATGCCCAAGTACTCGTATGTGATCAAGTTCTGAGTAGGGAAATACTACTAATTTACAATATTTTACGATATTATTGAATATTCGAATGACTTGGATGCATTTGGATTTTTCACTGGGCTTTAACACAAAATCTACCACTTTGGTATTCTTTTGAAAAATTGAAATTTAACCGCAATGCGGGCTGTGAAATCAACCTTCAATGTGAACTTATAGCTATTATACGAGTATAACTCTACAATCTCGGTTTCATATAAGATATTCTAATTAATTAATTCGGTTTCAACCCCTGGCTCTATCCTACCGTTTCTTCTAGGCGTGATGAAATACTACACGTGTATTTGCTAAGCGTGAGAAGGGATGTGAGAGCATATTCTTATATATTTAGATTGCTGACAGTAGCTATATCTAATCCAACAATATTGGAAAAAATATCGTTATATGCTCCTGACAACTATTTGTGATAGATAAGTATTGATCTCTTGAAACTGGCAATAAGTAGAAACAAACTTACCAAGTACTCTTCCTTTGTTTCATCTTTTAAATAGATCTTCGGATATTGGCATGTTACACTTTCAGGAAATGTTTTTGAAAAAAGAATATTTCGTTTTCTAATAACGGGAGTTAGTTTTTTTGATAAAACATTTATTTTTTATTAAATTTTTTACACTTCATACATTTATTTTAAACTTTGTATGTAATCTAGTTTAACCCAAATATGAAGTAAAAATATCTGTTTAAACAAATAACTTTCCTATTTCATTCCGTTAGTGCTCTGCAGGTGGGTAATATGGTATATGTACTTATGTGCTTACAATCAAGGCACGATAAGCCACGATAAGCCAGGGTGAAGGATCACAATGGACTTATCGCTGTATTTATCAAAATTAATTTAGAAATAAAAGAAAATCAAAACACTCTCAACAGGATGAATCGCCTAAATCACAAAACACTCTCAACAGGATGAATCGCCTAAATCACAAAACACTCTCAACAGGATGAATCACCTAAATCACAAAACACTCTTAACAGGATGAATCGCCTAAATCACAAAACACTCTCAACAGGATGAATCGCCTAAATCACAAAACACTCTCAACAGGATGAATCGCCTAAATCACAAAACACTCTCAACAGGATGAATCGCCTAAATCACAAAACACTCTCAACAGGATGAATCGCCTAAATCACAAAACACTCTCAACAGGATGAATCGCCTAAATCACAAAATACTCTCAACAGGATGAATCGCCTAAATCACAAAACACTCTCAACAGGATGAATCGCCTAAATCACAAAAAAAAGAATCAGTCTGCCGACTTTTATTACGGATTCAAAATGAAACTTATTATGAAGGAAAATATTTTATTTTAGCAATAACCCGTCAATAATGACGGAAGTAAATATTATTTTTAAATATGACGGTCTGCTTGTTTTTGTGCTGCTTCATGTTGTCATGGTGTTTCTATTTCTTTCGAATCTGGCTTGACATTAAATAACTATTAAACCGTAACTATGACAACACCTAATGTTACATACGGACGTAAGTACAACAAATGCTACATTGTTTGATGAATATTTGTAGTCATATTAAAAAAATGTTCTGGCAGATATAGACCAAATCGTGTTCAATATAGTCGCAGCTGGCAACGATACGGCGGTAGGCGGGAAGGCACGTGCAATAAACATCACGCAGTAGACACGGTGTGTATGCAACATAAATTGTTATTGTAACTAGAATAAATAATTAGCGGGTCTGTGACTTCGTGACCGAGCGCAAGAAACATCTTAAAGCACGCTAAATCGCACCAAATTAACGATACGGAAAGCTTAGATACGACCTGTACGAACATGTTATGTGAGCATGCGTCGATCTCGCTAAGTAAATTGCCTTGATCAAACTGTTACATCTTTTGAATTTTTAACCATAACAAAATAATTAATTTGAATGTAAAATTTGATTTGATTTAATTAAGTTGGCTTTAATTCTGATATACATCACCTATTTTTATGATATTTTTTTTTTCATAAGCGTATTCAAGTAATATTCTTTTCCTACATATGATATTTTTTTAAATACCTGAATTAAATTAAAACACCTATAGATTTCCCTTAACTTATCACAAGTTTGGTTTTTATTATATACTGTTTTACTATAAGCAAAGTTATACAAATAAATCAGAAACAAAATAAACATTTAGTACGATTTAGTGTGAAGTCATTTTTAACTTTTTTTTACCGATTGCCGTTAGTTGTACAAATGATTATACAGAGGTTCCCTTAAATGCCGTTAGATTACACAAATGATTATACAGAGGTTCCCTTAAATGTCGCTACGAGTAGATTGCACAAATGATTATACAGAGGTTCTCTTAAATTACTTGTTATAAAACACTATTCGTTGTCAGGAATTCAATACAAATAAATTTGCAAAAAGGTTAAAAAAACATGAAAACTTAAAAAACTCTCAACCTTCAAGGAAAGGCTTCCTTGTATTCATGCAAATTATATGCGAATAATAGGAAATTAATTACTAATATACATATCATCACACCATGTCCCTTTTGTGGTAGACATATATGATATATCTCCACGCTTTTCTATTCAAATACGCAGCTCTCGCCTCGTCCACATCCTTATATCTCGTGATACATTCTCTCCTGTTTCAGATACTTCTTATCTTTCTCTCAATTAAATTTTCTCCTAATTCGATTCTATCTAATTCGATTCTTCCTCACTGTCCATTCGTTTCAGAAATGACATGTATATATTGGTTTCGTAAGTACCATATATCGCAACTCAATTCTCATCTCAAGATTGAATTCTTAATGATCGGATAAATGATAACTGTTTGTTTAAGATGGGGTTTAAAAGTATAATAGAATTAAGAAATAAATGAATTAAGTGATTTCCGTGTCCGGACCATCAGTTATGTGTATTTCCAGTAGAAGCCAACAGAGATCGCCCTATAATTCGATTCAATCAGGTGTTGTCTAGAACATGTATTCTCGATTTCGGACAGACCAGTATGTTTTGTGACTCTAGTATATCCCCACGATCAAATTCAATGCTACTTTCGTTCAAGAAGCCCCATCTCTACATGTTCACTTTGCATCTAGCCACCCTTACTCGGAGTCTAAGAATGTAATGAATTAATATGTATTATCAGTAAAGGGGCATTTATAAAACTTTAAAATCAGAACTTTAAGTTTAAGAGTAAAACTGTAATAGGGACGAGTCATTCAATTCAAGTATAATTGTGAGGATAAAAATGTATCGATTATTCAATTGCAAAAAGAAACGAAATAACCTTCGATCTCAGTTAATCTAATATCCAAGCCATGATAATACAGGTGTAGTGCCATTTATGGCAACTTGATATGTAAGAGACCTTTCTGTCTCGAGTCCCATGGGTTTACGCTCGAGCTGTTGCTTTGAATATTGTCCATCTTCTTAAATATAATATTTCACCTTTGTTCTTCTGACTTTTTATCTTTTCTTATCTACTGGCAAAAAGAAACGAAATAACCTTCGATCTCAGTGAATCTAATATCCAAGCCATGAGAATAAAGGTGTAGTGCCATTTATGGCAACTTGATATGTACGAGTATGAGACTTTTCTGTCTAGAGTCCCATGGTCTTAAGCTCGAGCTGCTGCTTTTAATATTGCCCCTCTTCTTAAATACAATATTTCACCTTTGTTCTTCTGACTTTTTATCTTTTCTTATCTATTGGCTCTTAAAAGTGCCTCGAAGTATTCTGAATAAGCTTGCTCGTAATAATCTTTAAATATGTCCAAATATCACAGGCATAATTTAAATTCCAGTAGTCAGGTGGATACGATAGTACACATGTTATTCGTTATTGACATCTTTGTTTTTATATGTAACTTTTAGACATTATTTATTATATTTGAATTTATTTTTTGGCGCTGTTGAGTAGCCTTTCAGAAATAAAAAAATACAGCGTTATTGTGGTGATATTTTAAAACGAAACAACGTTATAGAAGTCATCTACATATTGTAATAAAATAATGTTCGGGTGATTGTCCGTCTTTGTGGGGTTCGTGGGTATATGCTCAAGTATGTGTTTATGGATTTCGTGGGGATGGATAGTCATTTGAATGATTTATGCGACTACGTAACTTGTTTCTTTTACCTTTGTCTGGTTGGTTGGAGGAGATTGCCGCCTGACAATAAGCCCGCTAGATTGTATTTGCAATAAAAGTGTTAAATAAATGAATACACATGAAAAATAATAAAAATATAAAAAAATTGTAAATATTACTCAACCTAGAAAATAATGTTTGTGTCCAATCTTAAGGACGGTATTTGCTATGCGTTATCATACTACTGGTATTAATGCGTTATGAAACGCTAACTAAGCTTCAAGCAATATCTTTACATATTCGTGTGGTAACCCGTGAAGAATTGAATTATTTTCGTGTAATTAAGTAGAGTGGTCTTCATACAAACGAATCTAGGACTATTTACGGGTGTGATTGTTATGTCGCTCTATTTTTTCAGCTGATCCTCTACAGAGAGCACAATAGCAGTGCCACGTATTATCGGTATCCAACATAACAATGGTTTGTCCTACTTTCGATCGTAACCTTTCTTTGTAGGTAATTGCATAACCACTTGTGACCTGCGGCTCTGTAGGATTAACGAATTAAGTCAACTCTTAAAACAAACATCCGCACGGTTTAAATTCAACACGTTACATTACTCTTTGTTCTATAAGTACTAGTGCCGGAATTAATACGTTAGCTTTATTTTTTCAATACGTGCGTTGAAACCTTGTTAATTGTATGCATTGCATTTAAAAAGTTCTGCGTAAAATGTGTACTATTATTAAGAAGAGGGGGGGGGGGGGGTTAAAAAACTGTCATAGAGATACCACTGTACGTAGAATATTCGAATATGTAGTACAGTCGTCGTAGTCGAGGATTCCCTCGCCATTCTAACGTCAATTTCGAGCTGCTCCTTCATGTGAGTTTCTGTGAGATAAAAATAGCACGAGAAAGTAGCATGCTACTTAATATTTAAAAACAGCTGTAATAGAGTTACTTTTTCAAAGTAACTTTAATAGCTCGAGGGTGTAAATAAAAATATCAAATGTAGCGAACAACTTCGTGCAATTATAAGTTGATTAATTATGTGCTAATGACATCCTTCAACAAAAGCAAGCTTCATTAAATCTGATCAAAATAAAAATAATTCGAATTTGATTTTAATCTGAAAATTCGGATCAAAACATTTGACCTAGACTTAAAATTTTACGTAATTAATATTTCTCTTAAAGCCAACCAATATCACAGATTTTAGGAATTATGAAAAAAGTTTGCGATTCAATATTTCTTGGATATTGCAATCTTCCACTTTTTCGATATTATTTGTACATACATAATTTCTAATTGCCGTGCAATATTTAATATTTACGTACCGAGCAATTTAGGACGTGCTAAGCAAAAAACGAATTTCATCATTCATAAGCACATCAGTATGTTTTGCTCAATGACTTAATAATTTGACATGCTCGATACGCTCATAAAACTCGGCTGATTCTTCTAATTTCGAGGTCTCTGCCTCTGACGTACGAGTATGCTGGATTCGCCCACTGTAGTGTACCGCATATACTCGTAGGTATTATATTATTATGTACGTGCTGGGTATGTACTCCGATCCATGTTGAGCAGATGGACTGCTTGTGGGCGCCACGGCGCCTGCAGGATACTGCTTAAGCCAACGATTTGTTTATATGCTTATTGTTTTGTGTACATGGTTATATGTTACAGTGGATCTAGTAGGCTTATTGCTACACAGATTTTTTTCCACCGACCAGTTTATCTTGAATACGTACACAGTTTTGTTATAATCTATAACAGATTTTATAAAAAAATATTAAATTTATTAAAGAATTCGGTTTTAACTTTGTGGTACTCCATACCGCTAATTACATTAATCCCCGCGACACGTGTTTCTATCTTATATAGTATCTCATGGCTCTCATCAAAATCACGCAAAATAGACTTAGTTTAATATTTATAGGAAAGATTCATATACTGACGTTATTATTCCTAATTATTTGCACTCCGTTAAAATGGCAGCATTACACTCAGTGTTAACTGATTTTGATGCCATTGAACGACGATGATGATACGAGTATATATCAAAGGACTCTCAACAGTAAAAGAAATAGCTAGAAATAATGTATATAGGGATAAAGTATTGTACAACTTAGAATAAATTAAAGACACGATTAATTAATACATTTCATTCCATCACAAGAGAGCCTCGAGATAGAAGGTAGAAACACGTGTCGCGGAGATTAATGTAATTAGATGAATAACAATGGAATAAACCGAATTATTTCTAAACAGTAATGGTAGGACTAGAGGAAAATAATTCGTTTAAGGAGGTCCTCCGTGACCTGGTTGTAAGACGCTTGTCTGCCGATTCGGAGTTGCGGGTTCGATCTCCGTTGGAACCCAGATTGTTTAAAAATGGGATTCTAGTCTGGTTGGTTGGAAGAGATTGCCACATTGCAATAAGGTCGCCTGGTTAAAAAAAAAGAAGGCTGGAAAACAGGAAAATTGGGATAAAAGCATATTCTGAGTAATGTAATAATTTTTAAATTACCTCTTGAACGTAAATAAGGGACATCTGATAACTGTTGGAACATAAACATTCGAACTGTGTGGACCGCTAACGAACCTGTGTAAAATGAGGTGTGGTGTGGTGTGTTGGTATGCAAATGAGTCTCTCTTCGCCCGATCGAAGAGATCGTCCACGTTCTGAAAGAAAGTGGAATTTTTCGCGAAGATATGAAAGACAGTTGACATTTTTAAGCACGCAAAATAATGACGACAGAATGTGAAGGTTTCATCGCTGCCTGATTTTTTTATTGACTTGGAAGTCTGTATCGAATCTTAACACGTGGTCATATTTTTTTAGGTTAAATATGAATTGGATGCAAACGTTTTGTAGTCTTTTAAAGATATAAATATACAATAAAACAGATATAAAAAAAATAAAAGCACAAAAATAGATGATTTAACTATATAAAAATGCTACATCTGAATTCATTGCAAGAATACGAATATTTAAGAGAATATTATTTTTTATGTATATTAATTGTCAAAGCTCTCTATTTGATCACGCCTGCAGTTACAAAGGCTGGTAGAATCATGATGTGTTGCTTCGTACGTTGTTGGTTGGGAGTTGTTGATAAAATGTCAAGTAATGTCTGTGCGACTCTGCAAACTGGCAACCAGACCCCCCTCCTAAGCCTAAGTGGACGAAGGACAAGTCTTGGGCGTATTATAACTTGAACACATCAATCAGATAAAGAAAAACTCAGCTTGGTATATGGGTCAAGATAGTATCATAAATTTCGACTAAAAAATATTGCTAAATCGAAAGCTTATTAAATCGGTATTCTTTTTTTATAATCGACTTTAAAACAGTTTGGAAGGGGTTAAACACGGAGCAGGTGACTTCTATATCCGATGGCACCCCAAAAACGGCCCCAGTCTCGTAAGATTTCTTATGATAACAAAACTCTTACGCGTTAGACGTCTGTGAGTGTTGTTGCCTCTTCACTGGTAGTATATCCGATAAGTGCGATGATGAACTCCGAATTCTATACACACTCGAGTGGTTAAAACGCGAAGGCTAGATTAACAGAAATGTCTCCCGACCACATTCTTCAATATATCTATATCGCCGATTCAGATATGTTGAAGGATATGGAGATAAGAATAAATGAACGGAGCAGAAGAGAATGAGAAAAATACAGAACATATCTAAAACCTACCTAACTGTTAATCCGAGAGTCTTACTTATTGTTATTTTAACTAACTATTGTTATTTTTATAATAGGCCAATACTTTTTTTGGGTAGCTGCTTATTTTGTACCACTTGATTGACTTTTTTACGAATGGTAATCGAAAAACCAAAAGTATTAAATACTTAGTCGTTAATAAAATATTGATGTGAATTCTTCTTAATAAACTAAAGTGGGAAATTATGAAATAATTAAAAATCAATTTGTAACGATATTAGCCTTCTTAAACTCTACCCTCGTTAACCTAGAGGTATCAAATTCTATTAAATACTTTGGTTAAATGGATAATGCCAAACCCTAGGTAGATAATAACCCAATACTTCGTAATTGTTGACGAGTTGTAAGTCAAAGGTAACTTATAAAATATTTACCTTAGTTAAGTATCGAAATAATGCCAGTTCAGTTCGATTCCATCAGCCCCATACTGTTATGGGGAATACAATAAGTCCCTATCCAACATAATCAACACAATATAGAAATATTTGTTTATTACGAGAGCAACATCACGCAGTGGTCAAAAATAACTGTTCAAAGGGATTCCTCCTTCGGTAGCGATACACCCAAGGGAGGAAAACAATGCAGGGATGACAGATTTAAAGTCTAATACGAGTATCACGAGAGAAGGGAAATGACTCGCAGTGCAATAAATATAATTATAAAGCGGAGAGGGAACATGCAGTTCTTTGCGCCGAGATTTTATTATACAACGCATCACTGAGAAGAGCGGTGTATTTTATAATATCGAGCTTGTAAAAAAAAACTGTGGTTCTTTAACAGGGTGAGGGGAGAGGAGCAAGGAACGAGGAACTTTTGGAGGTCTCGACATAGGCATGTAAGTGAATGACTGACGCGACTGTAAAAGTGGAGTTGTTGAATATGATTTAGATGTTTGGATATTACGATGCAGTTGAAATTACGAGTATGTATGTGATAGCTTGAGATTAAAGTGCGTATACGAATGTGAACGTTTTAGCTGATTTCTTTTAGCTGTTTTAATATTTAAGACAGACATATAAAACCTTTGATCAAAGAATGCGACCACTTTGTCATAGGCCTTGCTTAATTAAGAGGTTCTGCATATCCACAAAATGGAGGATATTTCCATAAAACTGTGTATATTATAACTTATGAATAACAATAAAAAAAGCGGTCTGAAGTTCACAGCCCAACGAGTTACCAGTAAATACGCAGAAAATTTCTAATCATTCTAATTTTACCTTTTATTTAAACTAAAGCGATATAAAAGCAATGTTAATTAATACAATATTTAACAGAAGTAATAACACAAACTTCTAACGAGAGTTTAAAACTCTCGTTAGATGTATTATTCATAGTTAAGGAATTAACATTATGGAGGTTTAAAGACATTGTAATTTGTTTTATCAAACACTGTTTATTTCATTTTACGAGTATGTAACGGTATGACCCTATCGGTTTCAAGGTTTTCACCTCATCATCAGGGGAGCACAAACATTTTGCTCCCCTGATGATGAGGTGAAAACCTTGAAATCTGTATGGTTATACCGTTAAATAAAGTGGAATAAACAGTGTTTGATAAAACAAATTACAATCTTGTTAGATGCATATTATATGTTACATAGGCCCGCATGTGTGGCTATTGATCAGGAACTATTGAATAATGTGCCTCAATAAACGACGAAGTCACGACGTGACCGACGGTTTCTAAAATAAATAACTTGAGACGATATTTTCTTAAACAAATAGCGTGATGATGCTCATATTTTTTACAGTCGTCATAAAATTAAATATTCAATAGAATGAGACAAAACACATAATAAATCGTTATTGCGTCCTTCATGGAATAATAGTTTTAATTTTATTTTATGATTTATTAGAAAGCAAACAGTATCTTGAGTGCATTTTATAGATTATACTATATATAACTTAATCTAGACCATATAAAATATTATTTATATAAAATATCACATTTAGACGTAAATCAACAAAAGAAACATAAATTGAGATATAAATAAAAAATCTAGGAAAGAGGAAAAACAAAAAGAAAACAAAACATTTAAAAGTAACATAACTAACTATACGTAGATAATACCATTCTAGCCCGGAGTCCTGGTCACCTTGGGATCCAGGTTATACTCGTATAAAACATTTGAGTAACTAGATAAAACCATTTAAACCTGGATTCCTGGTCACCTTGGGATCGAGGGTATATAAAAGGCCTATTCTCTA
Source organism: Odontocerum albicorne (assembly GCA_949825065.1). NCBI lineage: Eukaryota > Metazoa > Arthropoda > Insecta > Trichoptera > Odontoceridae > Odontocerum > Odontocerum albicorne. Next base: position 13,959,432 of record OX463838.1, read on the forward strand.
GCTAAACTGGGAACAACTTCAGAAAAAACACTAAAAAAGGAAGAGAGTTCCCCCCTCAATATTGCATATCTTTCCCCCCATATTAATCCAAATGTTTAGCCGTTTTTTTTATTTATCTTCTATAGCGATATTAACATCTAAATTTAACAAAAAAAACGAAAAACCTTACAAAGGACAAAAAACTCCCAGCACTGTGAATTTGCTAAACAAAAAAACAAATATTATTGAAGTTTCAAACGGCATTGAGTACAGACCAAATCCCATCAGAATGAAATTCATGGGACCATAAAAAAATATTTCATTATACTGAACAAGAAAAATATAGTACTAAAAAAACTGTTTTGATTCATAATAAAAAGTTATACAAATACATTCAATTCAATTTTTAACATAGAAATGATGTTATTTTGATGGTACTAAATATTTGTCATCATTCATAATTGCATTTTCAATACTATATAATTATTGAAAAATATTTTCGAAACGAAACCTTCATATCAGGTGGCATTATTCCATTTTCACTATCACCTTTTTCGCTATCTAAAGTTAAAATTGCATTTGACGTACTCGTAGATGATTAAATTTTCAATTATGTCTTTTTCAGTCCGACAAAGGTTGCAAATATGCTATACAATTTGCAGATAAAAATTTAACTTCAACCTTTTTTAGCTCGCATTAAAAATTATGTACTGAGCAATTAACAATAAAACCAATTTTTTTTAAATATTTTCATTTGAGCGTTCAAAATAGTTAGATATTCGTGTAATATTGCTTGTCATTCAAACCCGTCGGTTGGGATTCCTTCAGCGGCTATTTTACTGACGAAAAATGTTCGTTGCACTGAAATTTTGATTTCGTTACAAAGGGATTCGTTAAACATTATATGATACATACGTTCGATGTAACAAAATATATTCGCCATTCTGAAAATTTCATTACTTCGGTATTCGTTATAACGAGATTTGACTTGTAAAATTAACTACGCGTAGGAGTTGCGTTTTATTAAAAATGAGGCGATGTATCAACTACTAGCAGATTGAAGTAACTGAGTCTTTCTAAGGACAGTGGTGTGAGGATTGAGAAGTGAGTACTAAGTGCCGAGTGGTATAGTCAGGGAGTAGCGAACCGGCAGATAGCGAGCAAATAACCAGCAGAATGGTGTCAAGGCGAAGAGTCGGCCTTGCCGTGCCAGGGTTCATAGATCAGACATGATAGCCCGACCTCATTATTTGGGAACTGTTTACTTCCGATTAAAAATAACTCTTGATTACGATGATATTTATTTTTAGTAAAGAAAAAGTTTTCGGTTTAGTCTTTGAATAATGCAAAAAATATTGCTCAAGCTCTTCAAATAAAATACTTTAATTAGAGATTTTTTCTTTTTTCTATTGCGATTAAAATTTAACGTAATATAATTAAAGCAATTTTCGACGATGATTACATTTCGTTGAACAATTTAGACTAGAACAATGTTTTTTTAATATTGAAATTTCACTTTTCACGATTTGTAATTCTCTTAGATTTTGAAGAAAATTGATTTAAGGAAATAGTTATAATTGCGATATATCATACATTAGATGTACGAATCTATTATATTTTCTAAAAGGTCCATTATAACAACAATTGGTTAACGATCAATAAGTCAGCGATCTTCGTGGCCTAGTTGGTAAGATGCCTGTTTCCCGACCCGGGGAGATGCGAGTATCCATTTTTTTATTGTTGTCTGGTTTTCACTTAACACATTTTTAAGATATTTCTAGATTGTTGGAAGAGATTGCCACATGGCAATACATCCGTCAGGTTGTACCGTAGACATCAAAAGTGTGATACAATACAACATGGTAGTGACGAGAAAACTTTATTTATTTATTAAAATGAAAGTGAAACCTAGTTTCCTTTCCTAAATATATTTTTTGTATTATTGGATTTTATTACACTCTCGTTATATACAGTATAACCTGGTGGATTTATTACACTCTCGTTATATATATTGTAATAACCTGGTGGATTTATTACACTCTCGTTATATACAGTATATAACCTGGTGGATTTATTACACTCTCGTTATATACAGTATAACCTGGTGGATTTATTACACTCTCGTTATATACAGTATAACCTGGTGGATTTATTACACTCTCGTTATATACAGTATAACCTGGTGGATTTATTACACTCTCGTTATATACAGTATAACCTGGTGGATTTATTACACTTTCGTTATATACAGTATAGCCTGGTGGATTTATTGACACGCTGTATTCTCTTCCGAACAATTCAATTCCCGTTCAAATTCAAATATACTCGTATTTCCCAAATTAGGCAGTTAACTTAAAATAACGTATGAAACAATTCAGTAGAGCGTTTTAAATATACATGTATGTATATCTAAATATACACGGATGTATATCTAAAATAAAAATATAATGCCATTTAAATATACACGTATGTATATCTGAAATAAAAACAAAATTCCATTTAAATATACACGTACGTATATCTAAAATAAAAACAAAATGCCATTTAAATATACACGTAAGTATCATATATCTAAAATAAAAAACAAAATGCCATTTAAATATAAACACGTATGTATATCTAAAATAAAAACAAAATGCCATTTAAAATATTTTGATAACGTACATGAAGCTGTACATATATTACACATATTAAGTAAATCCTAAATACACAAATAATTTTTAAGACTACATATTTACTATATTGGAGTGAAAGGCTACACATTTATTGGAGTGATCAACGTTTAACTGATGTGTCCACTTAAAATCTGCGGATAGGTCCTTCATCACAACACTGTTTATTGTAATTGTTTTAATGGTTATCAATCTGGACATGTGGTTTCATCAGTTTTTGTATTTCACTGAGAGCCGATTATTTCAGTTTGTTTGGAGGGGGCGCCACTATAACATTTTTATGTGTGTTTATTTTCAAATACACGAGAACCATAAAATATCCAGTTTAATTTTAGAATCTCAGTCTTAGAAGGAGAATCAAAAAGTTGTTATGAAAATAGATTCTGAATTTTTCAAACCCAGCTAAATAATAGAAATTTGTACGATGACAAAAAGAGTTTTTTATATTCCTTTTACTCAAAGTATTACGAAATTCCGTGATTTTGTTAAAAATTTCATATAAAAAAGATTTTCTATAAAACAGGGTTTTGTCAAAATGAAATATATTTTAAGAGAGGGTCAGTATGGGGTTGAATTCGGAGTTACCTTTATGTAAAACGTAAGTAACACAGATGTGGAAAAACCATTTCAGCTGTAATTTTATTTGAGAAATTAAATTAAAACATTCGAAATTTGGTGTATTTGCTGTAAACGTATTGTTTATCCGCAAAGTATTCTATGCAACTTCCTGATTGTACTCGTACTAGCAATAACTCTTTAATAATGACGGAAGTAAATCACAAACATCAATATTTACGTTTTACTGTTCAACAATAAAGCCACCTCTTCTTGTTAAATCATCTTGTAATCATATTAAGAAGTAATAGCTATCAAATAATATTGGAAAAATATTTCTGTTATAGAACATGTTTTGAATATACTATAGAATTCTTACATAACTAATTATTAATACAATTACAGTACCAATACCGTACCGTAAAAATCTATATTCAAAACATGTTTCAGAGAATCTTTGTTTTCAATATGACAGCTGTCACTTCTGGACTATTTTTAGATTGTTTTGTTTTTATGGTTTTTGTGTCAGTCTAAGCGATGTATAAACGGAGACATATATTTATTTCTGATTCTATTCTAGATAGATTCTGATTTTAATAAACGAATACGGATTATCTTTTTAAATGATCATAAATTGAATGGTCCAATTTTAGTTAGGAGGAACTGTATACCTATAGTATATTAGGGTGGATTTTCCGCATAGTTTTGAGATATTCCCAAAATTTATGATTTTATATATTTCTAAAAAACGAAAAAGATTAGTAAACTAGTTTGACATAACCGAAGCCTTATAGGTTTCTCCTGCTGCGCCATAAATTTTACTAAAAATATAAGTATTGTTTCTTGGCGGGATGTAAGGGCTAAATTAATATTCATTCATGAACGGCAATTTTTGAGAATCGGTGTCAGATTCTTGGGTCATACAGTGATAGATTGAGATGTCGGTGTCATAGGGAGGGATTGTTAAGTTTATCTTGGGTCATACAGTGATAGATTGAGATGTCGGCGTCATAAGGAGGGATTGTTGAGTATTCTTGGTTCATACATTGATAGATTGAGATGGCAGCATCATAGGGAGGGATTGTTAAGTATTCTTGGGTCATTCAGTGGTAGATTGAGATGTCGGTGTCATAGGGAGGGATTGTTAAGTATTCTTGGGTCATACAGTGATAGATTGAGATGTCGGTGTCATAGAGAGGGACTGTTAAGTATTCTTGGGTCATACAGTGATAGATTGAGATGTCGGCGTCATAGAGATGGATTGTTAAGTATTTTTGGGTCATACAGTGATAGATTGAGATGTCGGTGTCATAGGGAGGGATTGTTAAGTATTCTTGGGTCATACAGTGATAGATTAAGATGTCGGTGTCATAGAGAGGGATTGTTAAGTATTCTTGGGTCATACAGTGATAGATTGAGATGTCGGCGTCATAGAGATGGATTGTTAAGTATTTTTGGGTCATACAGTGATAGATTGAGATGTCGGTGTCATAGGGAGGGGTTGTTAAGTATTCTTGGGTCATACAGTGATATATTGAGATATCGGCGTCATAAGGAGATATTGTTAAGTATTCTTGGGTCATACAGTGATATATTGAGATGTCGGCGTCATAGGGAGGGATTGTTAAGTATTGTTGGGTCATACAGTGATATATTGAGATGTCGGCGTCATAGAGAGGGATTGTTAAGTATTCTTGGGTCATACAGTGATAGATTGAGATGTCGGTGTCATAGGGAGGGGTTGTTAAGTATTCTTGGGTCATACAGTGATATATTGCCTTTTTTTTAATCTTAAATCACCTGATCCTCGTATACGTACCTTTGATATTATATTTCTTTATAAAGTTTTGAATGGTCTTGTGGACTTACCTGCGACTTTGAAATCTATTGATTTAAGTGTTCCCTCTCGCTCTCTTAGAATACCTGCTTTGTTCAGCGTAGCTACATTTAGAAATACGAGTAGCATCGGATTCTATAATCCAGTAGTGAAAATATGCTGAGAGTTCAATGCGATAGCTGACTTGGATGTGGATATGTTTAGACTGAGTTTGGGAGCATGGTGGCTGAGTTGACTGAGAAATGAGTGTTTTATTTTTTTTCATCAATCGCTGACTTGCTAGAACTATTCATGAGACGAACACTGCTAATTGGAATGTTAATACTTGATATTATTTATAAATACTATGTGTGTCAACATTTTGATTGATTTATGTTAAGCGTTCTTTAAAAAAATGAGAAACTTAAATAAATATACAAGAAGTTAAATAAACATAATGCTTAATGTATATGTAACATATGTATTATTTATAGTTAAGGCATTAACATTGTAGAGGTTTAAAGACATTGTAATCTGTTTTATCAAACAAGTCTTGTTTGTGCTCCCCTGATAATGAAGTGAAAGCCTTGAAACCGGTAGGGTTATACCGTTACAAAAAGTGGAATAAACAGTGTTTGATAAAACAAATGACTATGTATGTATTGTATATGATATATAATCATTTGATATTTAGTTATGTATGTGGTAAACATAGGCTTTCCTCAATTCAGTGCGCAGTTTTCAATTCTTTTATTGCACGAATATTTACATTTGATGCAGATTTAACCCGATTGCATCAAATAACAAGAAAAAAGTCTAAATATTATATAATATAATGACAACAGAAACAATGATACTTGGGGAGACAATGTATGGCAAAATACGGAATGATGTTATTAGTGATGAATGTGAAATTAAGGCTGATGTGTTGAGTAAGATGAAGAAGACCACGCTGAGATGGTTTGGGCATGTAGAACGAATGAATGAGAAAATACTAACAAAATAAATATATAGCGTAAATATGAGTGGAAGGCGGGGTAGAGAAAAACCAAAGAAAGTATAGTTGTACCAAGTAAATTATATTTTGAAAGAAGGAAACGTACAAAGTCTAATAAATCGTAGGAGTTGTATGAGAAGGTGTATGTATATAGAATATGTGAAGGATTTGTGTCGAGATAGGATAACTTGGCGCTCTGTCCTCTCTGCTTACTTCGACAGAGAAGAGGCGTGATGGTATGTATGTAGGAACAATGATACTTATGATTCCCTGTGAAGTGACTCAGTTATGCTCACAACGTTGATTAACGAGGTCAATTCTTAGTTTATTCACCGAGATATGGAAGAAATTGATATCGGAAAGTCATTGAACATGTCATTCTATGTCCTTAAGAGTTTAGTTCGTGAATACAGACAGCACCGAAAACAATCTTAATTTCAATAAATAAATAATCATTGAAATACAGTTTTTGCCACAATTGATGTCTGACGAGGTCGGATGTATTGAATTTCGAGTTTAACACGTCGATATGTTCCAGGCAAAAAGTTCAATTGTCATCGTCAAAATTTTACAGGGGAAACGACTTTAAAATATTATGTACTGAAATGTGAATTAGTAAATAAAAACTACTTTAACAAAATATGATTAGAGTTATTACACTTTATTTAAATTTTCATACTAAATCATATAGTTTTCTTCTTCCTGTCGAATTTCTACGATGATAATTTTTGCTTTAAACGTATCGACATTATCGTTTTATTGAGAAACAATACTCGCACATAATATTAAGGAAAATTATATAAACAAGTTTCATGATTTTATGCATGGTTCAAGTTTTCTGTTTGATTAACTGTTCTTGGAAATAATGGAAAGTAAATATTTGCTTTCATGTCATTGTACATGTTAATTTTGGAAAAGGCTGAAGAAGAAGCAAGTAAATGATAATGTAATAGAAATAAAAGGGTGATACTAGAAGCAAGCAAAGAATAATGTAATAGAAATAAAAGGGTGATACAAGAGGCGAAAGTTTTTTTCATCATAGTTGTATTAAAAATGTAACATTTTTGGAATGGAAAATTATTATATTGGATAATTTTTTTACGAAAAAATATCAAACCTTCAATATAAATAAAATGTTCTTAGCGAGTGAGAATTCAAACTATTCCTTTAAATTCTTGATAATTATTATTTTCGCCTTATTTGGTAAATTCATTCAATAACGTGAATAATAAAACGTTGTTTAAAATCATCTTTTTACGGTAAGAATCTCACAAATTTAACGAGAAAATATTATAAATTTACATTTTTTGTGAGAAGCTATGGATTTTGTGAAAAGCTATGTTATGATTTTGTGAGAAGCTATGATTTTGTGAGAATATATGATTTTGTGAGAAGCTATGATTTTGTGAGAAGCTATGTTATGATTTTGTGAGAAGCTACGATTTTGTGACAAGCTATGATTTTGTGAAAAGCTATGTTATGATTTTGTGAGAAGCTATGATTTTGTGAGAATATATGATTTTATGAGAAGCTATGATTTTGTGAAAAGCGATGTTATGATTTTGTGAGAAGCTATGATTTTGTGAGAATGTATGATTTGTGAGAAGCTATGATTTTGTGAGAAGCTATGTTATGATTTTGTGAGAAGCTACGATTTTGTGAGAAGCTATGATTTTGTGAGAAGCTATAGTATGTTATGATTTTGTGAGAAGGTATGATTTTGTGAGAAGCTATGCTTTTGTGAGAAGCTATGATTTTGTGAGAAGCTATGATTTTCTGAGAAGCTATGCTTTTGTGAGAAACTATGATTTTGTGAGAAGCTATGCTTTTGTGAGAATCTATGATTTTTTGAGAAGCTATGGTGTTGTGAGAAGCTATGATTTTGGACGAATAATGATCTTTTTAGGTAAAAAAATGCATTTTTTTCTGAAAAACTGGTTAATATTGCCCCATATTACTCATATATGGTATATGTTTTTTTTCTAAATGAATAGTTTTAAACGTATGAACATTAATAAAATTACTGTTTTTTCATGATATTTTCCAATAATAAAGATTTTTTAATGAATACTGAGTCTTCAACGTAATTGGAACAAAATAATTCAATGGAAATGGTGTATTTTTCGTAATTTTCTTATTTTTGCGATAAATTTCAAATACTCAATTAATATTTTTTCCATGAATAGATTAAATACACTTTAGAATCTTAGGAATATTGCTGACGCATCATAAAAATATCAGACTGGAGTTAAGAAAATATATAAGCAGTAATATATATTTATTTCATATTGTGAAAATATGTTAGTATTCAGGGAGTTTAGAAGAATTTTCCAGAACTTGACAAAGAGTACGAGTAAATAAAAAAAAATGAGTCCTATTTATTGAACCAACATATTTTTAAATGAACTTAAAACATTTTAAGAAACTTAAAAGACCATGAATTATACTCCTACCCATTAAAACAATAGTTTTTAAAAATAGGTACTTTCATAATAAAGGGTCTTTCAAATTGAGCGGTTTTTTTTTTCAAATTTTTTTAATTCTTGAATAAAACACACAATTTGCTTTGATTTCAAAAACTTTTTATTGGTCATTAAAGTATAATGTATGACATTTAAACACAAAAAAAACAATATGCGCCAAATGTCTACCTCTTGCAGCTCCACAGATGTCCACTCTTTTGTCAAAAATTTCGATGACATTTTGGCATAATTGCGGTTCTAACTCACCAATTACGCGAATAATTTCGTCCTTCAGCTCAAGAATTTATTGGGGGTCATTCTTATAGACCTGATTTTTTACGTACCCGCAGAGAAAATAGTCCAATGGTGTCAGATCATATGATCTTGGTGGCCAATTAACATCACCGTTTCCGGAGATTAGGTACAATACATAAAATAATTCAACAATTGTAACGCATTGTTGTATTGTATACAACTCCATTTTTATGAATGTCACACATTACACTTCTCAAATGTCACAAGACCCAGGCAAGTTCACGACGCCATCTGTATTTTATCCAAGAATTAAAAAAACCGCTCAATTTGAAAGACCCTTTATAATTTAATATTTTTTGTTTTTAAGTCGCGACGCTAACATAAATAAACATTATATGTTTTATTCGATATGTAAATATCATACTTGACACATTTTTTGATAACAAAAAAATTTTATTACAAATTTAAAACCACTTCGTCCACAATTGAGTAAGCCAAGTGGTTGTCTAATTAAGTGTTTGGCAAGTCCTTCGCTTCAAGTTGAGGCTGTTTTAGATATTTATTTAGAAAATCTAACTTCAAAACAAATTTAAGCAGGCGGCAAAAAGTAAATCTTTTTGGAATATGAAAATTAAAATATCCCACACCAAAGAAAAATATACTGCAAAACTCAAATGCGTGAGAATATAATTGATATACAATAAATATTTCCAATTGTTAACTAATTATATAGTGTTGCATAATAGCATAAACGATTTTACCTCACCCATATTGTATTGCTCGGTGTTATTTAATTCTTTCGGATACTTAAATGTAACATTATATTCTCCCATTGTTTCCTGGAACTGTACTGTTGTGTGCTAACTAACAGGAATCCTGAGAAAGATAAAACATGCACAGTACATTTTCTCTTTTCGACATTTGTATATTGGAGGTATAACATACTGTTGAATATAGATTTTATCTGTATACTCGTACTATTTAGATGACTTCTTATAAAATATACTTTTAACATTTTATTGTACATGAATTTTTTTCAGTAACATAATATTTGTTTTAAGTGAATCAGTTAAAAAAAATAGAATGTAAACTATTTATTTATAAGCGATAGATATTAAAAATTTTATCTGATCATTTATTATTTGTTTTTCAGGTTTAGTAGTCGAAGCACTCGAAGAAGTACCCAACCATGACCTCTCCGTCCCTGACTAAGTCTGACGAGAAGCCCAAGAGCGACGATAAAAAGTCCCCCTCCAAGTCTGAGGGGCGCGCTCCATCCAGAGCGGAGTCTCAGGGTTCCGGGGCGAACACGCAGCCCACAGAGGTGGCGTCCCGCGGTTCTGAGATGTTTGGCTGGCTGCGCGTCTTCAAGATGGCAGACCTCATGCTCAGGCAGGGGTGTTAAATGAAGATGGAAAAGAAATATTTCCACCACTAACGAAAGCGTTTGGTAACATCATTAAAATGGGGATAACATAATGAAAACGTTAAACAACATAATACAAATGGTAATAAAATAATGAATCGACTGTAAAGAACCCATTATATATTGTTGATATAGATTTTACTCCGTTACAGAACTTTAGGTTTGATGATTTCATTTACATAAATAATATCGATCAAATAGCCTACATTTAGTTCTAGAATAAGGGAGCATTAGCTTTAAGTATGTTTGACGCATATTGCTATGTAAGAGCTTACATCTAGCTTACATTAGTTCTATTTCCACAATTATCCCTTATCGGTAATTCAATATTTAGTCGAGCAGTTGATTACATGAATTCAAGAAACATACACGTATTATATATATAGTACACATGACTGTTACTATACGCTTTCGAAAGTCGGGGGAAATTTGGTTCGTTTGATGCAACATTCAACTTGCATAGTCATAATATAATAGTATTACAATACAGGTTATAATTTTACGGGGGTTGAAATGTCAAGAATTTAAATTAATATCAATTAACGATGAAAATATTTTTCATATATTTTAATAATGTGGTAAATGCGATAAGTCTATCGCAATCTAAGTGCCAAGAAAATAATTTATCGTTTTTTTTTTAAAACAAGAGACTAGGGTTTCTAAGAGATAATTATGTTCAATTTTCATAGGCGAATTAAAGACTAAAACTTAGAAGAAAAATCAGGAAATTCGATAATTTTATGTGTTGGATATTTCACTCTCTTGCCAAAAATGTCCGATTGATGTATAGATAATCAAAGTTTAACTAACATAAGTAAACAGTTTTGTTTGTTGATTAAATACTTGTTTAAGTATTAAACGTTACAGCTATTTACACATTTTAAAAGAAAACATTAAGTACAAGTACAAGCAATACAACTTAACAAATATTTGTATTACAATATATTGTATAATAAAAAAGGTTGTTATTTTTTAACCACGTACAAACAAAATTGATGTGAAAAATATTATGAAAATTAAGAATAAATTATTTATTTAAATTCCTTCCTTATACAAAAATGTAAGTAAAAAACAGATTTTTCAAATGCACGAACATACTAGGGTCTTGCAACACCATTTAGTTTTACGGGCCGTCGTTAATGTTGTGTGCCATTTTACGATATATAAATAAGCAAATGTTAACAATAATATTCTATAATATTACTTAAAGCATTGTATACTGTTTCCATTTTTGTCGGATCAATTTCCCCAGTTTATTTTTTTAATAACTCTTGAATTGATTGTGTATTTATTTATTTTGTGTGATAAAAAAACCTGATACATTTGTTAATGTATGAATCAATTTCAGAAATAATATTTCCACACCACATAACCAGACAGTATTATAAAAATTATATATGGCGTGAAAAGTTAAAATTTTATTAAATTCATTATTTTTTCTAACTTATGAGTGAGACATTTCCTTGAACTAATAGACTTAGATATTATCTAGTTTTAAATTGTAGTTAATAACGTTTCGTAGATCTTTCTTCAAAACAATATTTCATACTTCAATTTGTTTTGATATTCTTCTTTGTTCTGTGATTTTGTAATACTTAGCAATATTGAATATATAGTAGGCAATTTTTATTGATTAAAGAAATAATAACATTCAAATGAAAAGGTGTATGGAAAAGCTTGTTTCTCAATCACGAATGTCAATATCTTCATAGTTAAAAAGCATGATAATAATAGGTTAAACGTACTTGTTAGGAATTTAGATTTTTTTAAGAATAATTTTGTCAATTAATTGTTGAATATGATAGTCGTATTTGCTTGTGCTAAAATTGGTTTCTCTAGAAGACATCATTTCAGAAGTCGCACTTATGAAAACTGTAGAATGTTTCATAAAGTTACATACACATAATATGTAATGCATAATGTCACAGATTTTGTTTTTTGTTATTATACGAAGGTTAATCATCTAATATTAAAATGTTATTAACATTTTTTTTCATAATAAATATGGTAATTACTAGTTGGTAGATTTTAAATATTCTAAAGTCATGCAGTGCAATAATAATGTTAAAGGAGTAAATTTTATTATTATTTATAAAAATCAAATCAGAGTTTAAATGTACCTTTTATAAGTTATATTTAAGTGTATGTATTAGAATGATTGAAAAATATATGAAAATTCAAAAACAGTTTTTATTATATAACCGACTTTTGAATTTTTTAATACAATAACAGTTAATTATTTTATTCCAGATAGAGAGAATATTTATTTAAATTAATTTTTGATATTATGTAAGGAGTTTATGTATACCGTCTGTTGAATAAATATAGTGTTGAAAAAATAACTTTCTGTTTGTATTTTTATTGCCTTTGAGACCTCCCTTGCTTGTAACGGACTACACATCCGGCAGTACGAGTATTTCAATACACAAAAATACTTCGAATTGATTTTGAAGGTTGCGTCCTTAAGCCCGGAATGCGTCGATATTATCCAAACAAACCCGATGATAAATCGATCGGCAGATTTGTTAATATCATCGTTTCTCGATCTGTGGGTCATGGTGAAATATCGGGGGGATAGCGAAAATAAAAATAATTTGTACAAAATAATGATACATTTTCTGAGCAAAACGAATACATTTATTTATAGTTTTTGTAGGGAGGTTGCGAAGTCTTTATTTTATTTTCTTATATTTTAGGGAGTCGTAAGGCTAAACAGGTTGACAAACAATGGTTTAGGGATCAACCTTGTTGGTACAAAAAGTACGGCTAGCGGACATCTAAATAGCGGATTAATGACGGATTTTGCCATGAGAGCACTGAAGCAAGACGCCTATAAATGCGCCTTCCCATAGATTTTTTTCACTACTTATTCTAATATTCACGGTAAAAATATTTTTACTTATTATTTTTATTATTTCATGTTTGCACCCCTTAATAACGAAAATGAAATTTATCATATTTGGAAAAATGACACGCGTGACGTAGAAGCGTGACGTAGAATCGAGGAATGGGGAATATAACTTGTACAATTGTTATCGACCAAGTTTCAATATAAAAAAAATTACTGAACGAGGTATAAGATTTATTTTTTTATCATTCTTTTTAATGTACGTTTGCTATGAAGTTTATTGCACCGAATGATGAAATAATAAATATCAATAACATTATTCCAAAACATAATTACGTCATATGAAAATAGCTTTGACTTAAAAATGGTAACTGTATTGCAGATTTAACTAATTTGAAAAAAAAAAAACAAATTGCTCAAGTGAAAATAATAAAATTAACAATTTATATGTTTCAATAGGAAAGTCAAAAAATTCGCGGAATGAAGGGAAAAAAAAGAAAAAACATTTTTTTCCATTTTCAATATATTCACCATTAACTCTACGTTTAACTATAGCATACGTTTGTCAGATCTTTCAATAAGCTTATCTATATCCACGAAAAAAATAATTTGCTTTTGCCCTTAAAATAAGCCGATATTGCCCTTTTAACTTCTTTATCGTCCGTAAATTTCTTCCATCGAATTTCTTTTTTTATATTTGTAAACAAATAATAGTCAGACGGAGCAGAGTCTGGGCTGTAGGGAGGGTGATCATATGTTTGGAAACCACAGTTGTGAAGAGCAGTTAATTTCAAGCAAAAGCAGCACCCCTTTTGTCTATTTTCCTGTCCTTTTCTCCTTTACAGCTTCTTTAAACTGTGTCAGCAGACCAGAGTAGTTCTCTCCAGTTATTGTGATGCCCTTATTTTTTAATCTATCAGCAGTATACTTTGTAATATATGTGCCTTCTGCATCCCAAAAAATATAGCCATAATTTTTCCAGGCGATTGCGACACTTGGAACTTCTTAGGGGGGTGTGTGCCCTTTTTATGCCACTGCATGGACTCCTGCTTCGACTCAAGCTAATAATGATAAACCCAAGTTTCATCGTTATTCTTTTTAAAGTAACGTGAGCATTCTGGGTTCCCACCTCGCAGTGACTTTTGACATCCTTAGAATCTAATGGAGGATATTCAAAATCGTTGTTCGAATAGGTAAAACTCTATCTCTGCAAGCTGTTTGTTTAGGCGGGCATTTTCCAGTACAAGACTTTCTACTTTTTGACGATGTTTGAAAAAGTGGTCTCAACAGGCCATCCTGGTCGGAGGTCGTCTTCAAACGATTCTCTTCCTTGCTTAAAAGACTATGCCACTTGTAAATCATCGTTTTTTCAGGGCAACAGCCCCCGTAAACCGCTAACATATCTTCCAAAATGATTTGAGGTGTTCTCTCTCATTTTGTGAGAAACTTAATGACGGCGTGATACAATTTTTTTTTTATACTTGGGATGTCATTAAAGTTTGTCATATGTTACTCTCCCGACGATATATTAAACAATACTGTCAAAATTAGACTAAAACGGGATGAATATATTAATAATGAGTCATATTATCGGAACATGCGCATGCGCTCTACCGCCCCCTCCCTTAACCCCTTCACTCCGCGAACTTATTGACCTCCCCTCGTACCAATTATATTTTATTTATAGTGAATTGTAGTGGCATTATTAAAACTTACTTGCGTTAAAACATTGAAACTCGTCAGGTAGAGTTACGTCCATTTTACATTTGGATACATCTTTTCGTCAGATGATTTTATTGCCACGCTCTTTGATCCTCTTGGAACTCATGCCCCACGACCAAGCTTAGATTTTGAATATTGTTTAAGTATGTTAACATACCTTGAACTTTTCACAATCAGCTGTTGCTCGGTATTCGAGTAATTGAAAGAGGTAAGCACCATCGTAGTATAGATGGAAAGACGCCTGTTTTCTACTCTGGTTTTCGATGGTAACTAAAAAACATAGTCCCAGTCTTTTTTTCGCTTAACGCTTTTTTAAATATTTTTTCTGGTTAGTTGAAATAAATTTCCTAATTGGCCAACAGCTCATCCTGTTGTTTAATACATAATGAAATTGTTCTACAACACACAGTAGGTAACAAAACACAAAAGTCAATTGTGAGGTCGGTCATTATTCCCGAAGATAATCTGTGAATAATTCTTGATTATATTTTCATCTTTCTCTGTAATTTCTCGCGGTAATCTGTAATGGGTATTTTGAAACAACTTTCAAACCAGCTGGTAAAATATTTCCGTTTTCGAAGCATAGATGGCTTTTGTATTCGTAATGTTTATTAGCAATCCAGAAATATTAGTTCGATAATTTGAAATATAAAGATTTCGTTATGTATTAAACTTATTTCATGTATTTAATTAAATAATTTACAATTATTTAATTTAATGCATATACTCGTATCATGTTTCGTTACTTTTTTTTCCCAAAACGATACATGTTTCTGATCGTATAATATACAGCGCATTGATTATATGGTTTTTCTACCAGTGCGTTTTTTAAGTAAATAAATAAATACGTTTTTTTTATAATCCATAAGGTTTTCATCATTTTTGGCGTCTCAAGAATTTTAAAGAATAAGTGCTAGTGAAAAAAGAATATGAAAAGAGCAAAAAATCATTTTGTATTTTTTTTATAACTATTTATTTTTAGACATTTATCAAAAATATATATTGTCATATTATGATGTATTTATTTATCAAATTTAATTAAAAATGAATGTTATTCTTTATTCTGTGCATATGTGTGTAATGTTAATAATACGCATGAAAAAAAAACGCCTTTTTTAAAGCTATGATTTATTGAATATATAATTAGATGTCGCACTACTAACCATTTTAACAGGTGGGATATGGGATTTGAAAGAATTTGATGAATTATTAATTTGTACTTACTAATAAATTTCCTTAATATTTTTAAAAACTTCTTTTTTCGTATTGTACCCTTCAACGTATTCGAATCGGTGATTTGAACAAATTGAAGATCGTGACCTGGAGACAATATTATCTTCACTCCCAATTATCGAACCTCAGGTTTTATTATTTATTTATTTAATTAACACTTTCATATAAATATAATACATCTGGCAGATTCATTTTGTTACTTAAAAGTAATGTCATCCAGTTACCAGTATCTGTTTTAAAATTATTATCGGCATCCATATCCGTGTCTTAAACTTAGTAAAATAATATAATATTTGAGTAAAAGTAACAACATTCAAAACAAATGATAAATCTCAAGGAAAATAGGAATAAGTATGGAAATTATACAGGAGTTAGGGACGAGGAACATTTTAAAATATATATTGCTTTTTTAGATTTTTATTAAAAAATAACGATTCATAAATTTGTTCAGAATTATTGGAGCATGCGCGGAAAACACGTGCTCGTGCGAGTATAGTATTGTTGTCAGAAAGACTCTTTTACCAGAGTGGGACCATTTTTTGGGTACCATCGGAAGTTGAACCCCCCGCGTGAAAGTCAAGCGTCGTAACAACTAGACCAGTGTTCCCCAACCTTTTTAGACATGTGGACCGGTAAAAAAATGAAAAAAAATTCGCGGACCACTAATACTGAAAGAAAAATGGTTTTTTTATTTAATATTTTTTTAATCTTATATTGTGACAGATGGACATAAGTAACTATAATTAACAAATATACATATAACAGTTAAACAATTTTAATTGTAACATTGTCTGATACAATTAAAATTTAACAAAAACAATGGGGTTTTTGCAACAAACTAATGCGAAACCTGCTGTTGCATCTTTGCTAATATATTGGATATTCTTGGCTGCAGTGCTGTCTCTGACAGACGAAGTGCTGCATTCACATCCAGTCTATTCCTTTGTTTCGATTTTATTGAGTACATGGATGAAAATCCTATATTTAATATTTTTGCATGGCGAATTACTTGATATTTGGCATACTGTTTGCGGCCCGGCGGAAAGTCTCTGCGGCCCGGCACCGGGCCGCGGACCACCGGTTGGGGAACACTGAACTAGACCACAGAAGTCTTCAAACGCTTTTTTATGCTTCATCAATGTAAATGAGCGGATAAATATTATATTAATGATTGAGATGTTGAGAGTATTCATGACCGAAATTGCCGACGTTCCCAGGTCATTGCAATTTTCACTATTTAGATTGCCCCAACGAAATTCGGTCACAAGTCCGAAAGTTCTTTTTCAGTTATCTTAAGCAAAATATTAATTCCTATTTTGAAAAAATTAAAATAAGATTACTGTTTATTTATAAACGGGCAAGAACTCAACAAAACTAATTACAAATATTAAAGTAACATATTTATAGACGGGCAAGAACTCAACAAAACTAATTACAAATATTAAAGTGACATATTTATAGACATGCAAGAACTCAACAAAACTAATTACAAATATTAAAGTAACATATTTATAGACGGGCAAGAACTCAACAAAACTAATTACAAATATTAAAGTAACATATTTATAGACGCGCAAGAGCTCAACAAAACTAATTACAAATATTAAAGTGACATATTTATAGACATGCAAGAACTTAACAAAAATAATTAAAAATATTAAAGTGACATATTTATAGACGCACAAAAACTCAACAAAACTAATTACAAATATTAAAGTGACATTTTAATTTTGAAAACAATTGAAGTACGTATAAAATAATAACTAAGCATTACCATATATTGCTCTAATATGCGATAAATTATTTTCAAAATCACAGTTTTTATTTATACCTTCTGAATACTTCTTCTTCAAAAGGAATTATCTTACTTCATGATATTTGTAAAGAATTATAGAAGAAACACAATTTCCGTGGCCTAGTTATATAATACTTGTGTTACACGTTCGGTTAGTGACTATTTAAAAAAAATTGGTGTCTTGTTCCGATTTTATTATACAAACCTTCCTTTCTTCTTCAAAGTTCTACTCCTATTCAGAGGTTGGCGTTGTTCATGACCTTCTTGACCCTTAAGGCAGCAACTCTGAACAAAGATCACAATTATACCATTCCCATAAATTCTTCAATCAGGAGATGCGTCTTCTTCCCACACTTCTTTTATAATACCTTGAATTTTCCCCTGCAATATCGCTTGCAGGGGAATATTCCTCTCATTATAATATGAAAAAAGAACTCTATCTTTCTACTGTTGATGGTAAATCATAATTCTTTATTCATCCGTTTCAAGAAGTCTTAATTTTTTCACCACTTTGTCAACCCATGAGACTGTAAACATTATTCGAGATTGAAATTCTTGATCCTGAATTGAAAAGGATCAGTTTCGTGCCATCTATTCCTAATTTCATGTGTTGAGATTGGTTGCATTGATCATTTATCCAGCATCCCAGATATTTATATTGTTGAAGTCGTCCAACAATTTTATTATTTATAAAAAGAGGTACATACTATAGTCCGTATATTATTTTTACTGACAATCATAATCTCCGTCTTCGATATGATCATTTTAAAGCTTATGGCATTACAAGGTGTGTAAACCCTCTCCAGTAACATCTACAAACGCTATAAATCCGCAGGAATAATAGTGTCATCAGCATATCGAATTTTATTGATTATTTGACCGTATATAAAGCCTATTCTATAATTCACTTCATTCAATGCCTCTTTAAAAGTGGTTTCAGAATAAACAAAATGAATGAGGGAGAGTTTGTATCCTTATTTATTTATTTAACACTTCATTATAAAAATAATCAGGCGGGCATAAGCTCATCAAATTGTTTTTACAATTGACAATTAAACCATTATTAACTTTTCAATGTGCCCTACTTTTCAATGGGCAAATTTCTAATAGATAATGAGTTTCCGGTTTATTTCCATATCAGTATCGTATTGATACTTAGTCAAATTTCCAAATGTCGGTGCAAAGGCACCGTACGTTATGTTTTGGATTGGTGATAATTTATTATCAATGCTAATTCGTATTACATTGAAGCAGAGCTTCCCTAAAATATATGTTGACTACGCAGTCGCGAGAGGAGTAATGAATGCGGCAAACCACAACGAATATTTTTTCAATGAAAATAATAATGTTTCACCAGTTTTCATATTGTTTACTTTATTTGTTCAAATACTTGTTGTACGGTGTAAAATATGACGGGTTTATTACCAAGTGGTAATCTGTTCCAACCAACCATACCATTATTTTACAAAGTTTTGAGGAAATAGTTTGAGGTAGGGGATTCATATCATTGTTGTAGAGGGGAAAAAATGGAACACCAAAACAAAAGCTTAGTAAAAAAAACAAACAGTAAAAAAAAAACATATATAAATTATACAACTTTCGTAAATCCCAAACAAAAATCATACACAGTTTCTTGATAAAAAATAATGTCGTTATATTATTATATTTGTCGTTATATTATATATAGTTGTACCAAAGAAAAAAAAATCGTAAAATTGCGGCGGTGTGAAAAAATTTCAATACTTTAACCATTATTTTAATTTTTTAAAAATAGTAAAAAAAATGTTTTAAATTTCCAAGGTAGGGACGATATAAAACATTTATTAAAGCTTTATACCAAATTTGAAGGCAATCGGTTGGATAGAACTTGAGATTTTATGTCGACCAGGTCGAAAAAAGTAGTTTCGAGAAAAACGTGTTTAAAGTTTTGAGATTATTGTCAGTCATTCCGGTGCGGCGTAATTGCTGCCTCATTTATAGCTATAACTTCGTAAATATTGAGAATTTTTAAATTTTAAGAATTTTAAAATGAGAACATACTCTTAAAGGTATAAACTTTAAGAATATGCAAAAAACAAAAAAAACTTTTTTTTTTCAAATTTCTAGAGAACAATATTCCCTTAAGGTAAAGAGAAAAATATAAGAGATGGACACATAATTGGAAGAATGTTGATTTTTTTGGACCACTATTTAGTATATGGTATACCTATATGTATATGGTATATACGTATATGGTATATATTAGTATGTTTATGTTCATTTCCAAGCCCTCTTACAATTTTGAAAAACCTTGCATTGGTGAAATCAATATGTGCCAATGTTAAACATATGTGAAATCCAACGATAGATTCGTGCTTTAGTTCAAAAAATGCTGGCGCTGACGTATTTACATAGTGATGAAAATTATTTGACATACTCAAACAATCCTCTATATTTTTTTGGAATTCGTGTATGCGTAAAAACATAAATTTATTATTATTATATTATAAAATATACTTAAATTTGAAACAATTTGCAAAGGCAGTGTTACTGGATGTGTGGAAGAACGGTGCACGACGAGAAAAATCGTCAAGGGCTACCTACCATGGAGTCACGATGCTCTCTAATGAGTTATATGGGAATGTAGAGATCGATGTAGAGGAATTTTCACGGGCTACTATGTTAGTCGCCATGCTAAGTAATGAACAATACGGAGTGTAGATATATATGGAGAGGAATCTTTAAGGGCTATCACGGGAATCACGATATTCAGTAATACAATACGGAGTGTAGAGATGGATCTTTAAGGGCTATCATGGGAGTCATTGCGTTCATTAATGAACAATACGGAGTGTAAAGATGGATGGAGAGAAATCATTAAGGGCTATCGTGGGAGTCACGATATTCAGTAATGAACAATACGGAGTATGGAGATAAATCTTTAAGGTTTATCATGGAAGTCATGATGAACAGAAATGAACAGTGAAGAGATGGATGGAGAGGAATCACCAGGGGTTATCTCTCCCTGTTAAGTTAATCTCCATGTTAAGTCATGAACAATAAGGAGTGTAGAGATGGATGGAGATGAATCATCAAGGGCTCTAATGGAGTCACGATATTAAGTAATGATCAATATGGAGAGTAGAGATGGATAAGGGAAATATTCAAGGGCTATCATGGGAGTTACAATACTATGTAATGAGCAATATGGAGAGTAGAAATATTATTTAATTTTATTATAATGTATTGATGAATTCTCAGAAGTAATATCTAATATAGGTTTAAAAGTATATAAAATATCCAATGAAAAAAAAAAGAATTTTAATCAAAGGATACGGAAGATTCCAGTGTTGTGATTAGAAACGGGCAGTTGTTGTACAAATCGTCGAAGAGTTTGAATAGAAAGAAAATTCTAGTAAAGATGAATGATGTGAAGAAGAATTTTGTAGACATTCACCGATAAAAGAAAATACATTCCATACATTCAGCCGTCATTTTTACATCTCTGATTATTATTGTAAGTGTAAAACTGAAGGTTATCACGTCTAAAGTCTGATAAAAAGTCCTGAAAAATAATTTCCTTTCATTTGTCATACAACATAACATGCCTAGCTTATAATAAATTATTGTTTTTATTTAAGAATTTTCACACAGTTATATAAAAATATTCATTTATCATAGATATATTAAGTTTGTTTTGAAGACAAACAAATTTACCTTTTCTTTGCTTCTAACACGACATGATCGATTTATTTACAATTTCCATAATAAATCGAGAGACTGAATTAATGATTCTACAATTATCACGTAACATCAGTTTTGATTTTGTTAATTAAACATCATTATTTTCTTAGTAAGCTATGTGATTAAAAATATGTCAAGGCTAGCAAACCATTTCTTGTTATTTTTCGATTTTGATTGAGTATTAAACAGAATATAAATATGCAAAAAGGATCCAACCTACATTTTATCTCCTTTGAAATATTTGAGGAAACTTGTATGGAGAGAATACATACATATATACCATCAGGCCGTCTCCCTTTCAGAATAGGCAGAAAGGGGAGAGCGCCGGACTTTCCCATCGCGACACACGTTTTAGCCTCTTCTACTATTTGCCTTTTCTTTCTTTCAAAATATATTTCAATTGATTCAATCATACTTCCGTTGGTCTTCCTCTAGCACGCCTTCCACTCACATATGCTTTGTATATTTATTTTGTTAGTTTTTCTTCATTAATTTGTTCCACGTATCCAAACCACCTGAGAGTGCTTTATCTTTTATTACTTCATTCCGTATTCTGTCATACATTGTCAACCCATGTATTCTTCTAAGTGCACGCATTTCTACAACATTTATTTGGTTCTTTTCAATCTTGTTCCATGTCCACGTTTTAGTATTAGCAGGTTTTGGTACTGTCTGGTTCGAGTATATATTATTTAGTGCCATTGACTTTGTTTCCTATCGGTACACGCCGTTCGATATTCCTCGATAGAAAGAATTTAACCATGTAATACATTTTTATTTCATATTTTTGCATACGAAGAATCGAAGTATGCTTATTCAATATTTCAAATAAATCAAAATAATATTTAGTGGGTATATCATATATGGTTTGTACGAGTATGTTCATTTAAAATATATTTCTCAGTCATACTTTTACTAAATTGGTCATTTTTCTATAAATCGAAACTAATTAAATACTGATATCACACAGTACACAAGTAATTAGTTTAAATATTGATCTTCTTTAATAAGTTATTGCTTTTTTTACAATTGCTTGCTACAAGTTCAAAAACATTTATTTTTGTAGGCATGCGCTTATATTTATTTATTTCAACCACGGTCGATTTCAAAACAGTATTCTAAATTTACACGAATGAATAAAAATCCATTGGTTTCGTTCCACATACAGTCTGTGGAACGAAATCAATGAATTATTATTTGTTTATACCGTGGATTTCAATGAAGTATAATACTATCAGTCGACAAGATTTTTTTATAAGTTTTCAAATAAATAATTTGCTAATATACAGAACAGTTTTTCTTTAGTGGCTTTTGTGACATGAAACAAAATATAACAATTTTTATACATACATTAAAACACAAACTTCAAAGACCTTAACAAAATTCAAATAGAAAATAAATAAAAAACTAGAATGCGATATTCAAAATCCACATTTATATTAAAATATAGAGAACTTTCTTATCATACAGAGTCGAATGAATATTTTTTATTTTTTTACAACTGAACTCTTGTTTTCACAGGGCTGTGGAGTCGGATGGTTTTTTTTACGGAGTCGCAAGATGCTATTCTGAATTCGAATCCTACTTCAATTTTTTACATTTGTTAAAACTTGTTTGCTACATAAATTACAATACCTTATGCAATTATAAACTATATTATACCATCTAGTGGCGTGGTGGTACAGATGGCGTGGACTCTGGCGTGATATTATTTCCAAAAAATCTACATTTAAGTAGTTATGCTACGTAATTAAGTATAACATATGGTTAGCAATATATGTATTGTAATTGGAGTCGGAGCCGAATTTGGAGAAAAACATTGTTATTTCAGAAAATTTCTGGAACCGGAGTCGAATTTGTTTGCCTACTCCACAACCAATTCATTCAAAATTCTAAAAACTACGCCTCTGATCTAGTTATCAATCAACCAATGAGATTTAAGTAAAAAAAATAGAAATTGTATCGACTGTTTATATATCGAATGCCATCATGTCTAGCGGGCAACACCGACGTTACTAGTCTTGTGACTCAGGATACAAGACGCAGTAACAGTATCATTATAGTGGACAATCTCATGTCTAGGAGAAAATTACATTCTTCTTTAAGTAGAATGCCTCTGCGGACACCTTAAGTACAAACAGGGAAAGCAACGGGTGCCAATAATATTAATTAATCGAATACCAATAAGTGAGAACCAACCCCGCATCGCTAACACGATCCATTGTATACCGATAAAAGCGGGTAAAGTCATCGCAACTCCGTGACGAAACTACGCAGGAATAAAGACAGAAATAACACAGACACTTGGTTGTTTTGTCCGTAATCATTCAAATGAGATAAGAACGATTCAGGCGGAGTCAGCCAAACTCGTCTGGGCAGACAGAAGTATTGTTGTTGCTGTATTGGCTGCATGTCAAAAAACGACATCGTCGAATCGACAGGATTCTTTGTATTGTGCGTTCAAATTTTCTTCGCAATAATAATAATTATTACTCTGTCGTCGTATAAAATCGAATTATTGCGGTTTTGAAATTCAAATTTCGCGCCGCGGGCGAGTTTTCGCGAAAGCCGACGAAATAAGCGAATTATATTCTAAATCGTTTATTCGTAATTATTGTTGTTTATTTTGTGGAAGAAAATTGTGTTATTTTGTAAATTAAACATTAAAATGTAAATTTTTAAAGAAGTGTGAGAATTTTTACAATAACAAAGTTCAGTGTAAAACTTTTTTGTAATTTGTATGAAATAAAATCGGTTAATTTTAAATATATCTTGTACCGAATGCGCAAGTGTGTAATACTCATATTAACAGAATATTGTGTGTGAAAAAAATATGGAAATTGTAGAAATTTACTCCTTTTACATTCAAAATAAAACTTCACTTATAAACATATCATAAAATTATTTCAATGTTTTTACGAAATAAGCTCTGCCGTTTATAATTCCTGTAACTATGATCGTTTTCAATCACATTTTAGAGTTTATCGTCAAATTTCCAAGAAACCCGTTATCAAAAATAAGAATGAAAAAAATTAAAATACATAAAAAATGTAATTAAAACAAATACCAGTTTTTAGTATTTTCTCAAAAATTTAAATAAGGATTGCCAAAAGTATGAAATACGTCGATCGAAAGTAATATCAAACATACACATACACGTATCTTTATCATGAATGACATTAATACTATTAGAGGAATCATTTTGTATTTCTAGTTTTCACTTTTATTTAAATGTTTATTGATTTTACAAAGCACAAATAAATGTTTGATTTGAACTACATTTCTATTAGTTGTATTTTTAATATAATATTATATATTAGTTAAGTATGTTAGACATTTTTATCACTACATAAAAAAAATGTTTCTCAAATGAATACTTAATATTTTTTTAATTTCTCAATTAAATACTTAATTTCAGCGTTTTTCGAGACAATGGTTTTGGTATAAAGTTTTCTCTGTTAATTAAAATGTTTCCACTTAAGCGTGGGCATATGTTGATATTTTATTTTACTTAATATAATTTTTAAACAATTGACAGCTTCAAATTATATAAAACATTTTGTTCACGTATTCGAACATTGGGGCCAAGTTAGTAAGAAGCCTTCCAACACTGGGGCTGCAGGTTCGATTTCCATTGGTATCCATTTTTTTCAATTCGGTTTCCAATCTGGTTTTCAATTAAGACATCTTTAACATTCTGGTCAGTTAGAGAAGATTGTCGTATTTTATAGATTGTTGTATTTTATACAACAAAATGTCTTCAAAATAATATTTTCTCGAGTCTTGTTCTAAAAACGTTACGTCCTATTAATTATAAATCTAAAATAATTAATTATCAAAACTCAAAATTATCCTTGAAATTGGCTAAGGGCAGGCAAGGTAAATTATGCAAATCATCCTAATGTCATGAAACATAACAATTTGAATAAACTATATCATTTGCAGAATATAAAGGTGATATTGCGAAACACGAGCAGCAACACGTACACGCATACGCACACGCCGCGGCGCGGTGCGGCGCGGCGTGCGAGATGGGACAAGCCTGCTAATTTGATCACACGCCGCCCTGGGAGGTGGGTAAAGCAGCTCCTACACCCGGGCGATAACGACATGGCATTGCAATCGAGGCATTACATAAAAATCTTCTTCTACGGTGTCTTTTACTAACCGTAGTCCTTCCAAGGTCGCTTCCGATAAATTACTCCAACTTTATACCCACCAAAGGAAGTCTATTCCAAGTAACAGTCATGAACCAGCTGTTCAAAGTGAACAAACATAATTAAACAATATTATTTACTCGACTTGTCTCAAAAAAGTAATTTATATTCTGAGACCCTGATCATATATGGTTACCACATATTTCAGATGACACATCTCTATCATGTGGTGTCATGGTGCCTGACCATTAAACTCTTTCAGGACACCCCAACTGTTGAAGTTTCTTCAACAACGGAGTTATCTGGCCAAATTTGATACAAAAAAATCGAGCTATTGAGTTAAAGATGTTTTGTAAGCTATCTTATAAAAAAAATCTTCTGACAGGATTCATACCACAAAAAAAGTAATAATTTTTTTACTATCTGAGAAGGATTTATGCCTTCCTAGTTGATTTTGTGACAATTTTATGGTACGTTTCACTTTCTGAACTTATTTCATCTGTTATAATATTATATTGAAGCTTTGTGTTAGATCAAGCAAAATAGATTATGTCCGCTAGCTCATTATTTAGACGTGATATTAGCTTGTGGGATGTATTTCGTTTCATTACTTATTTATTTATTAATGCAATATAAAAAAATATATATGACACCTTAAGGTCCTTTACAAACCATAGAAATATTTAAAAAATAAAAGTTTAAGTTTTAGCAACTTAAAATATCAGCACAAGTCAGAATACATACGGAGCGTAAAAATAACTCATTTAACATTGAAATAAAAAATAAACTCAAATATATCAAATACAATCAACAATCAAATACAATCAATAATTTTCAAAATTAATTGAATTTCAAAAATAATAAATAAGATAAAATGAAACTGGAATAACCAGTCTCCGAGTTAAGATATAAGATTGAGGATATAACGGAGAAGGACCCTCCTGAACTCATTTATATAAAACATATTCACCAAACCAGATATTAAGTGATCATAATTTTGATTAAAAATGTTCAAATCCTTCATAAACATGTGTACAAAATGTCATATCGAGTTCAGTGTGAGCACTGCCTTAAAAAGAAGAGGAAAAGCAAAATCTCACCCCCCGTTTCTCTTTTCTCACTACAATGCTCCGCGCTCCACGCTCCATGCTCCACGCTCCTTCTGTAGCGCGGGATCGGAAATCCGACAAAACATATTTGCTTAAAAACATTTCTCTCAAATTTTGATGATAAACGATTTTTTTATCTTATGCCCCGTAGAAATGATGATATATTCCATAAAATTTATATTTTTGTCAGCTTCAAATTCCTCGGTTGACTGTATAAATAAATGTTGGATAACATTTTGAGGTCGGCATCTACAGTGGATGAAATAAATAAATATAAGAGAGTACTCGACAAAAATGTACTGTATTGTATTACAATTTTGTTGTATACAGTATAACCTGGCGGGATTATTGCCACGTGGCAATTTTTTCAACCAACTAAAAAGATTTTAGAGATGACTTGAAAGAAAACTGGATTAAAATATATTTAAAAAAAATCGGGTTCCAAGGGGGACCGAACCCGCAACCTCCGGTTCGGGAAACAAGCGTCTCACCAACTAGGCCACGGATGATTTATATTATTTGGCAAAATGAGTTTTGGATAGCGTCTAGCAGTCATGGATGTTGAAACATAACATTTTATT
Source organism: Odontocerum albicorne (assembly GCA_949825065.1). Classification (NCBI taxonomy): domain Eukaryota; kingdom Metazoa; phylum Arthropoda; class Insecta; order Trichoptera; family Odontoceridae; genus Odontocerum; species Odontocerum albicorne. The sequence continues at coordinate 13,986,762 of OX463838.1, forward strand.
GCTTTGAAAACATCTTGAAGATATAATACAATGACCTCCGTGGCTTAGTTGGAACGATACCTAGAGGTTGTGAGTTCGATTACCGTTTAACAAATTTCAATACACAAACATTTTATAAATTACCAGCCATTTATTTAGATTTACGATTTTTAATTTTAAAAGTGGGTATAAAGTACGTTGTTTTTATTTATTATTCTGCAATACATTAATTATTCACGTTGATATTTCATGACAGATATATATTTTTTCTTAATCTAGTCTTCATGACAGACGTAATTTTTCTTTTTCCAAATTTAGTCTTCGTATTATAAATTGTCGTTTGCCTTGTACCTTGACCCAGCGAATAATCATAAATTATAGTGATGTTTTCTTCAAGTGATTTTGAAATTTATATTTATTACTTATACAATAATATTGAATCGTATTCAAGTTAATTTATGTATATTTACAAATCTCAAAAAAAAAATTTTACAAATATTTATAAGTGATATGATATGAAGATTTTTTCATTATTTTAAAGCTAAACATTTGGAAGTAAAATATTCATTTTTTCAAATCAACTGTAAGGTAAAAATTCAGACTGAAAAAATATTTAAAATTTATATAATATTTTTATCGATTTGATACTCTTTAAAGTACGATTTAAAAAACAGTTCGTTGAATAAAAGCTATAATTTTTAATAGAACTCTTTTTAATAAATGTAAGAAGGATACTTGAAAAATATACAATCAACGATAGTCTTTGAAATCGTTTTCGAAAAGTGTAATTTTGGTAAAAAAAAAGCCATTACTATTTATTATTCAGCGATTCATATTTAATAAAATTTATAAAAGTTACTTTCTTTAAACAATAATAATACCTCACCTTTTTAATTTTTAATTAAATATGCCATACTTATTAAAAAAAAAAGAAATAATGCAATTTCACGAGGAAATATACACTTTTTTGTAAGAAATCGATACACTAATTCAGAATTACTTTGTGATTTTGAGTTGCTGATGTCTTCTTCAGTATAGATACATACGAATATGTGTAGTCTTCTTAAAAGCGAACAATTCTTTACGGAAATTTTCCAAAAATTACGTTTATTAATTATGTAAGCAGAAATTTCAAATATTTTTCCATACCAATTTATCTTAAAAGTAATAAATTTTACAGATATTGACAAAAACGATAAGTAAAAATTTTCATCATTTTCTTACGAGTAAATCAAAAGCTTTTCTTTGATAAATTAAAGATAAATTATTAAAACTAAAGAAAGTTGTGAGAAATATCAGAGTAAATAAGTGATTTAGTGTGATCAATGAATATGGAAGACTTAGCCGAAGTACAGTGGTTTGGTGGGGGTGGAGGTCGGGGTGGCAGAGTGCGGAGCGTGAGTGTGGGCGGGGGCGGGGACAGTGAGGCGGAGGACCCCGTGGCTCTGGTGGCGCCCCGGAGAAGACGCTACACCATGGACATCTTCACTAAGAGGTCCGACAGTCTTAATTTATTTCAACCCATTTCATAGTATCCCATCATATTACTAGTATTTATCAACACATCATTTGTTTCTTTTACTTGTATATGCCTTTCGATCTAAGTAATAAAAAAGGACAATTTATAAAGCGCCGTTTAGACAGCAGACTCTTAATAGCGCTCTTACTCGGGAGTCAAACTCACTATTATTAAATTCATATAAAAGACAATGCAAAAACCCTTTTAAATAAATTGAGGTGGAAAAAAAAAAAAAAAAATGTATTAATCCAGGATGTCAATAAATAACAAGTTTTTCATTTATCAGAATATTATTATTAGCAAAACTGTCCGATATTTGCATAGAAAAACGATCTCTGTGGTCTAGTTGGTAAGACGTCTTTATAGGGTTTATTTTAAACTGATATCGCAAATATTTTATTAATAAGATATCGGGAGAGTAGAAATACATTTTTTTCTTTGTACCTTCTTATACCTTGGTAGAGTGAATTATTTTCACGGGGGTAGAGGGAAAATGCCTTTATTTAACCTGCGGATTGTGGGTTCGATTTCCAATAGTGAGCAACAAAAATGTACAGGTATAGTTTTTTAATAAGGAAGGATGGTCTATATGAATTGTAAAATGGTAGGAAGTTCCTTAAAATAATGTAAAAATGCTAATTATTTACAGCGTTTTTCAAGAATTCGATATTTTATCATAAAAAAACTATTGTGATACAAAACACTCACGTTGTGTGAAAAAGTACACAATATTAAGGTCGAGTTTTCTGTAAAAGTTTTGATCGAATTCAATTTCCTGGCACCGACATTTGTACTGGCCATATAAATACGAGTATATATTTAGTGCAGATGTTTTGATTTCTCGAGATTTAGTTTTTTTTAAATTATTTTATCAATAAAAAGAGCCATTTTGTTAGAACTATGGCGAAACCCTCGTATGTTGATTTTCTTTGAACTATGGTTAAATATGTTTGTTTTGTATTAACTGTGGTGATATGTGTTGAATATTTTGTTAGAAATATGGTTCTACTATATGAGCATGAATGGTTCATTCCGCATGTTTTGATAATATTTGAGTAAGCGATACGCAATTATTTGCGAAATAGTGATTTTATCCAAGGATTTTGCAGAATGACTCGGCGTTACCATTAAATATATCATCGTTTATTTATTCAAATTAACTTAAATTCCTGTATAAAGATTATTCTCTAGACTGTTGTATAGTATAATCAAAATTATAATTTGTATTTCGAACTTTTAATATATTAAAAGTTCAAAATATTTTTAGTATATGAACTGAATGTAAGTACGAGTATTTCTTGAATCTTCGAAAAGACTATAGTTTCACTTTGTGGTGCCATGTTTTATGTAAAAGGAAGAATAAGTAAGTAGCCTGTGGTGAACACAAAAATATAAAATAAGTTTTTTATTTACTTATTTTTCCTTTTACAGGAAATAAGTATATTTATATATATGCAACAAAATAGTAATTACTCCTAATTGTCATTTAAAATGTTTAAATAGTGTTTTCATTATGATATTTATTATACAAGTGTATGTAATAACATTTAAAAAGGTTCCTAACTTAAACCAAAAAAATAAAATTCTTCACTACACTTTATTCTCTTTTTTTCTTAGAGAATTTGACAAAACTCTACAGTGGCAGATTTTTTGAATATATGTTTTCAGTTCCATTTATTTGAACTAAGTAAAACCACAATTAAAAAAAAAAGTCAAACTTGAAAGCTGTAAGCAATATAAAGCATAGGAGCTGTGTGTCGCCACTCTGTCGCTTGTATAGAGAGAAAAATACAACATTCGTAATAAATACAAAATAGAGCATCACATAATGGCGGACATTGACGCACCGCACCAACTGACTTTTATATGAATGGGGCAATAATACACCTTAATCATTCAAAGGGGCGAATGGTATCAATTCAAGCCAGATAGGGTTAAACTATTATATTATTAAAGAGACAGGTACTCCATATTAGAATACACAAAAATAAATTACACTATTTCACGAATCTTGTCTTAGTCTTGTTTGTGCTCTCCTGATGATGAGGTGAAAGCCTTGAAACCGGTAGGGTTATACCGTTACAAAAAGTGGAATAAACAGTGTCTGATAAAAAAATTACAATGTCTTTAAACCTCCACAGTGTTAATGCCTTAACTATAAATAATATATAAAAATTTCATGAATAACTTTAATCCACGAGACACTTGTTTCTACTTCCTACCCGATGTTCTCTTCAAGCGGAATAATACTGATTTATTCAATCAAGTTCCGGGATTTGTGATAAAAGTTGCTGGGATATTTAATTGTGGCGCTGTTATGACATATCTTTAGATCGCAGAATATTAAAGTGCGGCTCAACCATTTGGATCCCGAGAGGAATCCAGAATTCATTGATAGTTAAGCGAGCTAAAAAGAGATTTATGTATGTTATTGCAAAGAATATGGATATTTCTTATTAAGAGCACATGGAATGACCTTGTCGAATGAATTTTCTGATGTCGAGATCTACCTCATCGCGGTGAATAAATTGAGGATTCAACTTTGTAGGTATAACTGAGCTACTTTATAGGGTAGCATGAGTGACAGTGTTCCTGTTTCCATTATGCTATATTTAGAATTCACATAATTCAATTTTTGTTTTCGTTGTTTGGTGTAATTGGGTTACACCTGTATCCAATGTAAAATAAAATAAATTAAAATTACGATAACAATGCTGAGGTCCAACTTGTGTCATGCTTCATCGGAAGTGTTTTTGTGTGATCAATTAACCCAAAGGATTTTTTTTATCAGGGGTGAAATGCGGAAACATTAATTGGTTATTTACTTGTTTTGTTTTTTGCTTTTGGCTCTAGTGTTCCTAAATTAATTGTTTTGTTCAATTTTTGTGACGTTTATTAAATTTAAATCTTTCTTTGTTTGAAATTATGATTAGTCTCTATATAATATGGTTTATAAATTCTGAAATGTTGTCAAAAGGTAGAAAATATTGATGTTTTTGTATTCCAGTGCCAATATTCATCTTACAGTGACCAAACAATATTCCTCTTACAATGACCAAACAATACTCCTCTTACGGTGACCAAACAATACTCCTCATACGGTGACCAAACAAAAATCTAGTTATTTATTAAAAGTTTCAACTTTAGCTTTGTGGTACTCCATATTAGAATATTTAACTATAAATTTATTTGTTATTCCCCTAATTATTGTGTAACACACACTTCTGATGAAACATAGCCCCAGTCGAACCTAAGCATTGTTTTCGTAACAAACCGGGATCATTACGCCTGAAGAGAGCCTCGAGATAGGACGTCGACACCCGTATCGCTGGGATTAATGTAATTTAGAGAAATAACAAAATAAAGTATTTTTAAATCTTATATTCAATTACATGTCCAAGTATCAAACTATCAGTTCTTTTAGTTGGTTATTCAAAATATATAAAAACCTGCTCATTTCCCTTTCAAAAAAATTTCGCAACGTTCCTTATACAATGACAAATACGGAGTAATATGTATTAATTCACCTCTAAATGGAATCATTGATAACGAGTTGACATTGTATTATGTGTTTCTTATGTACTGTTAGTGAAAGGCTAAATCTTGTGTTATTTGTATCACAATTAGATTACTTTTGTTTGATTAAACATCTTTATTGTACTGTATCACACTTTCATTAGATACAGTACAAACTGGTGGGCTTATTGCCATGTTGTGATCTTTCCCAACTTATTAGAAAGGTGTCAATGAGGCCTTAAACGGAAATCAGATAAGAATCCTTTTAAAATAAAATAAGGGTTCTAACGGGAAGCGAACCCGCAACCCCCGGACTGGAAGACATGCGTTTTATCAACTAGAACTCGGAGGTTCTTACATTATTACATTTTATACTTAATTACGGCAATTTATTTTATCAGCTTTATATGAAAATGCTTCGATTTCTTGCAAAAACAATTAATTGCTTTAAGTCTGGTTAACTGAGTCAGTTTGCTTGTAATTAAGAATACGGAAATGTGATCGATCATCCGTGATATAACGTAATCATAAAGGTGAGCTTTGGCCTTCTCAAGTAATGGTCACCATACTCTTCGATCTTCTGCAAAGCTCCAGTTTGTGAAAAATATTGAGAGAACAACTCGCATCATTCCATCTTATCAACTAGACCATAGTTTCCCAAACTTTTTCACCCCGTAGACCACTTGCCGATTGTTTTGTTTTCCGTAGACCCCCTGCCTGCCTAATATTGAATTTTCCTAAACTTATTAACTTCAAATGTATTTTTGACAGCTGACACAATGCTGTTCCCCTTGATAAGGTTTATTATAGAGTGGAAAATTGTAAAAAAATAAAAACATGTACAATTTTTATTCATACCTTTATTGAAAAGACACAAAAGTAAATATTTGGCCTTGGAACGAAACAAATCAAAACCTAGTAAAATTCTTACATAAAATTATTACTTACACAAATAATACTATTAATGAGAGGGATGAACCTGATGCTCTGATAGCAATGATTCAATATTTCACTTCAAATTAGTGAGGAATAGTCTTAAATCGCCACGTTCAATGATTTGCATTCGATTTCTTTATATAAGTATTTTCTATGTCTAATATAAGTATTATGTACACACAATCTGTGTTAAGTGTAATAAGACATTTACGGAACGCCTAAATATTGATGATGATCTGCCTAAATGGGTTCCGCTCACGTGGATCCCCATTTACACCTCGTGCACCCCTATTTTCTTTTCTCGCTGACATAGACCCCCTGCAAGTCGAAATCGACCCTTGGGGGTCCATATAGACCACTTTGGGAATCTTTGGTTTAGACGCTCAACTTTTCATCTATCGTATGACTTTGCCGAAATACATTCTAGGCAGCTATAATTTCCTCCATGCATTTAAATACCCACCTAGCAAAGAGCAAACATTTTCAGCACTAGATCTCTTTCCAATGAATAAGTTCCTTTTAAAAATCTGTTTTGATGCACGAAACTGCATTTAAATGGGTTTCAGAGGAAAAATATATTTTATTTTCAGTGTTATGTTATGCAACTTTTCGAAAATGAAGTTGCGTTGAAAGCAATATTTTCAGGAATTCAACAAGAGTATTGCAAACCATAAATACATATGCTTGGAACTAATGTTCAACTGATCGAAAGAATTGAAAAGTTTCGCTAAAATGTAAGTCAGGTTTCGTTCGGACATGTTTTCAATCGGGGAAGATATTTTTCAACATTTTACCTTAATGCACATACGAGTACATTTCGTTTCCTTGAAGTTTTACAAGTAACATTTGATTTATTTTACAGAGGCTGAAACTTGTCAATATGTCTATCTTTTCTTAAGTCGTTTTGTCCGTTTTGGGTAACATCGTTTTGTATTTCCTCATACATATTTTTATTTTGTATCAAAATATGAAATGACATCACATTCGAGTAGCAGATTTTTTCGTTTCATTGATAAGGTCCCATTTTTAAGTGCCCCATTTCTGTTTTTCCATCTTCCGTGTGTTTAGCGGCACTAGAGAAGCCACGTTACAAAGGAAAGTTCAACTTCAAGGATGCTTTTTGGATACAATTCTTTTGGGGCTGGTGACGAAAAAAAATATAATTTTCAACCTTCAACAATGCAAAATACTTTAAGCGTTTACAAAACGACCAGATTAAGTAGATGTGCTTCAGTTGTGTTCTTGTGACTGACACAGTGCCGTCGTTCTGTGTTCGTTTTGTTTAATCAGTTTTAAGTTCATTTGTTCGTTTCACTATATATTTTTTATGAACAATCTATTAGGTGTTAACATAAAGTGTGTCCGTTTTTTTCCAATTTAAAAATGAGCACCGAAAGTAAAACAAAATGGTAAATGTTATACGTCATTCGAAAAAAAAATTCAACTCTACAAGATATTGTGTTTGCTTTTACGTTACATATATTATTTTATTTGATTAATAAGCCTTCAAAATGGAATGTCAAGTAGACGAAAGTGAGCATTTTCGACACCTCCTTCTGTTTGCGTTCAATTGAGGGAATAATTCAATTGAGGGAACAATCCATGAATAAAGTGGATATTTTAAGTAAGACGAAGAAAGGAGTTTTAAGATGGTTTGGGCATGTAGAGAGAATGAATGACGGAAAAATTACTATGCGAGTGTATAAGTCAGGAGTGCATGGAAGAGGTAGACCGAGGAAGACGAGGCTAGACCAAATGGACCAGATTTTGAAAGAAGGTAAATGAGAAGTATGAATAATAGAATATCGTGCGGGATGGATGTATGAATGTGGAGAAGGTGAAAATTGTGAGCATAGATAGAAAAGTTTAGAGATCTGGTCATTCTGCTTACTCCGCAGTGAACATGGTGTGATCATACGAGTATGTATCTATTTTTATTAGACGTAAACTTACTGTTATACTGAAATCAACAAACTTTATAAAGGTTTTAAAAAATATATCTTGATAACTAAATTAAAATTCCGAGTTTTATATATCGCAAGACAACAGTCACGTGTCAATACAAAATTTAATAATAACTCTAGTTTACTCCCATAAGAACGAACGAATGAATACCCAGCCATATTTCAGGTGAGATTGGAGAAAATACGAGTATTATCCAGGTCACAAGCGGGCGGGACGAACCTCTCTCATGATATGGGTGGGTCAAAATAATAGTGGTGTACGAGTATATCCAGGTAAAGGAGTTTTGAGAAAAATAAGATTTTGTAAAACATGTTTAGATTAAATAAATGCCATTGATATCATTTTAGAAGCAGTTTTATTTTAAAAATAGAATTATTTTACAATATTGGAACGTAATAATTAAGAGAAAATAAAAGTTTTTATTACAAAAATATTTGAAATCTTGTGAATAAATGGAGATAATTTGCTATTATTTAAAAAAAAAGTGAAAATATATTTGCTATCAAAAACATGACAAAACATTGTGGTATGATTTTATCTGAAACTAATACAAAAATGTTATTGGAATATTATTGTATTAATCGTATATTATCTCATCATTAGAATCTCTATCCTGGATTTCTGTGTGTTGCCAGTAAAGTAGGTAGATTTTTATAACAAAATGCATAATTGGGTGGGATGAATGATAGTAAATTCATCATACCCCCTTTTTTAGAAGAATAAATGGATCTTCTGGAATTGTATAATAAATTTTGGTGAACATTTGATAGATCATTGAGTCGTCTCCCGGGACCTCTTTTGTCTAAATTCACCGAATAAAACTCCATCTCTGTATTGAGAGTTTCCTTAAATTAAAAAATCATGGGAGACGACTTCTCATATCGAAGCCATCGTATTTTTAGCCAATTAAAATCATAACCACAAACTGTTTTTTTCTATTTGTAACAGAATCCTCCAGATTTTTAGTAGATAGAAATTCAGTTCTATGTACTTCTACCACTTTAAACTTGGACAGTTTTCGTTTTGCATTTTTTATGATTTCCCTCCAGTCTTTGGGCCCAAAAATATAATTATGATTGCGGCTTGATCTTTCGATAATCCCAAACTCCGCATCATTGGGCAAGTAAGAGTGCCCAGGCACTAAAAAATTGTGATCAATAGTTTCGATGGGTATGTTAGTGTCCTGAAGTCACTTCATTAATGATAAAGTAACTTTTATATTTCTATTTTGTCCAGTGCATGAATCTGAATACATAATAATGTATTTGTTAGACGAAGCATTTTCTTTAATGTGTTTTATTAACACTGATGCAATATCTTAAGATCCACGCCCACCTTCTGTTTCATCCCAAGTATATCATACATGTGTCCCACTCCATTAATAAAACAATGAATGTCAATTTTGTAAACATAAAGATTTCGTTTTGTAATATGCAATAGATGTTGTGAGCTTTGGGAATGGAAGAGCTTTTTGGAGTTCGAAAGTAATAACGTAACTTTAAGTTCTTTTATTTTTAGAATCCATTTTCAAACATTCTCTAGTTTGTTCTGCCTTCCGCAAATGTAGATGTTTTTCATTAATGATAGAATTCTTCAACTCCGGATATACTTCTACTTTCATTTTCATTTCTAATTCATCACACAAACGACAAGTATCTTGGTTAGGTAATTTGAAACTTAGGTTAAACTTTGTGTTAAAAATATGATATTTGAGTTTTTTCGGTTCGATTCCATTTTTTTCGCATTGTCTCTTATACAAATTGTACATTTTGCGGAGAGTCAATTCCGGATTCAAGTATTTTCTGTTTGGATTCTGTACTCTGGAGTAGTGGCTTAGGTAAGCTGGAAAGGAATTAATATGTGCAACTTTATTGGAATTATCTAATTTTCTGGTGGAAGTTTTTCCGTGTTTGTCAACAGTTTCCTGAACATTTTTCTTAGAAATACATCTAATATATATAGCCTGCCATCGCTTATTTGAAACGTATTTAAGAAAAACTTTTTGCATACTTCGACACTTTTATCTTCCAATTTCAAAAAGTAAGAAAATGAAAGTTTTTCCGTGACGTGTGTTATCCTTGGGATGTGGGACGCGGGATGCGGGATGTTTGTGGTGTGGTGTACTAGTTTAGATTGGACCAGGCCGAAAATAAATGAATGTTGAATACCATAATCACCTAATTTCCAAAATAAATTAATTTTTTTTCCTCTCGTCTTCTTTTATTTTGTCAATATTTTTTTTATGCATTTGCAATGTTCGTTTTTAAATATTTTTTTATCCACAATATTGACTTTCTTTGTGACATATTGTTGGCCACAGTTTCGTAATCTTTTACGCTGATTAATTTTCCCCGTAGCTGGACGTCTTAACCATTTTTTAGTTTTCTTGACCTCTTGCCCCTCATTTTCCTGATTATCATCAGCTTGTTGGTCCATTCCTGACATCTGCTCGGCCTCAGCTACATCTAAAAATATTATAATAACAAATTTTATATCCCCTAACTTTACGTTTTAAATATGTGAAATTTAGTTAAATAATTAAAATATGTTAGCTTTTTAAATGTGGAATAAACATAATACAGTCAAAAACATAACCTATAAATATTATCATATATATAGAGAGCCTTAAAATACTCACTGGTGGAATCATAAGTGTTAATTTCACTTCCAGATGAACTAGGAATATATTCTGAACAAGTGTCACTGAAACCACTTTCGGAACTGTACATTTTATGTAGTAATTTTCACGAAAATCTGCAACAACAACTCACATGACAAGCAGTATACAGCTGTCAACGTGTGAGAATGATAATTTTGGTTTAATAGTAAATTATGTCCGGTTATATGATACTTCATTGGTATTCTGAGATTTGAGATACTTCACTTTTATTTTGACATAAATGACAACGACTGGTAGTGTAAAAACAGAAAACACCAATTATTTTTCTTCTTCCTGGCACTGTCCCAACTCGTTGCCTAGGTAGGCTGTTGGGGTCAGCGCTTCTCGTTCTCAGGCTGTATATTCTTCGGTTCTGGGTGTCGCTTTCATCTAAGCCGTTTCTCTGCAGGATTTTGGAGCATTGAGTTATCCAGAAGTTCTTTGGTTTTCCTCTGGACGGCTGTCGAGGAAGATCCACAGACATTGCCTTATTTACAGTATGGTCTGGTGGTCTCCATCTTATGTGCCCGTACCATCTCAGCTGTCGCTCTTCCCGCTTACTATTTATGTCAGTGACTCCCAGGCTACCACGAATGTGTGAACTCTTAATTTTATCTTTCAGTGATACTCCTGCCGACCACCTAAGCATTCGCATTTCTGCTGTTTCAAGTTGCCTAGAGCAGGAGCTGTACATAGTCCAGCATTCTGAGCCATACATAATTGCGGGTCTAACTATAATTCCATGAAGCTTTGATTTGTTTGACTGTATATGTTATATCCACCGACGGTCGTCAGACGTGGAACCAGAGTGACCCAACTAACTAGGGCTGCATCCGTTATCATTGGCCGTTAATGACCAACTATCGGATTAAACTAATGAGCCTGGATACCCATTTAGAGATGGTGTATGCGACCATTACCCGAATACGTCGAGTTGTCAACACTCACCATTTATGAGCCACCGCTAGCATGCGGGACAGATGCTCACTGCTTTTCACTTTAGCCGTATTTTTGGGATCCCCCGACGGATTGATTACTATCAACTTCCCCCTCAAGTCCGTTGCCCGTCGGTCACCACGTGGAGGTATGAGAAGCATGGTGGGGTGGGAGAAGCTATGTCAGTCCAGGCCCTAGGAGCAATGTATTCCGCTATAACCACCCGACCGACTAAAAACAGAAAACACCACTGTAATAGAGAATATGTTGATTATGGACATAATGCATTATTATTCTGATAAATTGACACATTTTGTACTCCCCTTTGTTATTAACTCGTTTTCTTACAAATTTGGATATACACCAACATTTTTTTATCACAAGATTCATAAATATTCATAAAAAATTATCTACACAATCAATAAATTTAAAAAGTTATACATAAACCTGATGACGCACGTTTCGACAAAAACGGTGTTATCAAAAAAATCATCACAGAAAAACTAGAAATGTACAAAATACTTTAAATTACTTAAGGAAAGCGTAAAATATAAGTTATTTACATATTTTTACATGCTCACGACATGAGTTGCCGACATTTGTAGCCTTGTTGGTAAGAAACCTGTCTTACGACTCGAGTGTTGCGGGTTCGGTCTGGTTTTCCTTGGTGGTTCCAGTTTCGTAATCGCTTAATTTATTTTAAACATCTTTCCGGTTTGTTCGAAGAAATTGCCACATGGCGAAAAGCTCACCAGGATCTATTTTATACAATAAAAGAGTAGTACAATAATATAAAAAATCGAATTCAGAAAAAGTTAATAATTCAAGAAAGAATATTGTTGTTAAATGCAGTTTGTTGTAATCTAAATTTGTTGTAAAAAGTTGTAGAATACAAAAAATTAGATAAAGAAGCAAATAAATCTATCTTAATTTCACTCGTCGAAAAATATATCATATATTGGGACGGTACTCTACTACCCTACAACATCTAATTTTCATTCAAAACATTTTACGAAAAAGCAAATGGTGAGTATTACTTCGCGACAGTGACGATAGGGTTGGGCACAAAGCACTTCCCGAGATTTCAATTTGTCACCCTGTCAAGTGTACGAATCCCGTTCGTTAGTATCTTGTTCCCGGCAACTTTTTTAAGCCGGGCACTCACTTTAATATAATTATGTGACTGTTTTCCAATACCGCATACTGCAATTTAAAAATATTTAACACACATTTTATGAATTTCATCTATTAAATGCTAAGACGATAGTCCATAATATAATTTTATGTGAAACTTAAAAGTGGAAAAGGCTGAAATGAGCTCAATAAAGGCTATAGAAATGCTGGTATTGAAAAGAATACATGAGTGACAATGTATTACAATGCGGAATGAAGTGATCAGGAATAAATGTGAACTTAAGGGTAATGTATCAAGTGAGATCAAGAATATCATTTTGTGATGGTTTGTACATCTAGAACGAATGAATGAAGAAAGAATAACAAAACAAATATACAGTGCAAATGGGAGTGGAAAGCGTGGTAGAGTATGGTTGGATCAAGGAAAGTATGGTTGGATTAAGTGCATGATATTTCAAAAGAAGGAAATGTACAAAGTCAGAGATATTGAATAAGTTGTATGAGAAGCAGTGTATGGGTGCAGAAGAGGCGGAACCCCGATGGGGAAACGGCGTGATGGTTTGTATCTATACAATTTCAGCATTGAAATGAAATTGGTAACACCGTATTAACCCTTTCTAAATATGTTCAAAGTATCATAAATCTTAGAATACTTTGGACGCAAAGCGAGGGCGACACTGACAGCCTTGGACCGTCGATTCTGGAGAAGTGTGAATAGCAAAGGGAACATATGTCAGACACCCATCCGATCAAGTGGTCAGGTGAAATTTTTTTTCCCACCTTTTGGATCTTTCCCATGGCTTTCAAACGTATGGAGACGGCTTTTCGTGTCACATTCAATTGATCCGCGAGTTGTTGTTGCGTTTGAGCGTCATCCTCATCCAACAATGCTTGCAATTTGGCGTCTTCAAACTTTTTCGGTGGTCTTCTACGTTCTTCGTTTCTCATGTCAAAATCGTCACTTTTGAATTTTTTAAACCACTCAAAGCACTGTGATTTACCAAGAGCATGCTCACCGTAAGCTTTGACAAGCATTCGATGCGATTCTGCAGCAGTTTTTTTCAAATGGTAACAGAAAATCAATGCTGTCCGAAAATCGTAGTTTTCAGGCACAAAAACAGACATGTTTAACGCTATGAAAACATATGTAGTTGTATTAAACTTGTATTATTGTGAGTTTAAAGTCTTTAAAAAATGTAATCACAAGAAAAAGGCACCAATGACGTGGTTTGATAGTCACTACATTGACAACTAGAGCCATCTATGAGCAAATTCCGGTTTCATATTTGCCGCATATGTGCGGCCCTTGGGAAAATATTAGGTCGTCAATGCGGATCGAGGTGCAATTTGAGTTGACCAGGTCTGCTTTAGATCACCCAGCGATTTACCTTTATCTCTTTTATAGTCGAAAAATCTTGTCCTTTCAATGTCCTCTGATTCTTCGGGAACAGGAAAAAGTTGTAGGGAGCCATATCTGGTGAATACGGTGGCTGCGGCTTTACGGTGGTTTTGGTTTTGGCCGAATTAGTAGTAAAGTGTGAGCCAGTGTATTATCGTCCAGGAAGTTCAAAATTCAGGAGTTTATGGTCCATAATTCTGATCGTTTTCTTTGGATTGCTTCATGCAAACGGCGCAAAACCTCAAAAAAAATCTTTGTCTAGTTAATTTTAATATGGAAAGTCGCAAAAGTGCCCAAGAAAAAATGTACGAGTACATCACAGACAGTGTCGCTGACGTGAGGAAATGTGCTCAATCGAAAACAAACAGCCTACGAAATTTAAAAAATCTCGTTATTTTTTTATCAATCATCATACTCGTACTTTAGAAAATATACGTATACAACAAAAAGTAACGAATACGTAACTAGTATAGGAAATAATATCTCTTATAGGTTAAATACACATTATTTGCATAATTTAAGGATGAAATCTAAAGAAACTTCATATCGGCCGTCAAATAATTATTATGTCTTCTTTTCGATATTATTCTACAAAATAATATCGCCCTCCAAAAGTTACTTAATATTCTTTCACAACAGTTACCATTCCACCCAAACTCGAAATTTTATGTGTAAAAAATAATACTAAACTTGATTTTATTGGGAAGGGTGAATTTGTTTCCTTGAATACAGTCCTTCTATATTTGGTGTTATTTTTGATAATTTTAATCTCAAATCCGGTTTAAGTTATCTATTTCTGTTTATGTTTTGATTGATCATCGCAAAAAATCTAGTTTCAAAAAATAATATTGTAAATAATGTTGAAGTTTCATGGAACTTTAGTATTTTGACGCTTGCTTACCACTAGTGGCACGCTTACTATTTATTTAAACTCTGTTTATTAAACTCCATTTGTTAATTTAAACTCCATTAAAAAAATTTTTTTCAAGTATTTTGCACATTACAGGTTTCCCTAATTCTTGTTGTGGACCGGTGGTCTAGGCAATATAATAATCCTCAAAATTGCACTGCATAGAAAAGCGCATGGAAAACCACCTTTAAAACGTCAGTTATCATCAGTGGTTAGCACGATTGCGTTGCATTTTCGTTTTCTGAATTCAAGTCCTGGTAGATTTTTTTTCCTACTGTTTCTTTCAGGGTGCTTTTCATCTGAATTGGTTGTTGTCGGTACATATTGATTGTCACTTTATTATAAGCATTCATGCAAAAATAATAAACCAACAATCTACCCATATTTAGTTATTTGAAAAACTGAAAATTTAACATGGACAATTAAATAGAGATTTTTTGACTGAATCGATCACTGATATATGCATGGAAATCAAAAAAGTTTTTACATTTAATTTATATGAAAATAATAAAAAAAATTAAGAACACAAATTTCAGATATAAATTAAAACATTCTTTATAAAATTAAAAGTTTGCTCATTTTCCAAAAGACATTTTCTTAATGATACAGTAAGTTTATGATTTGGATTTTATCCAAGGGTACCTCCCATAAACCTAGATACGATGTAAATTAAGTTTATCGATTCACCAGCCATATTTTAACGATTTTATTTTTTAAGCCAGCACAAGTAATTGTTAACAAGTTTGCATGGCTAAAGGCATTAAAATTACCAGCGAGCCAAATGTGGTATTCTTATTCAGACGCTACAAAATTTCAGTAAATCGATAATAATAGTCAATAGACCAGTCGGTAGTAAATTAAATATTTTAAGTGTGAAAAATGATAAGTACTGGATTATTTGTTATCCAATTCAGACTATGTTATAAAATTTTACTTTATTGATCCATTCCAGACAAAACATTCCTTAACATAATTAAGCAATTTTCTAGGAGCGCAACAAAACTCAATTCTACAAAATGCAGTAAAAATAAAATATGGAGCCCCTTTTTTATGTTCAATAATCATATTATTTGTTACACATTTCAAATAAATTATAAGATTTAAAAAAAAACAGATGTCTTACTTACCAGTTCAATTATAATATACTTATGGATTCCATCGATTTATTCTAATTGGTTATACGGACATGTTAAAGAGTGTGGCCGGGAGATAACATTGTGTTCGGTCTCTATTAATCGTAACTTCGGGTTAAGAACCACTGAAGAAGGCACGGTTCAAGTTATCTTACGTTCATCATTTCTCATATAGAGTTATCTTACGTTCATCATTTCCCAAAGATTTTTTGTACTCAGTTTGGGATGGCCTAAATGAGCCTATTCTGTACGAAAATCTAGAAATAAACTATTTAAAAAATTGTAGTTATGTCTCAAAATATTAAGGTATATTACATTATACTTGTAGGCTAATTATGCAACGCAAATATAAAAAAACTAGCAATCGCGTTTTATCTTAAACTAATACTTACAAATCGTAAGTCCATGCAGTTAAAAACAAAAACATGATAATTATTAACAATATTTTTAATACAACGTAAATTTTCAATATTTTTTTATGAATAACAGAAAGTCGTATATATTATTGATAATGATATCTTTTTTTAATGATTCTGATATATACGAGTATGTACACGTATATCTTAAATTATGTACACAATTTTTTGGTTACAGTAACCTGAGATGTTTTTAAAAAGTTTATTCATGACAAAATCACTGTTGCGTAAACAGACACGCTAATATATCAACCTAACTTAAGGTCAAGGCGTCCTCTGAAACTTTCTCCAAATGAAAAAGCAGAAATTGTCTTGTTGTTTTTGGGTACATTTTAAGCGACGTTTCTCCTATAAATTGTTGTTCCGGAGGTCTTTTTTGACCTCACACTCACGGACTGAGGCTGAGGCTGTCTCGGTAAGGAAATCGTGTTCAACATTTTATTACCATTCTATCGGATAGCTGGGGAGATATTTGTTGAGAGAACAAACTTTAATCACATTAAACTGCGCACAATTTTCTGGAACAAACAGGAAAATATTACCGAAATACTCGTAGACATATTTCGGATAATCTACATTATACGAGTATCTTTCACAATACATTTTTATAGGTCAAGGTTGAATATTTTAAAATTCGATTAAGGACACTCTAATTCTGAAATTGATTGTGTATTTGTTGAAATATTAATCACTTCATAAAACTTGAAAGAGCTGAATGTACGTGCACTAAGAAGTATATGTGGGGTGACAATGTATGGCAGAATACGGAATTAAGTGATTATGGATCCGGGGTGTTTTCCTTCATCAATCACCGAAGCTGAGGGAAAGATGGCTTATTCTCCAGACCTTATCTACCAGCTGGACGTTCATATGAAGTGACTGTTGATTTTTTTTTCTAATTCTTTTTTTCTTTTTTATTCTAATATTTTTTTATTCGTTGTTGTTTTGTTTGTTAGTTTTTTTATGCATTTTTGTATTAATTGTTATTATTTTATTTATTGTTTGTTTATTTATTTGGATGTGGCTATCTCTTACAATAACCATAAAGACTAAGAGCATTCTTTTATGGTTTGGGCATGCAGAACGAAGAAATGAAAAAAAACAAAAAATAAAACAAATATACAGTGCAAATGTAAGAGGAAGCTGTGGCAGAGAAAGGCCAAAGAAAGCATGATTTGTAGGGATGTGGAGAACTCAAAAGATGCGTGTTAAAATAGGATAGTCTGGCGCTCTCTACTTTCTGCCTACCCCGACAGGGAAATGGCGTAATGGTCTGTATCTATAAGATGATCACTCTGCGATGGTTTGGGCATATTAAATTTGATGCAGGTTTAATTCCACTACCTCAAATAACAAGAAAAAAAATTAAAAAGTCTAAATAGAATACAATATAATGACAACAGAAACAATCATACGAGTACATTGGGGTGATAATCAATGGCAAAATACGGAATGAAGTGATTAGGGATGAATGTGAACTTAAGGCTGATGTATTGAGCAAGATGAGGATGAGCGTTCTGAGATGGTTTGGCCACATAAAACGAATAAATGAAGAAAGACTTACAAAACAAATATATAGTAAAAAAGTGAATGAAAGGCGTGATAGAGGTTGACCAAGGAAAGTATGGATGGATAAAGATCTTTCGAAATAATAAAATGAAAATTGTCAGAGATATCTTAGGAGTTGCATGAGAAGGTGTATGGATGTAGGGGAGGCGATAGATGCGTGTCGCGATAGGAAAACTTAACGCTCTGTACTATTCTGTATCTGTACAAATAAACTGAGTTTCACAAGTATTTTCCGACTGATTTTAAGTTTGTTTTCTTGCAAGTACGAGACATGGGGATGAAACCTGTTTTTTTTACATTGGGGTTGGTATCAATCACCATCATCTCTGTCGTTCCTCATTACTGACAGCCGTGATCTATATTGTGGTATGTTAGTTGTACAGGTTGCGGCAATACTCGTACTTCTCCACTGCTCTACTTCATCTAATCAATCCACCTTGATGGGACTCTGCCTCTTCTTCCTGATACACTTCATAAGGCCATCAATTAAAAAAAAATACCATAGACATATTTAAACATAGAGAAAGTATATCATATTCTTGTGGCCGCAATCCTAACATGGTTTCATATTCTTGGGAGAATAAACGTTTCGTTGGATATTAAATACTAAGCGCTTTCCTAATTTATTCAGAAAACTTTAATATATATGGAAATTGAGATTAAAAATGTTTTACTCTATAACCCAATGTAACAACTCGAGGTCTCTAATTTGTACGTCAAACGTCGAAAAAGCAAACATTTCGTTTCACAAAATAAATGTTATATTTCTTTGAGACTAGTTAATTCCCTAGCTGGAGCGAGTTAATTTAAAACTTAAGAAAACTTTTTCTGTTTCAATTCCACGGAGAGATGTTTCACAACCTTTATAAGTAATTCAATAAAAGAAACGGAAAAATAGAAAACAATCCTATTCTGATCTCCCTTGACTCTCGAAGAAGCAGTTATTTAAATTATTATACGAGTGTTTGATTATTTTAGTTTCGAATTTTTTCAAACTTAATATAACCGTTGAGAATTTATAAAATTTTCAGTTTTAAGATTAAATACAAATTTTTAGCAATTTTTTTACTGATTTGTACAAATTTATCGTCAATTATTTAAATAAGGAAGTCATGTGGTTTCATTACCTCACTTTAAAGTTAGAAGCGTGCGAGGTCTTATTCAGAATACACATTTCGCAATGTTAAGGCTACAAATTAGTATTAAGGCTGGAGAGTATGTGAAGTCGTTTACTGAGTTACCTCAGCGATACCGGTATATAGTAATATGAGGATATTAAGGATTAAACGGTACGGTTTTTATTGTAGTTTTTAACCACCTTAACCACCTTTTCGCATTTCCTTAGGGGACGCAAACTTTCCCGGAATTGTTGTAAAAAACGTTTATTATTACGCAATTACTTTTAACCCCCCCCCCCCCTCCATTCCCCCCCAAAGTACTCTCCTGGACATGCAATATGTTACACTTTACACAATACTTTTACAATTTTTGGAAATAGTTTATGTTGTCTTGTTTGGTCAAGAGCTTCCTGTTTTTTTGCATTTCTTCCATGGTAGTGTACCTTCAACCCTTTAGTCACTATTTTAATGTCACGGATAAAAATAAGAAAAAGGGGAGATTTGGCAAGTACGGGTGGTTATTGCTGCGCACTTCCTAACCTCTCTGAAGAAAACAGGCTTATTTGAAAAAAAAAATTTATTGTGCGTTTAATAAAGTGGGTTCTTCATCACTATAAAACAGTGCTATATAAATGAAAGACAGTGGGTAATACTGCCACAAAAATATATTTTGAAGAAAATCAACTTGGAATGAATTTGGAATCAAATCCTCAAGTCATTGATTAATTTTTATCTTATGTGTTATCGGATTTGAATATATAATCAAATCCTCAAGTCACTCGATTAGTTTTAAAATTTTGTTTTATCGACTTTGAATTTGAAATCCAATCCTAAAGTAATTAATATTTAGCTTGTGTTTTAGAGATTTTAAATCAAATTTGTTCCATTATTTCTTATCTTGTGTTTTATCGTATTTGAATTTGGAATCAGATCTTCAAGTCGTTCGGTTAATTTTTATATTGTGTTTTATCAACTTTGAATTGAGAATCAAATCCTCAAGTTAAGCCTTTGTCATGTGTTTTAGAGATTTTGAATTTAGAAGCAAATCCTCATGTTATTCGATTATTTTTTATCACATGATGTACTTTATATTTGTATACATTTATGACAAAATTATTCAGATTCTATTTAATGTTCTAGATTTCTTCAATGTTGCCAAAAATGTGACTCACAGTTTCATTTTCTCAAAACTTTTATACCAAATTTTCCCTCATAACTTTTTGAAGATGAAAACACCGCCAAAATTAAAAAATACGGCGTTTCACTTGAATTTTCAACGTCAATTGTTTCAAGTATTGATTAAAACTTTCGAATAGTCAAAAATAACGTTTAAAGAGGGAATATAAGTATTATACTAGAAATAATAAATTTTGGACCTTTAAATTGATGTCTTAATTTTTTTATCAGATCCCCATATCATAAGCAATTAATCCAGATATGCAGCACTAATAATGATTAAATTTAGTCATATTGTTAAGCCTGTAGAAGAAAAAAAATGGTATAATATTTACCACAACGATAAAGCAATTTTTGACACACCGTCTTAATTGCTTAAAAATTATGTCATTTAAAAAAAATGTCAGAAATGGTTTTTAACTTCATAAAAAATATTTCAGAAAAACCTAGTTGAGTGTTTCTTTTTAGAGCACGATCTTGTGTTTTAAAATTTATAATATACTATATTTATTTCATCCATGGCAAATGCTAAGCTAAAATAATATCATATATTTTTCACAAACAATCAACCAACGAAAATGAAATAATTATAAAATATAAATTTTAGGAATAAATAATTTTTTTTATGCAAGTCGCCATTGTTTCATGAACGACGTTCTTTAAAAAAATATTATTACTATTATTATTACTATCCACGTTGGCTGGGAACCGCGATATATCAAATCTAGCAAAATGACGACACATAATAGTGGGTTGGTACCACCTTGATATATGGAAGTAAAGCTTGGCATGCCAGAAGGATAAAAGTAAGATTAATACTGTGGAAATGAGGGTCAATGTACGAAAGAAGGCGGAATGAAGATATCAGAAATCAATGCCTAAAATGAAAGATAGCAAATAAATGGATGAACGAAATGGATGGTTTGAGTGAGATGAAGAAAAGAGCGTTAGGATGGTTTGGACGTATGGAGAGAATGAACGACTAAGCGAGTATACAAATCAGAATTGTAAAGTGTATCGTGGAAGAAGTAGACTGAAGAAAACATGGTTGGATCAGACTTTAAGATAAGGTAAAGTGAGAATTCGAATAGTATAAGATTGAGCGTGACGAGATGTATGAGTGTGGAGGAGGCGAAAGTTGTATAAATGGATAGAAAAACATGGAGACTGTTCTCTCAGCCTTTCCTGCAAGGGACACGGTGTGATGATATGTATGTATGCCCGTTGAATAATCGCGTGTAATGTTTGGATTGCGCTAACCAACCTAAATGTGTTTTATTCCCGCAAACCCTTCAAACAACCTCTACTTATTAAAATAAAATTAATTTCATACGCCATTAAATAATTTAGTGTTTTTCTTCTGTATAACTATCGAAATAGCATTGTTTTGACTGAACACTTTTTCTTGATTTTTATTTTTTTAAATAACTCGCCCTCTAAAATAGAATACACCAAACAAAAAAAACTTATGCATGCGAAATAAAAAAAAGCTTCATTTTCAAAAAGAAAAACAGAGGACGCTTATTATGTAGCGCAGGCCCCGGCGAGATTCGAACTCGCGATCTCCTGTTTACTAGACAGGCGCTTTAACCAACTAAGCCACGGCGCCGATGATTACAGACGCCGAAAAATTTCAGTTGTTGCGGAAAACGCTGTAACGACAAAAACGATAGTAAAATATAAAGTCCTTGATAGTGATATATTCACGATTTAAAATTCATCGAAGAACGGATTCATATTATAAACCGCAATGTTAATATCGCTTCAAACATTTGTAAGTCAATTCGATATTTTATTTAACACTGAATACACTATAAAAATTCTGTAAATGTTTGTTCTCTAAGCAAGTTGTAATATTTCTTTTAATTTATTAATAATTCTACTGTGAAGTTGTGGTATGTTATATAATGTAATATTTCATAAAAAATATATTTTTGAGAGATTTAATTTCATTGGTTTATTTATTAACAAAATGTTATCACATTTATTTTGCGGTTAGTATTGACGATATGCGTCATAAATAAATAAACATATAAATATAGGGAGTGTTGTACGACATGTAACGATTAGAAAAATGCATGCAATTTTTTAATCCTGTCTAGCAGTCGTAATGTTAGAAATACGCTAGAAATATTGTCTTACACGATAAAATGATCATCGCACGAATGCACTTGAAATGCGAATGCGAATGAACCAGTAAACTTATTCAGCAGTAAAAATCGATATATTGTCGAAGAATAAACATATTTTATTGCGCTTAATGTATATTATGTGATCGAGATACAGTCACTTGCGAATCTTCACAATTTTAAGCAGTTCTCTGTTCTTAAATATTACATTTAGGCAAGCACTTTAGCACGCATTTGTAATACTCGTACGTCAGTCCAGGGATCGTTCAGGATACATCTGTAGATCCACATCTCAAAAGTCTCGATCCTACGTGATATTTCTCGGTTAAGTGTCCACGCCAAATTTTATATAGGAGGAGAGTTATGATGTAAGTTATTTCAAAAACATTTAACGTTCAAATTTGTTGAATTATGTCGGATAAAAAAAGTATAACTAAAGATTTTTTTAAATTTACCATGTGCAAGAAGAAATTTAAGTTTCAAAACCTTTCTTGTAAGTCGTATCAAATCTTCTGTTGGATGGCCTTTATATTAGGTGTTAACATGAGTTGTGTCCGTTTTTTTTTCAAATTTAAACATGAACACCAAAAGTAAAACAAAATGGCAAAGGTGATACGTCATTCGAAAGATACTTTTCTGCTCTACAATATATTGTGTTTGCTTTTAAGTTACATATATTATTTTACTTGATTACAAGCCTTCAAAATGGAATGTCGAGTAGACGAAAGTGAGCATTTTCGACACGTCCTTCTGTTCGCGTTCAATCGAGGGAATGAAGCTGTCAAAGCTGCTCGCGATATTTGCGAAGTGCACGGTGAAGATGCTATGAATGAAAGGACAGCTCGTCGATGGTTTTTGCGTTTCAATGACGGTAATTTCGACCTGAAAGACATGGAGCGTTCTGGACGACCAGTGGATTTCGATGAAGACCGCTTAAACCATATTATTCATGAAGATCCCCTTCAAACCACCGTAGAATTGGCTGAGCAGATGAATTGTAGTCACATGACTGTATACCGCCATCTTGCGAACGCGAACAGAAGGAGGTGTCGAAAATGCTCACTTTCGTCTACTCGACATTCCGTTTTGAAGGCTTGTAATCAAATAAAATAATATATGTAACGTAAAAGCAAACACAGTAGTATCTTGTAGAGCAGAAAACTTTCTTTCGAATGACGTATAACCTTTACCATTTTGTTTTACTTTTGGTGCTCATTTTTAAATTTGGAAAAAAACGGTCACAACTTATGTTAACACCTAATATGTTGGATGGATTTTATAAAAGTGATACTAGTAGCCAGAAAGTTAAAAAAAAAACACCCTTTGCACGAAATAAAAGTTTCAAAGAATGTTAAATCACCAAGTAATTTGTTCTCGAAAGAAGAATCAACAGTCGTAATGAAGTTTTAGTTTCATTTGAGTCTTTTCAAAGACAAACTTGGAAAGATAAATAATAATTATACGCTGGAGTGATAAATAATTAGGATTTTCGTGCTTAATTTCAGAGGATTTTAGAGTTGGCATCTAAAAAAGGTACTAAATTTTAGGCAAGAGATTACAAATAAGAGAATAAATAATATTTTTTTTGTTTCATGTATACCTTAGGTACTATATTTTTATACACTGATCAATACTTTGAATTAATCAACTAGTGACACGAGACACTTTGACGCGTGGTAATAAGTGTTCAGCTAAAAAAATAATATAAAATGTTCTATTTAACTCTATATTATTATCATATTTTCTATATTTTAATATTATTGTGAATTTTGGGCACTGCATTTCGATTTTCTTTCATTTTCTATTTTCATTGTGTTAATTTATTTATAGGTAATGTTTTAATTTTTGTGTAAACATTGTTATACATGTATTATGCACATAACATACTATGTTGCTATCAATAAACCTATATTTATTTATTAATTTAATCTTACCGGTTTCAAGATTTTCACCTTATCATCAGGGGAGCACAAACAAGACTTGATTGTGCTCCTCTGATGTTGAGGGAAAAACCTTGAAAATGGTAGGGTTATACCGTTATATAAAGTGGAATAAATATGTAGTGTTGGACTAAACAAATTACAATGTACGAGTATTTAAACCTCCACAGTGTTTAAAGACATTGTAATTTGCCTTAACTATAAATAACATAATAATTATATTGCTTATATTAATGCCCTTATAACAATTGCATGTGAAGTCAATTGAAGATGTTGACGATATAAATTTCTTTAGTTAAATAAAACTCTTTTTGATCATTATTGTTATAATGGGAATAATTGCGTATATTTTCCTTCTTATTTCATCAGAAATTTATAAAAGGGAAGAAAATGTATAGGTATATTTTTTATGAAACTTCCGCTGTCATTATTGCTTGCGCAAAACACAAAAAGGTTTCTTTGCATAATACGAACGAATGGTTCTGCTTTGAAGCAAGACTCCATCAATTTTATTGAAGCAAAACGTACACCCAAGCATGTAAAATGAACGAAACTTTTAGAAATATTATTTTGAAAAATACATTTATTCGTCATACCAATTCGGATATTTTGGGAATACACATAACATTTTTGCAGCAGATGGAACGTTTTCACATTAACATAGACATTAACAAATTTCAAGTAATCGATTCCCGATTTGAACATCACATCAAGAGAAAAATACACTTTATAAACATCTGTACAACATGTGAAATATTTTGCATTCTCGTTTGTTTTTGTATGAAAAAGTCAATGAAAAAAAAAAAAAGTAATGACCGTACTTTATACGTGGTAACGTGGCCCATCAGTCGCGCTCTTGTGCCAAATATTCGTATTTTTTTCAGGTAATTTAAAATCAGTTTCTTGGGATAATTAACTTATAATTTGAGAAATGAAGTGGCCCAACTTTATTTCGCAAATCAAGAGTCAATTATTCGAACACAACGCGCATCTCGAAGTCATTTTACTGCTGTAAATTGTCGATTAGGAGATTAATTGCATTTTTACGACAGGAGGGTTTATTTGTTGACTTGCCTGTTGCCGGAAGTCCGAAACTCAAACGATTGATTACAGTGACACCTAACTCTACTCCAGTCAGCTCGGTCGAGACACGTGTGTTTGCAGTCTCGTCCTCAGCGAGTACCCGTGCGACACTGACTACCCCGCCCTTCCACACCCCTGCGGCCGGTATTACTCTGCATAACAGGGTCGCTAGCTCTGCCCTTGATGTTCCCGCTGTCAGCACCGTTCCCTCCAGCACGCCGGCTCTAGATGTGATTACACAAGTACCTCGTCCCCGTGCCCTGCCAGAACTGTAATTCTGCGGGCATCTAAACCTGGGAACGTGATCGGAAGGATAATCACGCGTCAAATGTCTCGTGCCGTGAAGAACTCGGCGTTGGTCAAATCTCCGACTACACGTAGCAATACTGCAGACCAAAATAGATGGAACACTGTAACGCGAAGGAAGTCAGTCGTACGGGGGACACGGATAGATAACGTGACCAACGTTAAAAAACGATATCATTTCTTGCCTCTTCATAGTGACACCACAGTAGAAGACGTAGCTAACTATATGTCAACATTTAATGTAAGTACTGCGTTATTCACCATTACAAAATTTAAATTTAAAGGAGAATATGCCTCCTTTAAAATTGGTTTATCGGAAAATGTGCTACCAGAGGTTTTAAAGCCTGATCGTTGGATCAGGAACTCTGACTTAAGAGAATGGGTGGTTCACTGGAAAACACGCAAACTCCCTCGGATTGATGCATGACTCTCCACTTGTACGGCACGCTTGAATGACTACACTGAATCGATCCCGAAGAGGAAAATAAAAAACGATTACCTAAAATTTTATTATCAAAATGTTAGGGGTCTGAAACTTTATACATCGATTTTCTTGAACGAAATATTTTCCTCTAATGCAGATGTTATATCGTTAACTGAAAGTGGGCTCAGTAGCGACATTAACAACGTGTAACTTTTCAGGAGCGACTTGATTGTATTCAGAAGAGACCGCGAGTCGACATCCAGCATCCGCAGGCCGGGTGGAGGATGTTTGTTAGCAGTCAGAGCGAGAGAGGCGCTGCATGCACAACGTCCTCCGATATTGAGATAAAAAATGAAGACTTTTGCATAAAGAATCAATATCGTGATATTGTGACATTTATCTGTTGCACATATTTCCCACCACATAGCGGTGCGCATGTTTATATCGAATTTTGCAACAAAATTATCTGCAACATACATATGTTGAAGAATAACTCTCTGATTATAACTGAGGATTTCAATTTACATTCTGCTCGTGACATTGAAAACGTTAACCAGGAGTTGACTTTCTTGTGCGCGACTCTTCGGCTTGAACAAAAAAATCGAGTTTTAACTATAAATGCCAATGGTAGAACGTTAGATCTAATATTTTGTAACAGAGAAATATCCATTAGTCGAAGCGACTCGTCTCTTAAGCCAGAGGAGGCGTATCATCCAGCTTTAGATTTTAATATGGAATTCGTTCAGCTTGCTATTCGTGAACGCACTTCAATTCCATCGCATGACACTTCACAATATAGAGGGTTAATTTTTCACAAGGGTTACTTTCAAAAGCCATATCAAGACCTTTATGAAATGGATTTGAGCGTGATTCATGACATGGACGTAAATGATGCGGTACAATATTTATATGATTGTTTATTCACAACACTAGATTCATGTTTTCCAAGAAGGAAGCCTGGGAGGCGATATCCAAAATGATTCTCTCGCGATATAATACGGAACATACAAGTTAAACATGACCACCATAAAAATGGAAGTCCTCAAAAAATCCGAACGACTATTTAATTTTCAGTGAATTTCGCGCAAACGTCAAGTGCTGCTTTCACGTTGTTTCTTTCTCAGAACACAGAAAGTAATTTCAAACAAGATCCTAAAGCGTTTTGCAGATTAATTGACTAAAAAAGGAAAGATGGCGGAATTATTCACTCGATGACTGACATGGAATGAACAAGCTGTACGTACATCAATGCGAAATAGCTAATGCATTTGCGTTTTTTTTTCAATCAGTATTTGTTGACGCTCTGCCATCTTTTAGCGCAAATGATGCTTTTCAACATTCATCTGATAGTGGTAGCCATTTTTTTTTGCATAACCGGTTAAAACTGGTTAATCGGTTTCTTGGATGTAAAAATATTCGAAAAATCGGTTAGTCGAGTTGGCCCTATTATGAATTAAAGAAGAAAAGGAAACTAAATTTTACGGTAAATAAGTTTTTGCATCTTGAATTTGTATAGATCATCCAAAGTTACTCGTATATCAATATTCAAATTCTGTTTTTTTTTGCAGGGAAGTTGTAGCAAAACTTCAAGCATCTTTTCTGTCTTAACTGATTTCGAATTTCTATTGTTATTGTTACAGTTGAAAAGATATAAATAAGTTTGTTTTGAGTTGGGTGCCAGCCATTGGTTTATGTTACGTGTTAACACATCTTTATGTAATGTAAATTTAACAGTTCAAATTGACTGCATGTAGAACGAATGAATGAATACCCTTGAGGAGAATTGAGCGCCCTTGAGGATAATTTACTCTCTAAACGGCGCTATGTAAATTGTCCTTTTTGTACTATTATTATTATGAACCAAGACTAACACAAATATACAGTATATGATAAATGTGAGTGGAGACGTGATAGAGGGAGACTGGGAAAAGTTTGGTTGGGCCAAGTGAATGATACTTTGAAAGAATGAAATTATAAAAGTCAGCTAATTCGGACGTATAAATTTATAGGAGGCGAAATATGTTTCTAGCTATAAGAAAGTCTGGCGTTCCTCTCTTCCTACTCCGACAGCGAGGTAGTGAGATGGAACTTATGTTTGTAAATTTACTAAAATTAAAGTCATTTTCATAATTACAAGCTTCTAAGTGTAATCTTACGAACAAATATACTGACACGATTTTTTTTTAATTAAAATATTTAGAAAAGGCATAGAAATATTTAGTAAAGGTCAATCTATATATTTGTATTTTTGAGAACTTTTGAAATAATGCAAATAAAACAAATTTTGAAAAATTATATATTTTCCTATATTATCAACAACTTGCTGTCATCTTACATGTAAGTTTTTAATTCCATTTGTGTAAGAGGACACTAGTTTCATTTTTTTTCCCGATAAAAAATTCTGAAGAGACAAATTATAGTCACAATATCTGGAGAGTAGGAGAGGCGAGGCAGTCTTTAATTTTTTGTAGTGTTTTCTGTGACGTGTGCGGTCTAGCATTATCATGATGGAACAAAACCTCTTTGATATTCACCAATCGTGGACGTTTGTTAATTGATGCTGAGTTTAAACGCAAATGCTGTTCACAATAGGTATCTGCATTAATCGTTGGATTAGTTTCGAACATTTGAAAGTGGATGATAGACCAAAATTATATTTTTTGGATGTAATTCCTCTTTTGCTGTTGATAAGGGTTTCTTATCTATCCACCGTCTTTTTCTTCCGATATTATGATACAGTATCCACTTTTCATCACCTGTCAAATACAGTCTAGAAATGGGTCGTCTTCAAAGCGGGTTAAGAAAGAAATACAGATGTTGATTATTTCCTGGCAATTGGCTTCCGATAGCTTGTGTGGTACCCACTTTCCAAGCTTGGGTACCTTTTCTATCTCCTTAACGTGACGAAATATTGTTCCATGAAATGAACTAAGCCTTTCTGCAATCTGATCCACCGTTAGTTCTGGCTCTGAATCCACAATACTCTTTAGAGCGTTGTTGTCAAAATGAATAGGACGTCCTGACCGGGGCTCATTATTAACACTGCTTTATCTGTCTTTAAATCATTGAAACAGTTTTTGGGCAGTTCTTACATTTATACCATTCTAACAAGAACACTGTAAATTGTTTGTGCTGCGGAACTTGCACTTTCACCATCTAAAAATAAAAAGTGTAGAACGTGCCGGTTGTAATGATTATCGGTATTCATTTTCTAAGGGCTCTTATTTATGTGCGATGTTTAGAAAAATCGATGATAAACTGACCGATTGAGTGTATACTCGTATTTAAAAACAGGAGACGACTTGTTTGGAAGTGTATTGTTCTACGAAATGAGTCAGGATGAATCATACATATGACATCAATACGCACGAGATTATGGACTGACCTGGTGTAATGTTACAGTTGTTGAATTATCATATATTAAATATCTTTGCGCAGTTCTTCTTATAACAAATAGAAATTAAAAAAATTAACGGGACAGTAAAATATGTGGAAAATGCCCAAAAGAAAAGACGCTAGATAAATATTCTATATTAAATCATGCCATGTCCCTTTTGTGGTACACAGATATGACATATTTTCATGATTATAGCTGTCACGTTGTTCACATTCATAAATGGTCTTCTGTTTCTGAAACTTAAAATACACTAAATGCTATATTAAAACGACTGTTTCAGTAAAAATCTATATTTCGGGCTCGTGTAAGTTAAAATTTCCCTTAATACAATATAAATAAAATATTATTGAATATATGAAGAAATATTAAATATATTTGATATATAGGTACTAATATTTTTGGAAATTATTTTCATTGAAGGGAGGTCTTATGAATTCATCGTTAATCTTAAGGAATATGTAAACAAAAAATGTTATGTATGGTGAATATATCAGATTTAAGTCTAAATATGTTTTATGATAATAATTACAATGTATTATTTTTTACTTAGTTCAAATAGTTTTGTCATTTACAATAATTAATTAATGTGTCACTATCACGACCTTTAGAAATTTGCGACTGTTTATTCTTTGTTATAAAACCATAAACCACCAGTGCGGGGTATTTAAGTGTTTCGGCTGAAAATTTCATTCAAAAGTTCTACTTTTCTCCTTCGAAAGAGAAAAGCAATGTGCTAGCCTCCGGACATCATTAGTTTTCCACCAGTAAATGCCACAAAATATTTCAGTTACTTGTATGTATCACAAAAAATTCTTTACCTTACTTTAAAGGTTTAAAGAGAAGCTGGAGTTGATCGAACATTTTGAGGATATCCTTTACTTTCACGAAATTCGTTTAATGTGAAAAACTGCGCTCTCGTGTTTTCTAGGTGGCCTTAGTAATTTGTTGGTGAGAAAAAGGATAACAAAGGTGTTAAAATTAAAGGGTGGAAAATTGTTTCGTTACCTTTTTTCTCCAAAAAATAATTAATTATGATTTTAATTAGAATTTTTTTTTGACACGAAACCACTTCGTCAGAATATAAAAATATCGAAAAGATATAAAGAGAAAGATTTTTGTTGCTGTTGCCTTAATTACGTTTTGAAAAAGGCAAAGGAAACTGATTGTTGATAATAATCAAAGAACTTTTAAGAGATTCAATAAAGACCATTTATATTACAATGTTTTCAAGTTCAAATCTAAGGGGAAAAAATATTTTTTCTTTTAAAATAAAATTTTAATTTCGATAATGATAATATATGAAATGAATTATATGGAATTGTATAAAATAAATAATTTCTAGGCATAATGAGTAGGCAGATGGAACACTTAAGTTTGAGGCCACGTTAATTGACAAGCGAGTAACCAGAAACTATTAAAAGTATAAAATAAAAAAAATTAAAAATTATGGAAGTAAAAAACACGATAAAAATAAAAAATATTGCTTGGATATTAATGTAGGTACTTCGACCTATTTTTTGGAACAAATTGTATAATTTAATTGGATATATTCCTTTATACGCAAGCTATAATTTACCAGAGGGAAGTTTTATATCCTCCTGGTCATGATCGAAGAAAGTGCATTGAAACGTTTCGAAAGTTGCGACATGAGATTCTCTGCAATAGGTAACATTTCTATCGAAACTACTTAATAAGTTACAAAATTAGTAACTAATACTTTTACGTCTTAAAATACCTATAAATAATATTCATACATATACAATAAGTATAACAACAATAATTAACTACAATATATGTAAATATTTAGAAACCTTTATACTTATTGTCTGCCTCAGAATAGATATTTAGTCCTAGTTAGGTGGAAAGTAGAACAAAATGCGATTCGGTAATTTGATTTCCCTCCTACCGCCTCACTATATTCGTATACCTAAAGAGTAAATTAAAAATGTAAATATATTGTAGAATAGCTTTGTCGGCGGCCGTGAGGTGATCGCAATGGTTGGAAAATAACGCTATACCAAATTGTCTAAAAAATATATTTATTTTTTGTAATATACGAGTATATAAAACATGTTCCAGAATGTTATTTTACTTTTTTTTTTTTTTTCTTTAGGAGCAATATTAACGGAGGTTTGATTTTTAAAACAATTTGTATAGCCACCATTTTGAAACAAGATAGATTAGGCTCGCAAAATAAAACAAGATAGTCTATTTGGAGAGATATTTTACCGTAAATTTTTCAAGAGGCCAACGGCACTGATGTTCCTAAGCGATTATACATTCATGTATAAACTCCACGCAATGTTTCTTAACTTCAATCATTAGATGATCATACTTGAGTTGTATTCGTGTATTAAGGCACTATTCAGTACTTGTAATGCACTCCTTTAAGTTATTTAAAATTATCATGAAAAAGGACCAAACACGTTAAAACTTGCTAACAACGCAAGCTTGATGTATTCATACGCAGTTAAATGAAAAAATACGACGTCCAAATATTGAAGGGAGCTGTTGCGTCACAAGATCAAGTGTGCGCGTCGCAATAATGTGTTTCGGCAGTCATTTGAAGGGAGTTGTTGCGTCACAAGATCAAGTGTGCGCGTCGCAATAATGTGTTTCGGCAGTCATTTGAAGGGAGTTGTTGCGTCACAAGATCAAGTGTGCGCGTCACAATAATGTGTTTCGGCAGTCATTTGAAGGGAGTTGTTGCGTCACAAGATCAAGTGTGCGCGTCGCAATAATGTGTTTCGGCAGTCATTTGAAGGGAGTTGTTGCGTCACAAGATCAAGTGTGCGCGTCACAATAATGTGTTTCGGCAGTCATTTGAAGGGAGTTGTTGCGTCACAAGATCAAGTGTGCGCGTCACAATAATGTGTTTCGGCAGTCATTTGAAGGGAGTTGTTGCGTCACAAGATCAAGTGTGCGCGTCGCAATAATGTGTTTCGGCAGTCATTTGAAGGGAGTTGTTGCGTCACAAGATCAAGTGTGCGCGTCGCAATAATGTGTTTCGGCAGTCATTTGAAGGGAGTTGTTGCGTCACAAGATCAAGTGTGCGCGTCACAATAATGTGTTTCGGCAGTCATTTGAAGGGAGTTGTTGCGTCACAAGATCAAGTGTGCGCGTCGCAATAATGTGTTTCGGCAGTCATTTGAAGGGAGTTGTTGCGTCACAAGATCAAGTGTGCGCGTCGCAATAATGTGTTTCGGCAGTCATTTGAAGGGAGTTGTTGCGTCACAAGATCAAGTGTGCGCGTCACAATAATGTGTTTCGGCAGTCATTTGAAGGGAGTTGTTGCGTCACAAGATCAAGTGTGCGCGTCGCAATAATGTGTTTCGGCAGTCATTTGAAGGGAGTTGTTGCGTCACAAGATCAAGTGTGCGCGTCGCAATAATGTGTTTCGGCAGTCATTTGAAGGGAGTTGTTGCGTCACAAGATCAAGTGTGCGCGTCACAATAATGTGTTTCGGCAGTCATTTGAAGGGAGTTGTTGCGTCACAAGATCAAGTGTGCGCGTCGCAATAATGTGTTTCGGCAGTCATTTGAAGGGAGTTGTTGCGTCACAAGATCAAGTGTGCGCGTCACAATAATGTGTTTCGGCAGTCATTTGAAGGGAGTTGTTGCGTCACAAGATCAAGTGTGCGCGTCACAATAATGTGTTTCGGCAGTCATTTGAAGGGAGTTGTTGCGTCACAAGATCAAGTGTGCGCGTCGCAATAATGTGTTTCGGCAGTCATTTGAAGGGAGTTGTTGCGTCACAAGATCAAGTGTGCGCGTCACAATAATGTGTTTCGGCAGTCATTTGAAGGGAGTTGTTGCGTCACAAGATCAAGTGTGCGCGTCGCAATAATGTGTTTCGGCAGTCATTTGAAGGGAGTTGTTGCGTCACAAGATCAAGTGTGCGCGTCACAATAATGTGTTTCGGCAGTCATTTGAAGGGAGTTGTTGCGTCACAAGATCAAGTGTGCGCGTCGCAATAATGTGTTTCGGCAGTCATTTGAAGGGAGTTGTTGCGTCACAAGATCAAGTGTGCGCGTCGCAATAATGTGTTTCGGCAGTCATTTGAAATTTGATTATTTATATTGATTTCGTACAATTGTTACTGTAAAGCTTCCAATTTTTTGCAATATTTTTCTGTAAAAAAAATTAAATGACCCTATTAAAAAAATCACTATAAAATATTTAAAATAACGACATAAAAATATTGTTTTTAATATTTTTTATTAATTTAATCTTTTTTTCTCTAAATATGCGAGCGGCGGCACTTAAATTTGTAAAAGAATTTAAAAATGTGATATTAATTTAAAAGCCCGGGGTTTATGTAAAATTTAAATGGCCAACAAAGAGATTTATCATTCGGTGCACAAAGGGAGGGAAAAAATCTTGTTAAATCCCACTAATTGAGGAAGTTCGTTTCATCTCATTCTACCAGCTCAAAGGAAGGCACTCGTTACCGCCGCTAAATGTAATGTATTGTTGCTCAAAATGTATAATATATATACACGTATAGAACTGTTCGAAATGTAAATAAACGATCGTTTTTTCCCACCAAAACCTTTTATTGAAATGGTTAATTAAATGTTTTTTAACGATATATTGAAGATTTAATATACTCGTATAACTATAATACTCGTACGTTGTTATCGCTTCTGAACTTGATGAAAATTTCCGATCGTAGAGCGATGTTTGATTTCATCCTGCTTTTCAAAATAGTGAATGGGATAATTGACTGTCAAAAGTTACTGGAATTTATTGAACTTCCGAATTCCTCCTGGAAGTACGAGACTGCAGGATATATTCCGGTGTGAGAGTTGTAGAACTAACTTTTACTAGAATTCTCCCGTATCCAGATTACATCGACTGGGTAATAACTATGTTGCAGTCTCTGACATATTATGATAGTCTTAATGCCTTTAAAAGTTATCTTAGAGAGCGTTTTTGTTTGTCTGTATCATAAATCCGACGCAACGTCGTGCTTCTTGTTGATTTTCCCCCTTTATCATTTCGTTGACTGCTTCTCTCAAACTTTTCGAGATATCTGTAAATATGTATATTGAAGTTTCGATGTGCGTTTTTTTTTGTGTATTGATTGTGTATATGCATATTTTTATTATTTTCTTTTTTTTTTGTTTGTAAATGCCTAGATTGTTTGAGCCTTGACCTGTTTCAAATTTGTTTTTTATATGTGGTGGGTGGTATGCATTGTGCGTACTGTATTGCGATATTTTTTTTTATATATGATTAATGTAACATTCATACGCATTCAAAATGTTAATTTGAGTATTACTCGTGTAACCTTTTTGAATATAATATTTTTATTACATTACAATGTATAGCCGATAAAAGATTGTACATTGTAATAAAATAAATATATAAATAAATAATGAAAAGATAAGTTAAGCTACTTGTGTGTTAGGATGAAATGACACAGAAAAGAGATTAATTGAGTGGACATAAACGGTGAACTGAAAGAGTGAATGGACTATTTAACCCAATTTTAAATGAAGATCGAGTAATAAATTACTGAATGAACCAAAAATCGAAACATGAAACCAATAGGTTATATCTATGTGCGACGCAGTCAAGATTTGACTTTTAGTAAATCAAATCTGTCTCGCAAAGGAAAACCGAAAAAATACATGGTCTATAGTTTCATCATCTAGACTACACTCATAGCCGGGATTCTCCACAATACCTATTCTGTAAAGGGGACTAGCCATCTTGCAGTGGCCCGTTCGCAAACGACACATGACAGACACTTTAATCTTGTTCGTTATTTTTATATTAAACGATGGTTTCAAAGAGTTAGATTGTTGGATTGATTTATATGTAGAGCCCTTATTTATACCAGTTATATCCCTATCCAACACCCATCTGTGCCCAGTATCATTTTTAATTTTATTCAAAAGATCTGTAGTGAAAAATCAGATAGAAGACGACCGGTAAAGCATGCTTCCTTTGCCAAGGAATCAACACATTCATTACCAATTATACCAATATGTGAAGGAATCCAAACTAGAGAAACATCTACTCGTATATTCATTGACATCAATTGGAATAACTTTGCTTTGATTGAGCAAATAATTTATTTGTGTGAGTTACTCAAACAATTACCTGAAATTAAATAAAGAGCACTAAGGCCTCGGCCACACAGGAAGGAGCCTCGCTTGATGCTTAGAGCTATGTTGCGAGTTAGGCGACATATTCTAGCGAACCAAAGTACTGCATACTATCGCAGTGGACACACTGCACGCTTCGCGCCATGTTGCATGACGATTAGTCATCGAGTGAATCTCCTAGCGAACAGACGTGTTGGTTAATTTACAAGATGGCGGAAGTTTTACTGACAGCTGTGTATCAAGGGAGCCTTTGTGGAACCCATCAAGCAAATTATAGAAAAATGTACCTGTAATAAAATCACTTAGAAATGAAGTTGCACAGAAAGTAAATAAAGATGGTAAGTTATAATGAAATTGGTTAGTTTTGAGAGTGACATCGTGTGTTGACTCAATCGCTCCCAGCTGTCAAATGAATTTGTGCGTAGCACTTTGTTGTGGCCAGGCATGAAGTCACCTAGTAAAATCTAGCTTAGCACCTAACGAAGCATATTGGTGTGGCCTCGGCCTTAGGGAATTAGACAAGATAACATTTAAAAAAAAATTCTTATCTTCTCCGATTTACAAATTCTTATTACGAAACAACTTCCAATGAAAAAACTTTCGTTTAAAAAGTGGAAATAATAGTTGTGCCTTGGAAAATATGTTTATTTAAGACAGATAATTTTATTTTGGATGTAAAATCAATGATGTATAAACTAATTTAGTTTCTTATTATAGAAAAACTGTACCTTGTTTTTTTCTAATTTCTAATGAAATAAAGATACGATTTTAATATTCTGATTTCATTAATGCGATATTATTTCAAATTTTGATAGCGAGAGTTTAATGTGTTTATGCTACTAGAACAAATTCTTACTAATTTGATCTAAATTTGGACGAGTCATTCATAAAACACACTATTGTGAAGTTAATGTAAATGTAAACAATTCTTGCCAGGTTATTCGAAAGATGATAACTGAACTTTAAATATGAAATTTTGATTGAAAAACTCAACATCAATGTCAATTATCATACTAGCTTATGTGGCAAAATTTCAATCTTTTGACATTTTCTCGATTGCGCTTGTCATGTTCGAAATTCAAAAATACTCGTTCTATTTACCTAAGGCTTGGTTCACACATTTGCCTTTCGGTCGGAAATCACATATCAGGAATTCGAATTAAATCATTTTACATTTGGTAAAGAATACATAATAATCTTTATTAATGCGATTTTATCAGGAAGATTGTGGGTAAATATGAATATGATCTGTATCTTTTTTAGGTAATTTGTTTCGATGGTCTGTATTAAACAGATATTCGTAAGTAAGACTCCCCAGCATCCTTTAAATAAACCATTTCAATATCCATAGATCGCTTCGGAGCCGGTTAAACGTGAAGTATCAGGCTGCGGACCGACCTGGATGGATGAGTTTCAAAATATCCCTGTGTTCTTGATGGAACTTATAGGGTGATAATGAATTTAATTAACAACAACCTTGAGTGTGTGTGGGTTATAGGTATGGAATTCTTAGAGTATTTTTCTTTTTTAAGAACAGATTTTTTTTCAAAAAAATCATAAATTTATGTTTTTTATTCGAAAGTGAGGAAGTAATTTGGATCTTGTATTGATACACTCCCCACGCGCAATTCAGAAAAATCTTACAAATATTCTAAAGGAAAAATAAAAAAGGAATATTTTACGTCCATGGTATATAATTCTGGTATTTACGTGCATGGTATATAATTCAGGTATTTACAAAATTACGATAGAAAATCATTCTTTAAAGGTATTATTATGAGTAATATACTCGTATTGGAAAATTAGAATCTAAAACTGGAAATAAATTGGATTTTTATTAAAACGTATTTTTCCATCATCCATTCAGAATGATGGCATGTGTAGCATTAACTCTTTAGTGGAAGCACATGTTTTCGTAAAAGCTTTTCTTGATCAGGAAACTTGCTTATATTGAAAGACGAGAAATTCCGCTTTATGGTCTTCGTCATGTAAAGTGACCAACAAAGTATCTTATGTAATCGAAGTATTTATCTACTTATGACATGAATGCATTGATTATGTAAAATACATTTCAATTTAAAATATGATGTGCATTAGAAATTCTGTCATGAAACTATTATGAAAATATTACAATTAAATAATGTTATTCAATAAAAGTATTAATGCAATAAAATGTTCATGTACAACCACTTTTTATTACTACAAATTTAGAAGATACATACATATCATCAATCTGTGTCCCTTACGGTGTAGACAGAAAGAACAAATCTTTAAACTTTTCTATCCCAGCGCATAACTTTCGCCTTCTCCACATTCATACATCTCATCATTCACAATCTTATATTATTCGTAGTTCGCACTTCACCTTCTTTCAAAATCTTGCCCATTTGATCCAGCCATATTTTTCTCGGTCTACTTCTTCCACGCACACCTTGCACTTCTGACTTGTATACTCGCTTAGTCGTTCTTTAATCGTTCATTCTCTCCATATGTGCATTCCATCTTAAAGCTCCTTTTTTCATTTTACTTAAAATACCCATTTTATACATGGATTTATTTTTGATGTCTTCATTCCACCTTCTTTCAAATATTGAAACTCCACACATTTTCCTTAGTGCACATATCTCCACAAAATGTATCTAACTCTTATCCTTCTTATGCCAAATTCAAGTTTCATTTCTACAAATCAAGAAGAGAAGAGAAATTTAGTACATAATTAACAAATTTTTATCGCATTTTGTTACACTCAAAAAACCAGTTTAATTGCACGAAGCTTGAATGGAAAAGCTATTGGATTTTGATTAAACAGAACTCTATTTTTTTTAAACATAATTATTAAAAATATTGGAGGACACAGCATAATAATTATAATATTATAGACAATTTTTTTAAACTCAGTACCTACTTTATATAATTTTCACATCACTTTATTACATAGGTTTTTTGGTATTTGAAAATATGTAGGCATTCTTCTTGAATAATGGCCGTGAACTCCTATATATGAAGGAGTTTACGCTAGTGTTAAGTGTTAAGTGATGTCCACTTCATAGGATCTTGACAGTCCTATTCACATGGGCGACATCGGCATGTACTCGTATGTAGGCATGTATTCAAGAAGAATATGTTATGGATATGTATGGTCAATCATCACTTGACATATGTAGGAATTCACGGGCATTATAGAAGAAGAAAAGTAGAGAATCTATGGTCAATATTTTGAATTCAGATTTTTTTTATACAGTATACATTCGTACAGATTTATAAAATTTGTAAGGAAAAACATATACGAAATCAACAAAAAAAACTTCATAAACGAAGCCAACATAAAAAAACTTAAACCTATCACCCAGTTGTCAATGTGAATATACTTATTTAAAAAGTCAAATCTAAAAATACACATCTTCCGTCTACATGTTGGTAAATATATATTTTGTAAATGTGAAAAGGTTTTCAAAGTAGAACTGTCACTTGTCTTGAACCAGGGCGACATGTAAAAATTTCCTGTTCATTTCCCTTTTAAAGAAATAATCTGGCAACATATAACATAAAAGTATATATAATATATAGGAATCACTGATGGTCAGTATTTGAATATATAAATTCTGATAAATTAATATATTTTATTTTCGGAATTTAAGGGTACAGGTACTTTGGGGGTGAATCAGAAAACTTCGAGTATTTCTATACAACAAATATTAAGATTTTTTTAACAAATGCGATATTTTTAAGTCGAATTGACATTGTTTGAAGCAGGTGCTGTAATTTTTACGTAAATAAAAATACTTCATAAATAAGAAAGATCTTATCTATCAAAGGGGTCCAAAGCGACAGACGTGCCATATTTCTATTTGATAATTTTTAGACAACGGATTTGAAAATTAATATTTTAATTAATTAAAGGGACGCATAAATTAATATTCAATGAATTCAGAGATCCCGCTGACACAAGGGTTATCAGCTGGTGTGTATTTTTAATATTTTTTTAAAACAATTTAGACATAAAACCAATTTAAAAAAATCAATGAACATGTTAAAAAAAATGATTCGAAAATAAATCCTTTATTTTAATTTTGAACATGTTTGTAATTCAATCAAGTCAGAGGGCGATTTCTTTCAGCGTTCTTTTTTCGCAATGAGTATTTGCTTTGGAAATTTTATAGAATAACCCAACGTTCGATTTGTAAGGCAATGACTTGTTCTTTAGTTTTCCGCCGCGTAGGTGGTACGTACTCGTATACACATTGACTCATATTGTTTTCCACTTAAGGGACAAGAATCTCACTTCAGTGCGTATCTTAAATGGTAGCGATTTGATCTGTGTCATACATTTGACCTTAACTTACCTGCTAACATAGCGTTACAAAAACACGTACTGAAATCTGAACAATTCTCATTTTGGACAGTTGGCATAATTAACTTTACGACAATATACTGACCATTCTCATTACGGGTACCCCACCCCGCCTCAATCAAATTGTTTCCAACTTCAATCGAATGAAATTTTATTATGTAATATGGAGTACGCGAAACGTTTTCATTTTCAGTAAAATTGAATACTGCAAATATTGGTAAATTTGTTTTTGATTATTTAATGTCAATTTTACAAGATCATGTACTTACTAGTTGACATTGACCCGCTAGATATTGTGCAATATTCTAGACAATTTACATTTTGGACACTTTCAACTATATTTTATTAATTGCATAAAAAATAGGAAATTATTTAAATGTCGGTATGGGCTGTGTATGAAATAAATAAATACATATTAGGACGTGCTCTGTTAAGATGTACATATTAATTAGAAAATTGCATGCAACTTTTGTATCGTGTCCAGCAACCAATAGTTTACTCCCCGTATATAATTTATTACAATTGCTAAAAATATATAAAACTACTGGAATATTTATTATAAATCACTTTTACGCTTGATATAGTGTGATCGAGTCAACTTTATACCGTTGATATCCTCGATATATTGACTCGAAATGGCTTCCATACTCCTGTTAAGAAGCACTCGTAACTTTTTTATACTTTAAAGTGTCAATATCAATTTGCTAACGACATTTGCATGATTTAATTCATCAATCTTGAGAATGCAAAAATATAGTTACTTCATGTCTGGTTTGTTGGATATTTTTAATATTCTCGTAGGTTTTTAATATCTCGTTGAGTTGATGAGGGTAATCTCGTTGAGTTGATGAGGGCCTAACCCGGCATTTCCTGAATCTTAGATCTTGGCAAGTAGACTAGTTGTTCCATTTTATCTTCATTTTTTTTTGTAATTTGGTCTATAATTTTGTATTCTCGTTTTTCTTGAGAGATTTCAGTTTTTACTCTTAAATCTTGTATTGTTGATTGAATTTAATCAATTGAATTTAATGATTCTTTAACTTTTCATTTTGTATATATAATACGTTGTCAGTTTTACGCCTCATGTTTTGAAAGATATATGTATCTTGTTGTATAAGGTGTTTCAAAGTGTGCTACCACGTGGTTTGGCTTAACATTGGCATTATGAATTCTTACAAACCGTGACGACTATAATAGAAGACACAATA
Source organism: Odontocerum albicorne (assembly GCA_949825065.1). Classification (NCBI taxonomy): domain Eukaryota; kingdom Metazoa; phylum Arthropoda; class Insecta; order Trichoptera; family Odontoceridae; genus Odontocerum; species Odontocerum albicorne. Next base: position 14,028,080 of record OX463838.1, read on the forward strand.
CAAAGTGGGTGATCAGGGTACCTGACGTTGGTGCCACTGAAGATTACTCTGTAAGCTACTTTGTGATAGGCATACCCTGTTGTATAAAGAGCTAGGATATTCAGTACTTGCAGCTTGCTGCATTTTCTTTCCCCCTGATAGCAACAGTTCCACGCCATTTGGCTCTGTCTGCTGCTGTTTGATCTCAGCTGTGTCTCGCGTCTCATGAGTATAATGCATCACAAGCCAAAACACGCTGTACAACATGCCGAAAGGCCTTATATATCTGACACAAAGAACCGCGAAACCCTCAAAACATTTGTATCATGAATTGTTAAGGTTTTCGGAAATGTAGGTTCGGCATCTTTTGTTTTATAATGTAACTATGATATGTAAAGGACACTTCGTTGTCATGTCATTTATTTTGTCACTAGATACATAAATAAATATAAATTTTAAGTCTTCTAAAACAATTTAATAGAAAAATATACATTTTGAACAGTGGGTTTCTGTATTCCAATTCTGTGTGATTATATAAACAATGAAGTATTTTAATTTCTACCAATGTTTATCAATCTTATTTCTTCAAACCCGTTTAATCAATCACATTATTTATATTACAAAACAATATTAGAAATTTCTAAGTTCTTCGTTAAGTTTTTTAGATCGATAAATATTGAGAAACTTTCAATTTATATGTCCATTTAGATTGGAAGAAAATATTATAACTTTTTTAATATTACTGTAGTGCGCACAAAAATCATCAGAAATGTTGAGGAAATTGACGATACTCGTCATATCGTATCATTTTATTAACAATGTCATCCTTATACTTATCATATTCATAATTCTCACTTTAAGACTCTTACCTGAATTGAATTATAAGGAATCTTGAGAAAATGAAATAACTTATATTGTTTAGATTCAGTAGATTACTGTTTTCATTCCAGATTTTTTTATATTATTTTCCTTTCAGGATTATGAATATAGAGAATCTTTATAAGAAACAAAGTTAATTGGGCGTTAAAAGACACTCAAACTAAACGATATCAAAAATATAGTTCACATTAGTGTATTAGAGTTAGTATTAATATATGTGAGGAAAACATGGACGTGGAAAATAAATGAACGGAACCGAGTAAATGCGGTGGATCTACGCGTTTTGGAAAGAATATATAATATTGTAATTTAAACCTCCACAACGTTAATGCCTTAACTATAAACAGAATATATAATATGTATCGATGTATGACAGAATATGAAATATAATTCATAAGGATGAATGTTAACTTTAAACTTATATATTAAGTAGAATGAAAATAACACATTGAGGTGGACATGTTGAATGGATGGGTGACGAAAGATTGACTTGACGAATTTACAGTGCAAATTTGAGTGGAATTCATGGAAAAAGATTACCGAGAAAAGTATGACTGGGCTGAAAGAAGGAAAGGTAAGGAGTATGAGAAACAGAAGGCAAGATATAAATTATATTTATTTATTTCATTTTAAGGTCCTTAGCACATTTCAGATTCCATCATTTCTACAATGAACAGATATAACAAGATAAAAAAAAAACATGTATCAAATAATTCAAAATTTGTAGACTTACGTCTCATGATAAGAAAATATATGAATAATATTAAAAAAATATGTTTTATAACATGCTATAATTTTTCTTTATATAACATTGAAATTATAATGTTTAAAGTATTTTACTAAATTTAAGAGATTTATCCTGAATGAGTTGAGCGACACGTGAAAAACGTCTATATGAGGACACATAAGGTCAAAAAGTATGATTTCTTTACCCACCGACAATTCCAAAGGCAGGTTGTTTCGACATATAGGTTGATAGAATAATCTATGGAAGCGTTGTGTCAGGTAATTATCCGGAATATACAAACCAAGACTGTTTGGGACGGATGGATTCACTAGATTACCCCTAAGCAAACAAACAACGTGAACACCCAATCAAAGAGACCCAAATGATTGGACTAAACAGTATAATATTCTGAGAATGGGATGTACGGAGAACAATATGTATGGATAGGGAAGAGGCGAAAGAAGTATATAATTATTGAATAGTTTGACACTCTCTCCTCTTTGCCTGCCCCAACAGGGAAATGTTGAAATGGTATATGTAGATGAAAATCTTAATATTACGCGTCTCATTTTATGCAATGTTTTATGTTGCTAATTATTTACTTTATTTCTTTCAGGTAAGAGTCATCATCCAATTTCACAGAATGGTAAGTTAAAATATAAGTTCTTCATGAGAAGTCCACTACACATCAATTTTATTAATCTATTACTGATAAGTCATGTCCATGTGCGTTATATGACGTAGCTCAATATTATCTAACGAATTAAAATTCAAAAATGATATATGTAATAGCATAATAAGATTTTTTCTTTAATTATATGTCAGTGATTTAAACGTTCTGATGCCCTCTTCAAGCGTTAGAAGAGATTTAACACCTGTTTGTACATGTGCTGGCAAATTATTAAGAAAATAATAGCGAGCCTATTGTTGAACGATAAACTTTTGTTTAATGTGCCTGAAAATGATTTATGTTTTATATATTATTTATAGTTAAGGCATTATTAATATTGTGGAGGTTAAAGACATTGTAATTTGTTTTATCAAACACTGTTTATTCCACTTGATGTAACGGTATAACCCTACCGGTTTCAAGGTTTTCCCCTCATCATCAGAGTCTTGTTTGTGCTCCCCTGATGATGAGGTGAAAACCTTGAAACCGGTAGGGTTATACCGTTACATAAAGTGCAATAAATAGTGATTGATAAAATAAATTATAATGATTTATGCCATCGTGAATAAAGATTGTTTTCGGTGTCGTATTCACGAACTGAGTTATTAAGAGCGTCACCACTCGCACACGGAATAACCTTGTTGAACGAATTTTCCGATATTGATATCTTCCATATCTCGGAGGATATATTGAGGATTGAGTTCCTTAATAAACTATGTAGGCATAACTGAGTCTCTTCACAGGGAAGCATGAGCAATTATTGTTATTATTTTTAGATATCTATGTATTATCTTTTTTAAATTATGTATTTCAATTTATGTAATTGGATTAAATGTATATCAAATATAAAAAAGAAATAAATTAATATTAAAATTAAGGAAAAAAAAATTAAACATTTTTTTCAATTCCCTTGCAATTATTTTGTTCTGGCTAACATAATACGAGTAGTTCAGTATCATAACGAGGAATTCTTGTCCACTCATATTTAGTGAAACTATGGAAAGGATTGTGGAGAATATTTATAAAAATAATCAAAATCGTTTTGTAACTTTGCGTATTTTAGCGAAATTACATCTTCGGATGTCATCTGAAAGATTGATAGAAGAGTGTTTGTTTACTTCCCTAAACTAAGCGATCAAACTCGTAGTGGACCTTGAAAACCTCCCTAGGGGATGTCGCCGTTTCATTAGGTGTCTCTTTGTGTTTTCATGTTGGCCGTCTGCGTCCGAAAACTTTTTGTTGACTGAGGGGGTAAAAATCGAAAGCCGACCTTTTGCTTAAAGATACTTTGTGGTGAAATGTGTGAAGAAAAAGTGAAAGGGTGAAAATGTAAATGATTAATTGGACTTATAATCGTATATGCAAGAATAATCCAACACACATTTTCCTTGTTTTAAGATATGTAAAGTTAAATCACGTTGCTACGAGTACATAGAATGAAATTTCACGTATGTTTATATATCAGTAGAATATAATTTTTACTATTATTATAGACAACACATTCGACATATTGCATGAATCATGTTCTAATGGCTGTCCCCTATCTGATTTTTCACAGCCAGTAACTGATCTTCTAAATAAAATTACACGTGATACTTGGCACCGATGGGCGTTGGATTGAGATATAACTTGTGTAAATAAGGGAGGGTTCTAGATATAAATCAATCCAACAATCTATCCCTATAAAACCATGGTTTTAAATAAAAAGAATGAACAAGATGGAAGTGTCTGTCATGCGTCGTTTGCAGACGGGCCACTGCGTGGTGGCTAGTCACCTTTACAGAATGGGTATTGTGGAGAATCCCGGCGGCTAGTGTGGTCTGGATGATGAAATTATAGACCCTGTATTTTTGGGTTGTCCTTTGTGAGACAGTTTTGATTTACTAAAATCAATATCTTTACCGCGCCCAGTGAATGTTGCGTTTCTTCTTTCTTCGAGGATCTTTTCCACTTATAGAACGATTGTTAATTTTTAAGCTTAATCAGTTGAAACTTTAAAGTGTCTAGAATTGTAATTTAAAAATACTTTTATTATATTGACTCATACAATTGCACAATGACTTGAGTTTGATGACATAAATGATCCTAGTTTGGGTGGGCCTATTATAAAAAAATAGACTGCATATACTCGTACCATATACTGTTAATATAATGATCAAGTTTATCTGTCATATATTCATAAATAAAAAGCAAAGAATAATTATTAAAAGAATAATCAAAGGAAACAAAACAGCATTTCTTGGTTTTGTCTTCAGCCCTTCCTTCACTTTTGAACATTTCGAAACGTAATATAGCCATGAAAGACATATCGACACAAAACACCAAATATAGTATGGTTGTATCAAGTTAATGACATTTTGAATGAAATAAATGCTAGAAGTAAGATTAATCGTAGGATTTGTTTGAAAATGGCATGTGAATGTGGAAGAGGTAAATTAAGTGTGTCGAGATAGGAAAGTCTGGCACTCTGCTCACTCTGCCTACTTCAACAAGGAAACGGCGTGATGGTATGTATGGATGCAAAACATATTTTAATGCTTTGGTATTGTTACAAATACCTTATGAATTTAGATATAATTATTAGATATTCAAAAATTTATAAGAATGTCGATCTTTAGTGCGTTTACAAATGTACTCGTATGTCCAATTATGTGTCTAAAAAACATAGTGCATACATCCCTTATATAAAGTAAATTTTAGATACATAAACATCATTAATTGGATTGAGTTCATTGTTTGTAATGTGATGTATTACCAATACTATCGCACGTGATAAGGCAACAACACTCGCGTATATTTAGTGCGTTAGTATTGTTATCAAAAGAACTCCTTTACCGAATTGGGATACCTTTTTTATTCATCTTTTCGGGTGCCATCGGGAATCAAACCTGAAACCCTCGGGTGGAAGCCGAGTGTTATCAATTACGCCAAGGTCGTTATAAATGAGAATTTGGCTGGCATCCCTTTAAACAAATTAAACCCGTAACCCCTACGTTAGAGAACAGGCTTCCTACCAGCTAGGCTTTAGAGGTCATGTTTATTCAAGGAGAACACTTCTTGAAACCTCCCAGCCCTAAAAAAATGGAAAATAAAAAAAACTGCAGGTGGAGGTTGGTCGTACAACCATCATAAATTCACATCTTAATTAGTATCGTCTATTTTTCAAAACAAAACATTTTAAGAAAAATTTAAAATAAAACAACGAAAGGGTTTAAAAGTTTTAAAAATATCGGATAAAAAATTATGATCGATTTCATTTTAAAATGTCATTTCAGTGTTTACGACCAAATAAATATTATGATTCAAAATCACGTTGATTTGGTTATTATTTCTCTGAATTGATTATTCTATTTATGGCGACTCGTAGACTCCATTTGGCAACGACTCTAAGGGTGAGCGGTGTTAAGGGTGGGTATGGGAGAAGGCTCAGATAAGGCATGTCCGGTCGGCGTAAATATTCATTTCTAAAAATACCGCTTTCTTTTATCTCTTGTAATATAATACTGTATGAAAGGAATATTGTTCAATAAACTGTTTGGTGAATTTGACGTATATATACGAGTATACAAAAAGGACCCAATCCACAAACATATTTTTTTGTTTACAGGTATCCCTCACTAAACGCGATCCCACTTTACACGATTTCCTTATAATTCGATTTCGATCGGTAACCAAAGGACATACTCGATGGGGAAATATGCGACGCCAAAATATCCCATGGTGAAGAGCACCTACGTTACAAGGAGAGTAAAAATAATAAAATGACAATTTATATAGCGCCGTTTAGAGAGTAAATTCTCTTCAAGGGCGCTCTAACTCAGGATTCGAACCCACTCATAAATTTTGATAAGACCTTCCAAAAAGTATTGTCTTTACCATAAGTGTTTTTTAAAGTTACATTCGTATCTCTGAAAATAGGAGATAGATCATTCCACACCGCAGGACGAAGCGCTATTATAATACCGTGCCCAATGGGATTGATTTGGAACAACCAATTTATTTGATGAAAAATAAATCATCCTCAAAGTTCTACTTTTCTCTAAAGGAATACCCCTTAGACACAGATTCGAAAGATATATTCAGATTAAGTGACTTGAATACAAAGAGACAAATTGTGAAATCAATCCTGTATAAAAGGATATCTGTATAAAAGCCATTAAAATTTGTAATGAGAATTTCAAATTGTGGGAAGATTACGCCAAGGATTGAAATATGTGGTGCCAAGTGCTTCATCGAGACAGGGAGACGTGTGATGTAAATTGGCTTGAGAACCTCGAACTCAAGCGAGATAGAGCGTGGAGTACTCTTGGACCAGGACTCAATATGATGTTGCCAGTGTGATGGTATATGTGGATCGAGAATTGGTCTCCACAGTCATCTGAAATGATACCGTCAGACTCAATCTTTCCTTCCATAATAATTATTAATGTGTCTATTTTATTATTCACTGCATATCCGTCATCTTTAAAGACAACAAGGGACAACAATAACACGATTTATATCAAATTAATGAAAAAATATAACAAAAGTCCATTTAAATTTACCCAATTGGGCGGTATAAGCTTTATACACCTTATTGAAAATAAAAATAATGAGGGGTTTTTATAATTTGTACGTTACTTTTTATAATTTGTACGTTACTTTTTATAATTTGTACGTTACTTTTTATAATTTGTACGTTACTTTTTTCATTTGGAGTTATTCTAGCTCAGATTAAAATTAATTCTGTTTATTGTAATTTATTTTTATCAAACACTGTTTATTGCACTTTTTGTAACGGTATAACCCTACCGGTTTTAAGGCTTTCACCTCATCTTCAGGGCAGCACAAACAAGTCTTGTTTGTGCTCCCCTGAAGATGAGGTGAAAGCCTTGAAACCGGTAGGGTTATACCGTTACAAAAAGTAGAATAAACAGTGTTTGATAAAAATAAATTACAATGTCTTAAAACCTCCACAACGTTAATGCCTTAACTATAAACAACATAATTCAATTTACGTATTTTATTACTTACACGATTTTTCCTGAAATCAATTAATCGAGTAAACCGGGGAAAACCTGTATTTGAAATATCAAAAAAGTAATCAATCTTCTATGTTCAAAAATATACAACCGGTTTAATTGGTATTTCGTGGTTTAATTATATAATATAATACAAGCACATACAAAGCAGCGTGATGTTTCCTCAGTTAACTAAAAAACAGATAAAATGTTGGTTGTTACCTTTTTGTAGTATGTATACATCCAATTATGGCCAATTTTAACTACAGTGATAATGGAGCTAAAATTGGTCGACCAGTTTTCATATGAAACAGGACAGAGGCATGAACAATTGTATTCAGTAAATTTTAGGTGTAATTTTTAACAGTCATCTGTGTGTTTAAAGTAGGTACAACCTGACGAACTTATTACCATGTGGTAAACTCTACGAACCGACTAGAAAGGTATCAAAGAGGCCTTAAGTGAAATACAGATTGGAATCCTTTTCATAAAACTCCTTTTGACAACCTTTTTTTTTTTTTTTCATAAATGACACTAAAGTTGAAGTTATCAATCATTTAAAAAAAATATGGGTTTGTCATATTCCTTCTTCAAACCGCGACAAATGTTCTTATCAAAACTTTTAAGGTAGAATAAAATTGAAACCTGTAGATTTGAAAAGCACTCGTACATTTCGAAAGAATCACAACACATTTAATTTATTTGACGAAACACTATGTCGATTAGTATTAGCGTGTGTGGAATTAATCCAATCTTTAAATTCACATATTTAAAGAATCACACCACATTTTACTTGTTTTAGAACAATCGACGATACAATATGTAATTTTTTATGATATTGTATGGAATTATTCAACAATTAAATTAATTTTTCGAGAGAATCACACCACATTTTACTAGTTTTAAGACCATCGACCAAACACAATGTCGATTTGTATCCGTATTATGGTAATTCAACTATTAAATTTACATTTCGAAAGAATCACACAACATTTTATTTGTTTAAAGACAATTGATCAAACACAATTTTGATTTGTATGAGCTTGTATAGAAATAATTCAACATCGAAATTCACACTTTACAGGTTTATTTTTGCATGGGATTTTTGCAAACGTTATTGTGATATGCTTCTTAGATAATTTTAATAATTAATAATAAAGTTAATGAACAGAATTTAAGAATAAAATGTTGCAAATACTTGACTTATTAACAAAACAATAAACAATGCCGACATTACTTGGACTCGTTACCTCAAAGCTTTGAAGCGATCTATTACAATTATTGTATGTTATATCGAAATGGGATTTAACATTATAGTGCTACATGCGGATTTAAAGGATTACGTAGATAAACTGAACTTATAATTATAGTTGTATCCACACTAATCACGTACTAATCTCGCCCAATCCTTCGTGAACCTTTCTCTAAAATTTTGTTTTTCAGACGAACCGAAGGATTTCTTACCAAATTATGAATTGGTAGACAGGCGGGAAAGGGTTGAACTATTGACTTTTTCGCTTAATTAATGAGGGCACCCTAACTTAAGAATTTTGGTATCAAAAATAAAAAAAAAAGTAAATTAAGATTTCACGACCCCCCTGTAAAACTGAATATCTTGTTGATGCGTGTGTACATGGCCGTACAAATGTTGCATTTGCACAAAGACGATAAGCTTGATCGATAAGGATATCTACTGCTTTACGTCACTAGTTTGATTATGATTCACCTCCTCCGTGGTCTAGTTGGTAAGGCGCTTGTCTCCCAACCTGGAGGTTGCAGGCTCGATTCCCGCTGGATCTCAGATTTTTATAAAAGGGTTCCGGTCTGGTTTTCACTTAAGACCTCTTTAACATTTTTCTTGTTGGTTGAAAGTATTGCCACATGGCATTAATAAGCCCGTCAGATGGTACTGTAAACAACGAAATCGTAATACAATATGATTACATTGCTTATGTATGTTAACCTACTGCACACAATCACTAGCTATATAAAATAATATATATCAAAGGTAATCATAACAATGTGTAACAATGACTTGAACTTTGTACTGATTTTTTTCAAATAAATGTTTGTTTTTATAAGATGTGTTATCTTCTTTTTACATACGTAAGTTATTTTTATTTTCGCGACTCCCCTGGGGGTCGAGTCTCACAAGTTGAGAAACGATGCCTTGAAGTAAAATATTGTATAAGTGTCAAGTTTAAATATTTTAAAACAATGTTTCATTCAGTCGTTCAAAAGGTATTATTCTCACGTCATATCGCACTAGGAATCCAACACAGGTGTAGATCTAGTTCGCAGTGTTGCCAAGGGTAAGGCTTAGTGACTTAGTTGAGTTAAAACCAGTGTCGAAGGAGATAATATAAATAAAAATAAGTTGTTTTGTATCGAAATGGGGAAATTGAATTTTCTAGGTACAGAGATACACGACACAATTTTTTGATATGAACGTGAGACATTTTTTAACATTTATATTTTAATTATTTTCGTTTAATCGAAAAAAAAATTCGTGAATACTTTCCTCGAGACACAACACGTATAACACAAAATACGATTATTCAGACGACCTTCTGTATTTCTCCCTTCTATTTTTACTTTTCATTTTTATGGTTTAGAAATCTCAAGAAACGAGCCAAAAATCGCAAGCAATTTCTAAATATATGCATCATTTTTAGAGTTTTATTTAGTTATTTCACACAATCGATACTTACCTCAAAATAATATTATGTAAGTTTGTGCAATCAACCAAAAAACAGAAGTAGTCAAAAATATTAATTGTATGGAATATAGCGTCATATCTAGCCCTAGAGTATAATGTCGATACACACCACCTTTTTATCGATTTCAAAGCTGCATATGACAGCATTAACCGCTCTCAACTCTATGCGGCCATGAAGGACTTGGGTATTCCTAACAAGCTCATAAGGATGGTTAGACTCACTATGAACCAATCACAATGTAGAGTCCGGATTCAGAATGATATCTCAGAACCATTTTACACAATGAATGGACTGCGTCAAGGAGACGCACTAGCTTGTCTACTTTTTAATATGGCTCTAGAGAAGTGTGTAAGAGAATCCGGAGTACAGACAAATGGGTCAATTTTCTACAAATCAAGCCAAATACTGGGCTACGCGGATGATATTGACATTATTGGTAGATCCCCACAAGCAATGATGGAGACATTTGTTCAGTTGGAGAGGGCCGCAAACAGAATGGGACTTCGCATCAACTCCGATAAGACCAAATATATGATAGCCACTAAAGCACCCCGTAATAACCAGACACCTACCACGATTAATATAAGTTCTCATACAATAGAACGTGTAAACACCTTCACCTACCTGGGATCCATAGTGACAAGTGTTAATGATGCATCTATCGAGATTAAACGTCGAATATTCATGGCAAATAGATGCTTCTTTGGTCTGAGAAAACACCTTATATCTCGGTTGTTGTCCAGAAGGACAAAACTTACCATTTATAAGACACTGCTACGACCTGTCCTCACATATGGGTCTGAATGCTGGGTATTGAGTAAGAAGAACGAATCTTCCCTTCTAATATTTGAAAGAAAAATACTCAGAAAAATATTCGGACCCATACAGGAAAATGGATCTTGGAGAGTGAGATATAATGAGGAGTTATACAGCATATACAAAGAGCCCAACATTATAAAATACATCAAAATTGGGAGGCTACGTTGGGCGGGGCATGTAGCAAGAATGGGAGAAGAGGAAATGCCTAACAAAGTACTCTTTTCCAAGCCCCAAGGAAGACGTAGCGTGGGCAGACCAAAGCTTAGGTAGATGGATGGGGTGCAGAATGATGCAAGCGTGATTGGCATCAGGGGCTGGAGGAGTGCATCCCAGGATAGGGGGGAATGGCAACGACTGCTGGAGGAGGCCGGGGCCCACAATGGGCTGTAGTGCCATTGATGATGATGATGATGATCTAGCGGGATTTATAAGGCTTCTATTGTGATGTTATTCAGACTTCGCGATACTTGTTAATCGGAAAAGTAAACAGTTCGAGTGATTTGAAATACAAAATATTATCACCAGAAATTACTGAAAACTTACTTGGCTATACTTTCAATATGTCCGTTTTCACAATAGAGTTTTTGTACAGTTTGGAGACGGATATGGAGAGATATAGTAGTCGTGGTACTTACCTAACAAATTGATGAAATCAATAACTATGTTTTATTTTCTGTTTAGAAGAACCGAAGTAATACGAGTATTTGATTTATTTATTATCAATAATAAAAAAATGTGAAATTATATAGCGCCGTTTAGAGAGCAAACTCTCATCAAAGACGCTCGAATTCAGGAATCAAACTCACTAGTATTGACAGATTAAAAATATATCTACGTTAAATGTAAGGATATGAAGGTAGTGGCTACGACCATTACTTTAGGTATTTTCCCGCATCTGTACATGTTCAGAAAAACTAATTTAGTAAGACAACCCCAGAAAACGCACTAAGGGAAGACGAACTACAAAGACACTTATATAGATCTTCCGATATATGATAGCAACACATTCGGCTTTAAGTGTAGTGTAGTGTATATGTGTGGCATTAATATACAATCATACATTTTGATAAGACCTCCCAAAAAAGGGTTGTCTTCAAGTGATTCCTAAAGCTGCAAACGCCACCCGAATTAAGTAAAACTTTCCAGTACACTAAATATTTTTAAGTAATTTGGCTGATGCCAATAATCTGTTTCAATAAATATTTTAATTTAGTTTTTCTAAATGTACTCACTATCTTTCCTTTTTTCACATAGAACGAAACCATAGTACTTACATATGTGTATATGTTCATATCATCTATGTTACTGTCTGGCAGGGGTCAGTTTTTGTAAATATTTGCGCCATGTCTGAGAGATTACTAGCTAGCTAGATTCGCTCACATTTTGGTGCGTGTATGTATTTGTCACTGTTTTTCCCGGGATGAAAAATGCTGGTTTACTTGCGAAGTGAAGACTCTTTCGATAAGGAGCGAGGAAATGCTGGTTCGTTTAGTTCAATCCCTAATTGTAAAGCCAATCAATTTTCATAATGCATTTAATATTAAATCAATCAAGTTATTTTAAATTCCGTTTCGCCCATTTGTTCTTAACCCTGTACTTTCTCACGAATTCGGATGGAGGTTTTAGTTACGTCGATTTGCCGAAAATTTTAGTTTAGTTTTCGATTCTAGAGTTTATCAATATTTAGACCCCTGCGACGACTTGTATATCATATATTGGTTTTCAAGAGATTTTCTCTTTGTTCTAAATTCATAAATTGTCTGTCCATCTGATGAACCGTCATACGATCTTATTCGATTACAGACAAACCTTTTTCGTGTAGAAATTCGTACAGTATTCTTATATACAATATATTCATTTTAAATATATTAAAGATTCCTTAAGAAAATCAGTCTGGAACTCTTTTTGATAAAACACGTAACCGCGGGGTCAGAAGTTAGACGCTTTACTTACTAGGCTACGGAGATTGTCGAACATTGAATCATATCTGGTGGTTTTTCAAATAATTAGATATATACTTATTACGGGGATGTATGGAAAGGAATGTTGAATGAAATATCCCGATTCTTTAAGACTTTAATCAGGGTGACCATTCGAATGCTAATAGTTAAAAATGTTAAAAAAAAAACATAAACAGAGATAGGTAAAAAACTTTAAAAAAGGAAAATAAGACAATTTTCACATGTTTTGTTGCAAATAGACACTACTCAACAAAAGTTCCCGTTTCCGTAGTTCTGACACTTAAATACGGAATTTCACCATGAAATAAACGTTATATAGACTGAATAATATTTAAAAAAACGGCATATCTTAAAAAATAAACATTTTTCTTGTAGGTTGTATATTTGTTGCACACACATTATTATATGTGAACTTATACAGAAAAAACTAACAAACATGCTACCTGTTGAAATATAAGCGGCTTTGTGAGCGCGATTAGTATGGAATTATATGAAATTGATTTTTTTAAACCCACATTACCATATATTTTGACTTCGACTCGCTTATTTGACATTTCAAAAAACCCTATTGTCTTGTGGGTTGGTTTTATTTAGCACATTAACACTCATATCACCTCCATGTTTCGAATAGTTGCCGCAACTTAAGATAAAGCGCTAAACAGTTCACACTTTGTTGTATTACATTTCATCGATAGATGGCATTACTAACTAAAGAGGCATGTTTTACTTTAAGTGAATTAAAAAAAAAGATTGATTTAAATTGCAGAATGTGAATAGTCTCTTAAATATTATAAAATGTATTGAATGCGTTCTAAAATTAAAAAAAGAAAATTTTATAATTATTTAATAGTCTAGTTGTAAAATAATAATAAAAATAAAAAAAAAATTAAAATGATTTACTCCTTTTTTTTTCAGCAAATAACTTATATGAGTAATCAACTTTCAAATATTCATGGGTATACTACTTCACCCCTTTTTACTGAAAACAGTGCATTGCAAGTGATGTCGAGTGCCTAAATGTACAAATACAGCATTTCCTATGCTAACTAGATATTTATTTGCGTATGTGACACAGTTGTGAAGAAAAAATGGCTTAAACAATGCAATGAAAAGGTGTTGTAAAAACACAATTTTTCACGATGAACACATTTATTGAACGATAAATATATGATTTACAACAAATTCATTGGAAATATTATGAACAAAACGTCCTCACAACGAATAGTAATGCTTGCAGCCGAATGAGTTACTTGATTTCTTAACGCCAGGAGTCAATTATGCCCTGTTTTCAAGAACTTTGGTTTTATATAACGTTTGAAATGATTTATTTAATAGAAAAAAGATTGAATAAAATCCAGTGAGATATTCGGGACGAGCTTATACAATTTCACATTTGCTATATGTTAAAACTATTTAAACGTAGCCAGATAATAAATACCCGTTTTTCACAAAATTAATTTTGTGTAGTTATTCTATTGCAGTATAGATGTCACCTTTTTATTTTAATATTCACTCTCCGTTCATTAAAGATTTCTTTATTATGACACGAATATTCATAATTTATAGCCAGTAAAATAATTTATTCAGCAAGTAATTTGTAAACAATGTTTTTACAGGTTGTCCGAAATATACTGAAATACTAAATTCATAATAGCGAGAAGAAACAGGACACAGTTGGGGGGCAGAGCTCCCGGGAATTAAACATGGAAATTCGATCAAGCTTTCTATTTGAACAGTGTTGATTGTTTTTTTATAATTTTTTTTTCATACATTGAAAATGACCAGTCAACATTTTTAATATATTTGTAAATGTGTGTTAGCATTTTAAAGTTTTATTTCCAAATTATATAGTTTTTCTGAAAAAAGACAATTCCCATTGTTAATCTTCTTGAAAGTGGATAATTTAAAAAATACTGAAGCAACTTTAAAAAATACTAAACATATCGTTTGAAAATTTAAAAAAAAATAATGATTTTGGTCGTGAATTAATATTGTTTTTACTTAATACATATAGATGGCGTTTTATTTGGCGCAACTGGGTTATTTTATATTCATGAACTTGGTGTCGAATATTTTATCGATAATTATTATAGTACTAATTTTTCGATTAGCTTCAGTCCAAAGTCAGTCGCAGCTAAATGCTTTCACCAATCAATCTTTATTTAGAGAAAACATGTTAATATAGCAATTAATAATTGCATTGGGCTTTACTGTAGTAATTTGACGTAGGGATTTGGAAACTACCTATAAGATACCTAACTATCGTCTTAATTTCATTGGAATTTTCATATATATTCGTTCATGGTTTGTACGACAAATCACATTGTGAGTATTGTTGACGAGAAATAATTTGCCACGTCAAGTTTATGGTTCAATTTGGTTGAATCGTTAATGAAATACTAAAGGGCTTTTAATATTATTGGAAAGATAAATTAAAAAATCGTAACTAAACCCACAAATATGTTGAAAGTATTTTTACCATTTATCACACAAGGCACATAAAATAAAAAAAAAAACATTGTTTGAAACAATAAATATGTTTTGAAGAATAAATGTAGGTACATTTCATATTATAATTTTCGCCTAATTACTTCAAAACCAGATTATTTAAATGAAGAAATATAAAACTAAAAAGATAAAAAAGGAAAATTGAGTAAAAAGAATTTCCCGTACCGGGAATCGAACCCGAGCCTCCTGGGTGAAAGCCAGGTATCCTAGCCACTAGACCATACGGGAGTTGACGATTATGTAAAGATAAAAATACTTAAATTTATGTACATAAGAAATAATACTATTCAAATGAATAGAATAAAAATATATGTGTATTAGCATTTTATTTTTAAGAAGCACAGTCTGTCCTTACTACAACAGAGTATTTTTTTTTGTTTTCAAATGTAGGATGTTGCTTGTTGAACTTAATTAAAAAAAAGAATAAATAATCAATATTCCTAAAATAAAATATATCCGTTCTTCAATGAACGAAGGCCCCGGCGAGATTCGAACTCGCGATCTCCTGTTTACTAGACAGGCGCTTTAACCAACTAAGCCACGGCGCCACGGCATGCTCTTGTCAATAAATAGTTATATACACTGCGGCAATGTTAGTTAGTAAGCACTATAAGACTTCAAAGCTAAAGCTAGCCATATATGTTATTTGAATAGGTTCTTGTCGAGATAATATACGAGTATATCTGGATTCTTATAAAGGATTTTATTTAGTTAAAAATCGTGTTTAAAAATTACTGCGGTTTTCAAAATGAATATATTCATATGTTTATAAGATATTTATACTTTGTAACATATTTAAGATGTGATACAAATAATTCAAAAATTTTATTGTTTTTTCGAAGAATAACTTAATAAAGTAATTAAAAAAAAAACAAATACCGAAAATATCCAGTTTAGTATGCTGGATACACTTTTGAAAAATTTAATGCGAGAGGTAACCATTAATATAGTTACAACTAGTCTGTTTTTAACAGCAGTTCTCTTTAGTTTGGTGTAAAATTTGACATGTTTTATATTATTAAAAATTATAATTATTAAAATTGTTGAAATCTTATATTCATTTAATTGGTTTATTGCGTTTTAAGGTTGTGTTCTGAGAACTATATGACAATGGATCAAATTTATACATAAATATTTCCTCTATAAAAAAAAAGATTTTTGGACCGTGTATAGTGATTGTGCTTTCAACAGAATTAATACGTTGTAATTTATTTTTATCAAACACTGTTTATTCCACTTTTTTGTAACGTTATAACCCTACCGGTTTCAAGGCTTTCACCTCATCTTCAGGGGAGCACAAACAAGACTCCCCTGAAGATGAGGTGAAAGCCTTGAAACAGGTAGGGGTATACCGTTACAAAAAGTGGAATAAACAGTGTTTGATAAAAACAAATTACAATGTCTTTAAACCTCCACAACGTTAATGCATTAACTATAAACAACAAAAGAAATTAATATGTTTTTTGAGTTTTATTTCCGCACTTTGGTGACAAATTGAGTGGAAGGTTTTAGCTCCCCTTTGTGCTCGTAAATAATTAAAAACAAGTACAAACTAAAGGGGGCAAAAAACAAAGAAAAAATAAAAAATCCCACTCCAACTACAAACTGCGCAAATAGTACTTACTTAAATGACCTAGTTGGTGAGACCCGTTTTCCAACACGGGTGTTGTGGACTCGATTTAGTTGGTACCCGTTTTTTTTTAATGGGTTTCTAGTCTGGTTTTCGTTTAAGTCATCTTTAACATCTTTCTGGTTGGTTGGAAGAGATTGTCACATGGAAAAAAGCTTGTCAAATTGTATTGTATACAACGAAAGTGTAATACAATAATACAATACAGACAGGACCTCAATATTTTCTAAATACCGTAAACTCTCGATTATCCGAGGTCGTTTTAGCTGAGTTGCGGATTAATCAGAACAGTAAAAAAATCGATTTTATATAAAATTTTAAATTATATTTCGAAATGTTATAAAAAATCAGTTTTTTTTAAGTTTTGGTTAAATCCGCAATCCAGTTAATGTGACCCCGGATGATCAAGAACATGCTGTAAGCTTCATTGGCGTTATTATTACATATATAAATACCATTTTCCCAGGGTAGGCAGCTAGGACAGAGCAACAGACATTCTTACCACGAAACATATCCTTAGGCTCCTTCACCTTCATACACCTTCTCATACAACTTCAACAATTTCTCTGACTTTCTACATTTCTTTCTTTCAAAATATAATTTATTTGATGCAACAATTCTTTCCTGCGTCTTATTTTTACACGCCTTCCACTCTTTTTTGCCCTACATATTTGTTTTGTTAGTCTTTCTTCTTTCATTCCTTCTCTCAAAGTGCTTTTCTTCATCTTACACAATACATAATCTATAAGTTCACATTTATCCTTGATCATTCCATTTCGTAACATATTGTCATATTGTAATTTATTTTTATCAAACACTGTTTATTCCACTATTTTGTGACGGTATAACCCTACCGGTTTCAAGGCTTTCACCTCATCTTCAGGGGAGCGCAAACACAGTCTTGTTTGCGCTCCCCTGAAGATGAGGTGAAAGCCTTGAAACCGGTAGGGTTATACCGTCACAAAAAGTGGAATAAACAAGACTGTGTTTGCGCTCCCCTGAAGATGAGGTGAAAGCCTTGAAACCGGTAGGGTTATACCGTCACAAAAAGTGAAATAAACAGTGTTTGATAAAAATAAATTACAATGCCTTTAAACCTCCACAACGTTAATGCCTTAACTATAAACAACATATTGTCATATTATCATCTAACATATTATTTTCAATGCATACATTTCCACAGCATTTATACGAGTCCTAAAAGTTATTTTCCAAGTTTCACTCCCATAATCATATTCTTATTCGGTTGCAATTAATTTTGATATTAAAGTAAAGTTATAGTAAGAACCAGGATTCTTATTTCGCCTGATTTCATTTAATTATTTAGGGGCACTTATGAACTTACTTTTAGAAAAAAAACTGCGCTTTTGAGGTAATATTTTGTTACAAAATAACGCTTTTCGAGTTATCGAAATAATTATAATAATATTTACTCAGATCTAACATATTCAGTACGTTCTGAAATTTGTCCAAAGTAAAAAATGTTAATTTTAAAAACAGATATCGCTCAAATAACACACTATTGTCAATAATAATGAAGATACTTCTGATTTGTAATAACAGGTGTCGCAATGTTTTTTCAATTTCTATTTAAAGTAATAATTAAAATTGAAAGCATGTCTTTTAATCCACGTCCTGATGTGCTGATTAAACAATAGCCACGAGGGACGGTTTTCATGTTTTGACATTCAGCTGTTACTTGATGTGTCGAGATGGTATTGTAGTGTTTAATGCTGTCATTTATTTGAAGAATTATCGTGTTTATGGGAATAGTAAGTATTTAATCACTTGAATATTATATATACCATATAAGCACCGTTTTACAACATAACAGTTCAGCAATTATATCGAATAAAAAATTGTAATTGTGTATAGCATAGGTTAATCGTATGTATTATAAGAGTGTTAGTAATTCGAATGAAAACAGAAAGAAATGTTATATCTCCTTTTCATTAATAAGTAGTTACCCTGATACCCGAGCAAATTTTTCTTTAATTGCAACATTCATTTTGGGGGATAGGAGGAGTGGGGGTATATTTATCTGCGGGCTATCGACCCTGGCGCCATCGTGGCTGGCGACCCGTAGCTTCGCACCCCTTCCAGAAATCTACTAGGATAGAGTTTCTCAAAGTATTCCATTATAACATGTGACTTACACATCGTTCTTCTAAGCTGACAGTAGTAACTAATATTGCTTATCCAGTTCAATGTCGATTAAAACAGTTTTTTTATATACTCGTAGTAAAATAATTGAAATTTTGAACCGGAATATTTATAACGTTTATGTTTCAGGTATCAAACTGCATGTAGCGATATGAAACAAAGTCAATGAGGCGCTTATACTCGATCTGGAAAGTATCAAAATCTACTAAGCTTAACAGTCCGCAACAGTACCAACTCGATGTATGGAAGTAAAATGTGGACATGGATAGTACTGAAATGAGCTAAAAAATATTGTTTAAATGGGTGCACTGAGAATAATATATGGGATGATAATGTATGACAAAATATGGAGTGAAGTAATCAGGAATGAATACCATATGCACTTAAGGCTGATGTATTAAGTAAGATCATGATAAGCTCTCTGAGATGGGTTAGACATGTAGGACGATTGAATGAAGAAATACTAAAAAAAACAAATATACAGAGCAAATGTGAGTGGAAGACGTGCCATAGTAAAATCAAGGAAAGTGTGTTTGGATTAAGTGAATTATAATTTGAAAGAAGGAAATGTATAAAGTCAGATGTGTCGTAGGAGTTGTATGATCAGGCCTATGTATGTAGAGGAGGCCAAAATTGTGTGTCACCATAAGAAAATTTGACTCTCTGTCCTATCTGCCTACTCCGACAGGGAAATAGCGTGATAGTACATTTAGAGTACTTTTGCGTACAATGGTAGTATAGACAAAGCAATGCATACTATATAAATTATGTAGTATGGCTTTAAGTTATTGTGGACTAACCAATAAGCATAAATTTGATATTTATGTTATGCTCATTTGTAACAACATAAATGAGCATACGTTACTGTGTAGTAACAAATGAGCATACATTTGTAAAATAAACCAAACTTCATTTTACTTGTACCGTGATGTTTAGGGAATATATTGTGTAGTATGCGTTTGTACGGGATCATCTTTTTTTAACATGGAGCTTTGGAACAGATTTGGCTTTAAAACAGGTAGCGAATCAACCTTTACGTTCTGTTGATTTTTTTTGCATGTTTTACAATCCCGATCCTCTTTCAAATCTTTGCCAAAAATTCCACATTCTTTCGGAACACGGACATTTTCTTCGATCAGGAAAGACTCCTTTGCATACCAACACACCACACCACATTTAATAGGTACACTTTCATTTACAGTTCACTCGGCGCGACTGTGGTAGATACGAACTTACAAGAGTTATTACATGTGCACCATTCTTATTTGCGTTAAATAGATACTTGAAAAAATAATACATAACTTATAACATGATTGAATCCTAATTTTCATTTGTTACCTTTCCTTATCTTTGAACAAACTCCTTTCTTCTATTTCTGCTATTATTGTCTAGAGATTGGCAATGAATTAGTTTTTTTTATTTAAATTTAGGTGGATATTTTTGTTTTGTAAAAACTGTTTTGGATTACAAAAGTTAAACATGTCCAAAATGAGCTGCTTGATTGAAAGAAATTGTTGTATAGCAATAAACCCGCTAGATTTACTATGGGTAACCATGCACGCAAAATAATGAAAATAAATACCATACATACGAGTATAACCATGAAATATACAACTTACTGGCTTAATATTTAGATAAAACGACCTCCAGAGCATAATTGATATGATGCTTGTCTTTCAACCTGAATATTGAGGACTCGATTCCCGTTGGTACCCTTTCTTTAAAAGGTTTCCAGTCTGGTTTCACTTACACTGTAACATGGTTTTGGTCGGATGGAAGAAATACCAACAAACCCACTGGCTTCAAGTGCTATACAACGTAAGTGTAATGCAATTATTTTTGCATACATTCGTTTAAATGCCACTTTTTGTAATAGGCAATCCACCCAAACTAGGATGATTTATCCCATCAAATTCTAGTCATCATGCAATCGTATGAGTCAATATAATAAAACATTTTTTTTAAATTACAATTCTAGACTATTTAAAGTTTTAGCTGATTAAGCTTAAAAAAAATGACAATCGATTTATAAGTGGAAAAGTTCCAGTAAAAGAAATGCCACTTAAAGATACGTGAAATTGATGCGAGACAGCTTTTAAGCGTTAAAAATGTTTTGAGTGTGCTCGAAACGATAGGAAGACTGAATTGGAGCTGGCTTAACAGGAGGCGAATTGTTGGACGAAGAAACTGCTTCAATGGAAACTTCAATTTACTATTAGATTAGTGGGGTGATCTTAAAAAAAGTTGAAGATGGCTTTAGGAACGCTGAAGGATTAGGTTGAAAGCAATGAAGGCAACATATAAAATGTTAGAGGTCTTTAGGAAAGGCTTACCCATAAGTTAATAACTGTAGGTTGACGATGACGATGAAGGCAATAATTAAATCACGTTGAAAACGGGTTTGAAAAATCAAATGCTGAAACTAATCCGAAATCCCTTAGAAATCAAATAAAGAGTCCTGAATGCTAACATGTTAGGTAACATAATATATGTTAAGATTAGTATATTGCAATATATTACACTTTAGTTGTATAGAGTAAACCTCTCGGGTTCATTACTATGTGACAATGCCTTCCAACTAACAAGCAATATGTTATAAGTGATTTTGAGGAAAATTAGATTGGAATCCTTTTTTTTAATCAAATTAAATTGGTAGATGGGCGTCTTACCTATTAAACTACAGGTGTCGTCTGATTCTGGTGTTCCGCGAAAGAATTACCAGATTATTGATATTTGTATTCAATTATTTGTTTTAATAATTTATGTTTTTCAAAATATAATTTAAGTAAATAATTTTTTTTTAACTTCAATGAAATTTAAAATATACATACCCTCACGCCATTTTCCTATCGGGATAGGAAGAGAGGAGTGAGCGCCAGTCTATCGCGAAACATATTTTGCTTCATCTACTCGTACATACTACTTAAAATAAATAAATACGTTAAAATTTAACTTTATATTTTACAATATTTATTAAATATTTATTTATTCATTTATTTAACACTTTTATTGCAAATCCAATCTGGCGGCCTTATTGCCAGGCGGTAATCTCTTCCAACCAACCAGACAACAGTAAATGAAGCAAGTTACATGGTCGCATACACCATTCAAATGACTATCCATCCCCACGAAATCCATAAACACATACGTGACCATATGCCCGCGAACCCCACAAAGACGGACAATCGCCCGAACATTATTTTTCATATAAAGTGAGATATCATCAATCAAAAGAAAAGGAAGGGACGGTGGAGAGGAAAGGAAAAGAAAAATTAGGAATGAAACACGTTATTTTACTGACTAGAAATTAAGATTTTTTCAGTCGCTTCTTAAAGCATGCTAAGGACGGAGCGAGTCTAACATTGGTTTGTAACTGATTCCAGAGTATCACTGCATGCATGGACAGTAAATGACGACGTAAAAAAACAAGAACGGTGAACTCGAAAGGCCACTAAGCAATCTCTGTTTGAGCGTAGCGCTAGTCCATGATCGGAAAGACGAAAGAAGAAACATGTACGAGATATCGCAGAAGTTTATCTGTTATCCAATTATTTTGAAGGAGTTGTTAGTAAGTTGATAAAATTAATGTTTTTAAGTGATGAGGGCAGATTTTATGTTTGAGAAATACTGCATTAAAAGCTACAAGTAAGTAGACAGACTCAAGTTATTCTAAGAATGATTGATTGCACACCTTAGCGGCAAAACTAGACTAAAATCCAAACTAGGCATGTTTCAAGAGTAATTAGATACATCATATATACTCGTACCATAACAACGTTTTCATGTCGGGGCAGGCAGATAGAATAAAGTGCCAGACTTTTCTAGCGCGTCACACATTTTTCGCCTCTTTTACACCCATACACTTTCTCATACAACTTCAATGATTTATTTGACTTTTTACGTTTCCTTCTTTCAAAATATCATTTACTCGATCCAATCATAACTTTCTTGGTCTTATCTATCACGCCTTCTATTAATATTTGCCCTGAATATGTGTTTTTAGGCTTTCTTCGCTCGTTCGTTCTACATGACCAAACCAGTGTGTACTTTTTCGCGTCTGTGAGATTGAATTAGTGAATGTACACTCACTATTGATAGTGAATATACACTTGAACTAAAGTATATAGTAAATGTATACTACCGTGTTCACTGTTTTTATTCAAGAGTGAAAATGTACTTCGAATGCATGTCGTTAGTGAACGTTCTAGAATATATCATAAACATCCATGCGCAGCTGCGGTTCTTGCACTTTGAAAAAAGATACTCGGCGGTCTAAATGCAAGACTATTAACGCTCTTTGACTTGCTGAAAAACGTTAATTAAAAGGTTTTGTATCGTTATGTTTTAAATTACCTACAACCCCAGTTAGTATAGATTGACAAACAATAAAGAGGATACACAATCACTATTGAATGAGGATTTGTTATTTTCAAATGAACAATTTATCTGTCTTGTATTTTATGAACCTATCGTTGTATACTGTTTAACCTGGTGGGCTTATTGCTATGCGACAATCTCTTCCGATCAACCAGAAAGACGTTAAACAGACATTAAGTGAAAACCAGACTGATGACTTTTTTAAAAAAATCTGAGTTTCAATGAGAATTGAAACCACTGAAGTTATCTTTTATCTTCTACTTTTAGTGATTACTTTAGAGAAAGTGTACATTCATTAGTAATAGTGACATTCATTGTACAATCCGCTTTCCGTGTAAAATATATATTGGGTTGTTTGGATCCGTCAGTGGATAATGAAAATAAACTAGGCTGGAGGTTAGTTATATGCACAGAATAAACCTAATTCGTATAAGACTTAATGAAGGGTATCGAATCAGACTTAAGTCAACTGGACTGTAGATACCGTTAATAGATTCTCGCTACGTTTCTTCGCTCTTTTGCAAATTCCTTTTGTCTGATGCCCTTTTGATTGGCAATGACTATAAAAAACACGAGAATTTATGTATGGTGCGTATAAATTAAATATGAAATGTTAACTCGGCTATCGGCAAGAGAAAATAATCTTTTGTGAATATTTCCTTGAACGATTTCCATAGCTCAGTGGGATGGGATGCTTGTCTTCTGGCCGATTGGTTTCTAGTCAGATTCAACCCTTTAAAGAGGCCTTGATAAAAATATTCATTTCAAACCTTAGGTCATACAAATCTCATTTTATATTGATTTTAATTACCAGATGACCCCTTGGTTCATACAGCTTACCTGGGGCCAAAGGTTTTGTATGTACCTAAGTTTTGTTTTATATGTTTTGTACCTAAGTTTTGTTTTATATGTTTTGTACCTAAGTTTTGGGCGCTTTTGGCAAATTATCGATTTTCCCCCTTTTTTTAAATTCGTAAATAATTTTTTAAATTCGTAAATTATAACAATCTAATAAAAAATAATGAGCAGTCATATTTTGAGTATACATTTATAATGACGAAACGAGAAACATAAATGCAAATTCTTATACGTGTGAAATAATTAAACTATTAATATTTTTTGAAGTATTACATAAAATTACAGATTGCGCAAAAACGTATTAGATAGAAACTTAAAATTGTTATATAATTAAGCAGGATCAAGGGGATACGGGACCCAGAACAATAACCATACGTAGGTCCTTTACATATAAAAAAATTAACAAGGTATAATTTTTGCATTTATTTACTGTGTTTTCTAAATAAAAAAATAATGGCAACAACTTACAACATTTTCAGCTTTTTCCTTCTTTTCGACGGCTCTGCATAATTATGATATAAATATGCTATGATATAATTATTTTATAATTACTATTTTTTTTGCCTTGACTTTGTATTTCTAAAATTTGTTATTATTAAGCCTTTTAATTCTGACTTTGTATTTCTAAAATTTGTTATTATTAACACTAGTAAGCTCACATTGGATAGAGAGAAGAGCTAGCGATGATGTACGCTTCCTGACGTTGTCCTAAAGTCGACCTCAAATAGCTTTTAATAAGTTTAGATTTACATTTCGGCCGTGGATATTGTATTTTTTTACATTTTAAAGAATATTTTCAGAGCTCTTTCAATTCTGTCAAATATTTAATAATATATTTCAGAGGTTTTTAATTTTGTCAAATAATAATATTAATAAAATGATAATTTATATAGCGCCGTTAAGAGAGCAAAATCTTCTCAAGGGCGCTCTTACTCAGGATTCGAAACCACTTTTATTGATACATTATAATATTACAAAAAAATAAGGATACAGATGGGAATGTAGTGGCTACGATAGTAAGATTAGATACTTTCTTGCATTTGCATATGTTCAGAAAAATATATTTAGTTAGACACCACAGAAAACCTATTAATGGAAGAAGAACTACAAAATATTTTTTGTAGATCTTCATCAATTTATTAGATGCCGAAGAAGTCAACCTCAAAGTTCACCCTCTGAAAGAACACCCCTCAGACACAGATTCGAAAGACACAACGGAGATATCTATTAAGAAACTTGAATACACAGAGACAACGTTTGAAATAAATTCTTTCGTGATCTTGCTAAGCCAGTGTAGACTTTTTAGATGCGAACCAATATGGCGATATTTATGACTACCATATATCAGCCTAGCAGCTGCATTTATACATACTGGAGTCTAGAAATTTGTAAATCAGCCGTACCAGAATAAATAGTTACAATAATCCAGACGCAACACAACAAATTAATTAATAAGAGTTAAACTCAAAGTGTTAAAACTTGGAATTTGGAACCTAAACGGTGCCGAGGGCGCCATAGGCGTGCTTGAGTTATCGGCACCCCTGGCGACTGTCCAAATGCTAACGCCTCGTTACGCTACTGTCCTACGGATCACGGATACAGGTTTCTTGACAGAATGAATATACTTCGTAAGATCTCGAAGGTCCTTTATTTAATACTGTAAGCGAGGCAGGTCAAACATAATAAAAGCGAGTGACATAAGATAGGGTCACAATTTACGCTGTGACCCAAAGATCAAAGAGAAAATAGTGTTTGAAAATTCATGTAACAACCGCATGCACCTTCACGCAATATTCATTTTAGTTCCTCCACATCCGTACATCTTATCAAACTTCTCACCTTCTCTCTGTAAATATTTTTCTGTCTCCTTGATTTGTTTCTTGATTATCCACTTACTTCGTTCTTCATATATGTTTTATATAAAGGCAGCAGGGTGGCTCCAGGCACCGGCAACGCATATCCAACGGCAACGCTGGTGCAAGTACAGCTCTCAGGTGAAGTGAAGATCAGTCTTGTAGGCAACCAGATGAAGAATCCACCTGGCACGGGTGAACAGTGAATTTCTCAGGTGGCATATCCACCCGGCATGGCAATGGCAGCCGGGTGTTTTTGTTTCTCAATCGACAATTTCTGATATGGAATCTTCTAAACTTTCGTTAAAAATGCATATATTTTTTTTATATTTGTATAAGATACTCGTATGTTTACGTTTTCTCTGTTCAACACTCGTTAGACTTTTCTTTCAAAACACTCGTTAGACTTTTCTTTCAGAACACTCGTTAAACTTTTCTTGAATACTTCAATGATTTTTCTTCTTCACGGAAAACATCATACTCATTTAGTATGTATGTATTTACGAGTATATGAAAAAAAAATTGTTATACGGAAAATCGACATAAGTACAACTTTTCAGGAACGTATCTCTTCCGTAAAGCGAGGTGTAATTAAATTCATGTCAGTGTGCAGAATGGTGCAATGCAACACAAGACAAAAAAATACCAAAATTGATTAAAATATACCAAAAATATGACCAATATAGTAAAACCAAAATTAAACATACATACATGTATACCAACACGCCATTTATCTTTTGGGGTAGGCAGAGGGGACATATCACCAGACTTTCCTATCTCAACACAAATATTTCGCCTCTTCCACATCCATACACCTTCAAATACAACACATACGATTTCTCTGATTTCTTATATTTCCTTCTTTCGAAGTATTCACTTGATTCAATCATACTTTCTGTGGTCTAACTCTATCACGCCTTCCACTCATATTTGCACAGTATATTTGCTTTGTAAGTCTTTTTTCAATTATTCCAAACCATCTCGAGTGCTCTTCTTCATCTTGCTTAAGACTTTAATCTTAAGTTCACACTCATCCCTAATCACTAAATTCCACATTCTGTCATATATGACACTCCACGTACATCTATTCTGGCATACTCGTACATGACACCCCATGTACATGTATTCTGCCATACATGACACCCCATGTACATGTATTCTGTCATACATGACACACCACGTACATATATTCTGCCATACTCGTACATGACACCCCATGTACATGTATTCTGCCATACATGACACCCCATGTACATGTATTCCTCTCATTGCACAATTTTTTACATATTCTGTTCGGCTCTTTACAATATTGTTCCATGTCCACGTTTCTGGTTTCTAGCATTTCCTTCTTTCAAAACATTATTAATTTGATTCAACCATACTTTTCTAGGTCTTCCTCTTACATTTGCACTGTACATATGAAATACAACACCAAAAAAATACAATGAATATAACATAAAGGTAAAAAAATATGTATGAAAAAAAGTTCAAGAAGGTACAAAGAATGAGATATTGTAATTTGTTTTATCAAACACTGTTTATTCCACTTAATGTAACGATATAACCCTACCGGTTTCAAGGTTTTCACCTCATCATCAGGGTAGCACAAATATAATGATAAAATATTGGCTGCTTCCCGTGTTCTCCCTTTTATGTCGGAAGCAGTAGTTTTAAAACTCCAATGTATAAAAAAATATTGATGAGATTCAATAAGTTTCATACATATGTATATCCCATCATGCCATTTTTTTTATTAGGGTAGGCAGAGAAAACAAAGTACCACATATTACTATTACAAAATACCTCTTTTGCCTTCTCCACACCCCTACATCTTCTTATACAGCTCGTCTCTTACTTCATACAAAATTTCATCCACTTGGTCCAACCATACTTTTCTCACTCGTTTTCTAGCACAATACCCATTTATGCTTGTAGTATAAATTTATTTAGTCAGTTATTCGTCACCCATCTGTTCTATATGTCCAAATCACTTCAACATGATATGTTTCATTCTACTTAACACATCAATTTTAGCTCTTATTAATGCTTAATAATTACAATTGTAAATTTTTCATATTTCAACACACAGCATATTTTTCTTAATGCAAGCATTCGTACTGCATTTACCCGGCTCCTATTAATATATTTTTTGCCAAATTTAATCCTTCATTATTCTGAATTTATTTGTATATTTATTTCATGAATTCACAACACAATAGCGTCATTTACATAACATGAACACGATAGCGCTCAAGGCAAGTTAATTAAAACACTTAGTAATAATAACAAGGTAATTAATTGTTTGAATTAATATTATATTTAAAATTATGTAAATTTTATAATACCTAAGAATTTGAGCCCACTCATTAATTTTGATAAGACATCCCAAAATGATTATCTTTAAGTGCTTCTTAAAGCTGTACACGCCACCCATATCTCCAACAGTATGGTGCAGATCATTCTACACCACAGGACCATCAACGCCAAATCTCTGTCATAATACCTCACCCTGTTGGATTGATTTGGAATAACCAATTTATTAGGTAAAAAGAAATCGAACTCAAAGTTCGCCTCTTCCGAAGAAACACACAGAGATTCGAAAGATACAATGAAGACATCCCAATAAGGAACTTTAATACAAAGTCTGAAATCAATCTGTTCGCGACACTTGCAGTGTAGAGGGAACGGACCAATATGGCAATATTTATGACTACCATGTATCAGACTAGCAGCTGCATTGTAAACATACTGCTGTCTAGAAATTTGTGAAGTTCGATATATGTGCATGTATGTACGATATATTATAAAATATTATCGAAATTCAGCTAATTACACTTACATATATAACAGTGGAACACATATTTTAGACTTTATAGAAAAAAAAACGTAGTTTAATTGTTCCCTAAATGCGTTAATTGATGCTTTTTAAGAATTTTAGACAGTAATGCACATAAAAGTCCATTTCTCCTACTATCCTTAAAATATTAGCCTCATAAAATGTTAAGAATCGCTATACTTAACAACCGTCGTGAAAATTTAACCACCGTAGTTTTGTCTTCTAACAAATTTATCCCACGAGACATATTAAATATGTCTTCCGTATGGGAGAAGAAGTCATGTTAATCTCACTGCTAAGTCTGGGTCCAAACCTCAGTATAGCCCCTTGTAGCCCCAAAGGCTCAACCATTGAACCACGGCTAGCTTAACTGCTCCACTATTTATTTGAATTTAAATCTATTATGTCTGGGACACCATTTCCCAAACATAGTTCTGTGAGATAATTTTGGAAAATAGTGTGTCAGACACGAGACTGTATAAGAGAAAGTGTTAACAGACTTATTAAAACCAGCTGTGTTTAAATACTTTTTTAGATTTTGAAACATATGCTGTTGAATTAAAGATTCGTTGATAATGTTAGGAAGAAGGATATTACGTATTCCATTCTTGAAGAACTGAGAATCAACGACAGATTTTCGATAATATGTCTTCAACGAGTTTTCCGATTCATTGGGAACAGTGCTCGTAGCCAAGGAAAAAAATTAGAGTGGCTTGTGGTTACTGGAAGCGTGGACGGATGCCGTACAAGAAGAAGTGTCCTAATGCGTTGGACTGTTCAGGTGAGAGACGCAACAACTACCCTTACCAACTGCTCTTCGAGCCGCGAAGTGTAGAGATCGATGGAGGGGAGTCATCAGAGGCTATCATGGGAATCACGATACTCAGTCATGAGCTACGACAAGATAATTGATATCTATTGTAATAACATTTTATTAAATTCAATTTTGATGATGATGATAGGAAATCCCTGGTGACCGAATATGATTATCAATCATCCTTTGGATTGGAGACGTCTGAGCTTGTCGTGGTTTATTTTAGGTACGCTGTTGCACTTCAGCAAGAACACAATCTTAACGATGGCATAGCTATCAGTTCCAAGATGATTGGTAGGTTAATTTGCTGCAGAATTTCGCTAGGCAGTTTTTTTTATGTAACGCTGTTAGCTTAGTAGCACTATAAGAATTTATGAAATCAGTTACAGTTTAGTTGAATGAGCTGAATTACAACAGTATACAAGCTACAGAAAATCATTACTTCAGATGTAATTTCAGGTGTCTTCAAGTAAAACTAGTCAGAAAGCGAATCAGTCAGGAATCGAAATTGGGGCGTCCGCTTGTTTAGCATTAATGCTAACTGTTAGTTCATGCTACTCGTGGTTCGTCACCAAACTCTTAACCAGACTGGAGATTGTTGGGTAACATCGGGAATCGAGTCTGAAATCCCGCTGAATGAAAAGTTTCTAAATAACTCGTGCTGCAAGTCATCTATTTACGAGTATATTAAAAGTGGTAAAAGTATGAAAAATAGAAAAAAACATGGCACTACCAAATTAATCTAATTGAAGAGTGAAAAGCTTATATAATAGGAGATTATGCATGATAATGTGTATGGCAATGGCAGAAGTGAAAGATTTATTTCTTTATTTAACACTTAAAACAGGTTGAGCCCAATTACTTTAAATAATAATAAGAAAATATTAAAAGATTAAATATACGAGTGGCATAATGTGTAACTGACTAAGTTAACATATACCTACAAACTTAATTAAGATGTGTTTCAGTATAGAATGAAGTGGATATCAGTTTTCTCTGCTTACCTCAAAAGGGACATGACGTGATAGTGATGATTAAAGGTTACTTTTCAGTATTAAGTTAGTTGAACGTAACTATATAGTTTGAAAGAGCCCGGTTAGTTTCACAGCCGCGCACAATATTCCAAGTCACTGTAGAAAACTAAGTGTCTGAAAGGCCAGCACATTGTAAGGTTAATTAGGGAAATCATTATCCCAGGCGGGTTACTTTAATCATAGATGGCACACGGGGCAGTGGGCGGCCACCCTCACCTGCGTCGGACCCGGCACTCCTGAAAGGGGATGATTCCTTCCTGTATCACCCCAAAGCGAGATCCACGCCGCTTTCTCTGGAATTTGATTGCATTTCTCGAGATTGCATAGTCTTGTTTAGTGTTGTTTATCTATAAATTCTTCATTATTACGTGACAATTTCTCTTGGTGAGAATTTTATATAGAAGGTCAAGGTCAAAAGAACATAATATATCCCTATATAGTAGCATTAAGCTAGATTTGAGAGTGAATGGTGTAAAATCCAAAGAAAGGGTGAAAGGAAAAGTAAATGCGATATATGGGCGAATAATGAAAGATTGGAGCATTTTGAGGCATTGTGTTATTTGGTTAATATTTTTTCAAATTATAGAAGAGTTAAGAGAGATGTCGAACGGCGTGTGGCGGTTCGGGAACTAAAACATATACTCTCTAACTGGATGGACGACAATTTGCAAAAATGTTAGTCCACAATAGCATTTTGGTGCCAACTTTGCTGTATGTTAGTGAAACGTGGACATACATACTGCGACGAACTGAATAAATGCTATAGAAATGCGTCCATTAAAGAAGAATTAATACATGGAGTGATAATGTATGACGTAATACGGAATAAACTGATTAATAATGAATGTGAATTTAAGGCTGATGTGTTAAATAAGACGAAGATGAGCCCGCTGAGATGGTTTGAACATGTGAAACGAATGAATGAAGAAAGACTAACAAAACAGATATACAAGTATAGTGCAAATGTGAGTGGAGGCGTGTGAGGAAAAGGGCAAGAAAAGCATGGGTGGATCAAGTGAATGATAATATGAAAGAAGGAAACGTAGAAAGTCAGAGAAATTGTAGAAGTTGAATGAGATGGTGTATGGATGTGGAAGAAGCTAAGGACGTGTCGAAATAGGAAAGTTTGTCACTCCATCCTCTTTACCTTCCCCGACAGGGAAATGGCATGACGGTATGAATGCCCGTTTTATAACTGTTTAATTAGCACTTTGAGATGGTTTGGACATGTAGAACGAATTGATTAAGAAATACTAAACTAAACAAATATACAGTAGAAATGTAAAGAGGCGTAGTAGAGGAAAACCAAAGAAAATACGGTTGTATCAAGTGAATTATTTTTTGAAAGAAAGAAACGTTAAAAGCCAGGGAAATCTTAGGAGTTGTATGAGAGGGTGCATGGAGGTAGAAGACGCGAAGGATATGTGTCGAGATAGAAAAATCTGGCGCTTTGTTCTTTTTGCCTACTACGTCAGAGAGATGGATTGAAGATATGCATGTATATTTTAGAGTCGCCTGCCGTGGTTCAGAGGTAAACAAACATTCACGCGAAGTAAGTGTCAGATTCGATACGAAAGTTTGGTGTTCTGTTCTTTCTGCCTACAACAACAGATATATGGTCTCATGGTTTGTATTATCGTCAATCGAGCCTTTGGGTTAAGAGCTACTGGAGTAGCTACAAAACTCTTTGTACGAAATTTGTGAACAACTATCTAGAAAAGAGTCAGCTATTGCTAAAGTGGTCGAATCGTTGTTAATTTTTAGTGCACTGTAACGTATACGAGTATTCTAGATCTATCAAAGATTTCGTTTAAAGTTTGTGGAACCCCCATATTAGAATATTTAACATAACTATAAATTACTTTGTTTTCTAGTAATATATGGTAAGACTCGTACCATCATTGATATGTTTAAAAAGACATGCCATCTCAGTTCAGTGACGGTTTTTAGGTTTTTCATTATCCTTTTTTCCAATCTTCCCTTTCTTCTTCTGGCCATCGATAACCTTGAAAATGTATTTGTTTTTTATTTCAATTTTTGTTGTTTTTTTTTAATTTTCATTATTTTTCAATTGCATACCTTTTTTCTATTCATCGAAAATGAAAACTCTCCCCCTTCAAGTCAAAACTTTGATTTGCTGGAAGAGATTGCCACTTAGCAATAAACTATCAAATAAATAAATAAATCATTTTTATCACCACGACATGTGTTTCTACTTCCTATCCCGAGACTTTCTTCAGGTGGAAAGCTTGAATCCTGAAGCGAGTCTCAGGATAGGTGATAGAAACACGAGTCAAGAGGATGAAGTTGTGGGAAAACTTCAAATTAAGTATTGTATGTATACTCCTATATAGTATACCTCAAAAATGTACTTTTCAATATATTCGATTCTTTCAGACCTAAAAATTAATTTGTAGGTTATTCGATCAATTATCGGTCAATATGAATTTCCCTTCAGTTTATTGCGATCAGAATATTCTGAATGGCGCCTGGATGAATATTTAGAGAGGTATTTCCTCGTCAGTTGGAGAAACTGAAAAATAATTTTCAGTGGAGCGCAAATATTAATGAGAAAACTTTTCGGTGTTCTACTTTCCACAAACAAGTAAACATATTTCGATTGAATTTTTGGAGGGTTTTTAAAGCCGCCACTGGAGAAGTTGTGTGATTCAAAACATATGGAGAATTCATTTCAGTATTTAAACCGTTCAAATTGCAGGGATTGTATTACGAGTATTTATAGTTAATATTTTCATTTTTGTTTTCAATAAAATGAATTTACAATCATAGATTGGTAAAATTATATATATTTCAGGTGCGGATGTTTTTTTTAATTACGCATGTATAACGAATTAATGAAAAAGGACTAAACAAATATACAGTACAAATGTAAGATGGCGTAATAGAAGAAAATCAAAGAAAGCATGGTTGTATCAAGTGAATTATATTTTGAAAGAAGGAAACGTCAAAGTCAGAGAATTCTTAGAAGTTGTATGAGTATGTGTATTGATGTAGAAGAGGCGAAGGATATGTGTAGAGATAGGAAAGTCTGGCGCTCAATCTTGTTTGCTTGTCCCGACTGGGAAATAAGCGTGATGGTATGTATTTCTGTATGTATGTATGACTCAATGTTACTGAAAGGTGCTAAATTATAAATTATTATTATTAGTACAACAACCAACGATGCAGGGTCTTAGCTGTCTGCAGATTTCTTTGCCACTTATCTATTTAATCGACGCCCATACTCCAGTTAGTTACAACTCATTATTCCATCACAACGTCCGGTTATCTAAACCTCAGTCTCCTTGCCCTCCATTATCCACGATCGTGGAACATAACCTTCTTTGCGTGGTGGGCGGTCTTCATGTGATGGAAATCTCCTGGAAATATAGTTCTTTTCTTAGAGAAACGATAGTTCCTTTCTTAGAGAAAGTGTCTAATTTTCATATCTTTCAAGGGCTATTTATATCATATACGTTCTTAGGAATTATTATATATATTGTAAAGGTAAGGATAAATTAATTTCGTATACATATATCACTATATTTTAAGAATTTTTCAGGACTAATAGTGTTTGAAAAAAGGTATTACAAATCAGCAATTATTTGGTAAATATTAAAATGTAATAATTATTTCACTATTCCTTAACAATGTTTTATTTCTATCTATGGCAGGCAACAAGTAAGTGATATAACAAAATGATACAATGACGAAATCTTCTTTATTGACTAATTGTGGTATTTTATATTCAATTTGTCCGCTCACTGATTAATCTTAATTGCTACTCGTATTTGCCGTTTCGTAGATTTAATTTGTCTCCTTCATAAACAAGTATAAGCAATAATTCACGGTTTCCATTTACGCGAATTCACTTTAAAGTGGTTTATTCCGTTTGAAATTAGAGGGAAGGAAAATAACAACCAAGCGGTGGTAGGCTCTATATATATAATATATTATTACTTACGCTACCAAACTCGCCAATTGAAACAACATCAACTGTAAAAGCGAAAAAAGTAAAAAATAGAAGATTTGTTCAGCGAAAGTAATTTGAAATAGGCACAATAAATTCTAAATTTTATAATATTTTTTTTCGTATCGCTTTTATCAAGTTTAGTTAGTTATTAGTAGTCAATTATAATTCCACTCATTAAAAATAACTAAGCTTTTTAACTTAGTAATATATAATATAAAAGACCATTTGTTTTGCATGATATTCAATGGCTCCATTTACGTGATAATAATTTAGTCACTATTTTCTTGATACCAATTATTCGCGTAAAAGGAGGGATTACTGTATTTAAGTAAAGTTTTCAGAAATAAAGAAAGTGAAAAATATTAGTAACCATAAACAATAAAATTGCGTTATTTGCTTTTAAATTAAAACTCACCGATAAACAACAACATCATTTGGTTTTATATGTACGAGTATATTGTTTATAGTTAAGACATTAACATTGTGGAGGTTTAAAAACATTGTAATTTGTTTTATCAAACACTGTTTATTCCACTTTATGTAACGGTATAACCTTACCGGTTTCAAGGCTTTCACCTCATCATCAGGGGAGCACAAACAAGAGTCTTGTTTGTGCTCCCCTGATGATGAGGGGAAAGCCTTGAAACCGGTAGGGTTATACCGTTACAAAAAGTGGAATAAACAGTGTTTGATAAAACAAATTACAATTATTTGGTTTCTTGTGGTACCATTTGAGATACAAGCAAAAACCTAGTTTACTGGGGACACGACAAATGAAAGGCAACAAACCCAGATCCATTGAAATTGTGCGTCCGAATTAAATTACCTGTGGTTTTTTCGCAAATTATGTACCTATATATTTCTTGTCATATGTAAAATAAATAAATAAAAAAATAAAATTTAGTTTATTTATTATAGTACGTATATTTCATATGATTTTTCGTTCTTAATCTACGCACAAGTAGTTTTCCATACTTTATAAAGTTTATACAATATAAAGTGAAATAAACAGTGTTTATATTATATACTATAAAGTTAAATAAACAGTGTTTATATCATATGCTACTCGTATAAAGTGGAATAAACCGTGCCTGACTTAACAAATTACAATGTCTTTATCCTCCACAGTGTTAATTCATTAACTATAAATAATATATCAAATCTGGTATTTAATTTCGCAGTTAAAAATATTAAGCAAAGTCATTGTTGGGATTACTTTATTAAGGTTGGTTTTCTTTATTCATAACTTCGGAAGAGAAGGAATAAATATTTCCTTCACTTTTAATTGACTTCCGTGGAGAATAAAAAAAAACATGAAATAAAACCACAAAGTAGTAAAGTGTATGGTAGATATTGGGGAGATATACTATACATATGGATGGGCCCCTTACATTTTAAGTCCCCAAACCTATTAAGCGGATATCCATATTAGGATAGCAGTTCTCAACCTTTTCATAAATGCATTCCACCAAAAGTAAAATGTAAATATTTCAGCACCACGAAGAAAAATATGTCTTGTATACTCGTAGTAATAGAAAGTCAAGATTATATCAAATGTTTGGACTCATCTCGTAACATTCTCATAATTGATATACACCCTTACCAATAGATGGGTGACAACGACCGTGACGACGCCCGATATTTTTCAGTCCTCACAAACAAAATAGGAAATCATTAAAACAAAAGCTATATGATAGTAACATACAAAATTGAGGGAGGGTAAAAAGTGAATGCTAAATCAAACGTTATTTCACACATAATTTTAATTTACGATTCGATCTAATGCACGTCTGATTAATCAATAATAAACATTCAATCTAAGCCCGTTCAAATAATAATTTGCGAACACGTTATTGACCGGAAATCACAATTTCGCCTGTTTTATTTCCTATCACATATTAACAACTTCGCTAATTTAATTTTCTGTGGCACAATACATGTTATGTAATCGAATGAAAATTAATGTTTAAATTTTAAACAGTATGTCAAATTGTTAATAAAACGGACGGATTTTTTTACAGTCCCGGTTAATGCGATCCCGAATAATCGAGAGTCTACTGTATTATATATATTAAAATTAAGGTATGTATGTTCATTCAATATTTCAAACAAACTACACAGAATGTGTTTTGTAGATTGGATGTTTTTTTGCATATATGATATATGATACATTTTTAAAATGGATCCTTCACCAAAGCAGTCCTGTACGGAAATGTATCTGATTTTTTAAAAGTGATATTTTGTCGGTATTATTTGGTAGCGGTGTCCGGGGAACCCCGCGGGAGGAATAGAGAAGTAACAATAAAATGATTCTCTTTGCGCCGCTGTTCATGAAAAATGCACGCCCCAATTCCGGGAAGGGACGTCTGAGTGCGCCCCAGAGCGTCCCAAAGGCGTTCCATCTCCTGCCGCCTCTGATCTCCGGTGGGGCGTTTCTGGGAGTTTTCGTACACGAATCGTACACGAATTCAACGATATTTTTAAAATTATAACAAAATACGAAAAGTCTACTTTAATGTGTGATTGTAAAAAAGTTTCATTCATAAAAAAATGATATCATGGATTGTACAATATTATATGTTAATTCTCTTGGAAAAAACTCGATAACCGCACGATATTCAATTTTTAACATTTCGGAATATAACGAAACAGCACGTTGTCGTAGTTTTGAACCTTAGTGGTACTTTAAAAAAACTTAAGCCGATATTTTGTAATTTGCAATTATTGATTTTTTGCTCATTTTTTTCATTCGTACGGTTAATAAATACCCTTCAAAATGTCCAAATTTGCTATTCGGATATATTGAAAAGTTAACTGGGAGAGAACATTTTGTTTTCGGTTTTATTCGGAGCCTGCGGGCTTAATATAACTAGAGTAGGCACGGAACTCGCGGTTCGTCTTACACGTGTTGGCAACACTACCATGGTGTGTATGTAGCTCAACTCGTTAAAAAAAAAAACATTAATTATATATAATCCTTTAAATAATTTATTTTTTTGTTATTTATAACATGCTATATTCTATTTTTTATGTTATTCAGATATATTTTTATTACGATTTTTATGAAAAATCTTGAAATTTTGAATTGATCTATAAATGTTTTTTTTTGTAATGTGCAAAGGTCTTTAAAATAATATAAATAAATAAAGTTTAGATAAATTGAGTGTATAACCAGACGAACTCTTCATCACACTGGAATCTTTTTTATGAATTTTATGTGCACTGTCGAAAATCGAACTTGAAGCTCTTGGGTGAAAATTATACGTCTTACCAACTAAGCCACGGAGCTTGGCAAAAAAGTAATGCGATTTTGTAACACTAAAAAGGCATACCTATATGGTAACAACAGTCCAAACATACAAAGAAGTAATTGGTTATTTTTTATTATCTATGTAATTTTTTATTCGCTTGAATTTTCGAAAGAAAATTACTCGACGTGTAGAAATTATTTGAAAGTTTTGATTGAGAAATTCAAATTTATCTTTTGATTATAAGTTTCTATCCGCAAAAGTGAATTCTCCAAATTTTAGCGGCGTCGGAAAATTGAAAAATGAACGTGGTTTCACCGAGCTCGGCGCGTTTGGTATGCCATCAAACTTGATTTATTTTCGAGTTTGTTATGTGTATCCTCTTCTTTTTTTCATTAATACGTGTTTAAAAAGAGAGATGTAATATGAACGGTTCAGTTAAGATACTATACGCCTTCGATAGCTAGTGAGCAAGGTTCTATTTCAGCTGCACCGGGCTATACTATTGCTAGGAATAGTGCAAACTTGTTATAAACTTATCGTGATGACAACACGTGGTTTCATTTAATAAAGAATCGAGAAATATCAGAATATGTTTTTTTATGAAGAAAATAAAATGCTATTTAACCAAATGCATCACGACATATTAATGTATATTTGAATTTTTTATAACGTTGATTATATTATTTTTATTCACAACTTTAGTGTGGGTGGCACAATATTTTCAATATATAAAAAAAAATCGATCTTTTTTATAATTTGCCTACCAGTATTTTGTATTGTTCCATAAGTTTATTATATTTATTTCTATTTTAGGTTGACAAAGCTTTATATTAATTTTGTTTAAATAAACAAACATATTTATAAACAATGTAGCGTACTTAGGTAACTGCGGAAAATTTTCATTTTCATTTGCGCATTCTCGTGCGACTTTATAGCACTCCATAGCCTCAGCATAGCTACCGCTTAAATTTATATGGAGAATGTATGGCGGCTACAGGTCGCCGCACGCGGAGCTCAGTCGAACTAAAGCATCGAGCGCGGGAACATGTTGTCAAACATCGTTGTTTGAAATTCAAACTTCAATTCCGAATACGCACTGACAGCTGCGCGTCTTAAAAAACATAGACAAAATAATAAAAAAAAGTTAAATTTCCATTTGGCGGGAAACTAATTGGAGTACGATGGGGAAATGATGGATGTTTATTTACTTTATGATTTTTGTGTTATTATCAAGTGTATTTTTTGAAAAAAAAAATATTACAAGTTTTATATCCAAGTACAAAATAAAAACAAATTGAATTTATTTCAATAAAATTGTATGCTTTTTTTCCATTTGGCAATTCTTTAGTTGCATATAAAATATCAAAATCACTTAAATATTATTGTTACTTTTAAAAATTCTTACTACGCACATGTCAAAACAAGTTTAACTCTAACTTAGTGTAAACTTTTACTTTATTCTAACATAAACAAATCAAAACATTATTGATTTTAATATTTAAAAAATTAATATTGTTTTTTGTGCTTGGATATCTTTTTTTAGAATTTTAAGTTGACTTGGTTTTGTTTTGATTTAGTGATAACAGTGCAGTGATTCAAGTGAAATTAACATTGAGTAAGTATAAATTTGTATTTTTTTCTAAAAAAATAACAATGAGTGAAGAAAATTCGTGTAGGACAGTTCTTCATTTGAATTTCGGACTTGTCATTTCAATTGTTTTTGTAAACGCCTAGATGTATTAAAAACGCTTTGAAAAAGTTAATAAGAAAATTTATTTTGTTATTTATTTTTAATGATTTTCTTACCTTTAATATTAATAATCAAATAATTTTTAATAAAACTTTATCGTGAAATTTATGCTCATAGAATTTATGCGCACATTACTCGACTTTATTATGCATGTACTCGTATATATTTCCAGATATTTCGTTGTTTTTAGAGAATTTAATTAAGTGGTTTACAAAATATAATCATTTAAAAAATCTAGAGATTTACTCAAATTTAAATGTCAAATAATTAATATTAAAATAAAAAAAAAACATAATGAATTGAGCAATAAAATACATTTTTTCGTCGTTGCTGACCTTAGATTAAAATCATTTTAATCTAAGGTCAACAATGCAGAAAGGAAAATGAAACTTTACTTATATAATATATAAAAATTAAGATTAAAAACAAAGGGAAATTATTATAAATAAAGATAACCCTTGTTTTAATCACCATCAGGTCTATTATACAAACGTAAACATTGGTGATAGAAACGTAATTCATTTATTACTTAAATAAATCTACAGGTCAGATCGCCATTAAACAATCGTTTTAGACATGATTAATCCGTCAAATATTGCAGAGAGAGGGTAAATACAAGTACAATGTATAGTGGTAGATCCAGTTAGCTATTTAACTAACCCATTGCCATCCGATTATGGTGGGTGATATACGTAACTTACGAGTATAATGAAGATCAAAGTTTACTGGCGAATTTTAGTTCTTAATTTTTTTTGTTATCAATATTAAACAAATGTAGTGTAAATATGTGCATTGAGAAGAATATGTGGCGTGTCGATGTATGACATAATAAGAAATATAATTTTTAAACATGAAATTGAGGTAAGAACGTGTTTAGAATGATAAAAGTGCACGTTGAGGTTATTTGGGCAGGTTGAACGGATGGGTGACGAAAAACTGACTAAATAAATTAACAATGCAATTATGAGTGGAAGTCGTGGAAGATGATGACCGAGAAAAGCGTTCTTGAACAAATTGAATAAAAGTTAAAAATAAGGAAAGGCAAGGAATAAAAGAAACATACTAACAAAAAAACATATATACTCGTAGAACAAATATGAGTAGAAGATGCAGTAGAGGACGATTAAGGAAAATATGGTTGGATCAAGTAAATGCTATTTTGAAAGAAGGAAATTATAAAAGTCAGACAAACCTTACAAGTTGTATAATTATAGAGAAAGCGTAATGTGTGTGTCGGAAGGAATGAGAGAAACAGGAGGAACAGAATTAGAATACGTATGGATGGGGAAAGAAACATGCCGTGATGGTAAAAGAATACGAAATGAAGTGATAAGGATTAATGTAAACTTGAGATTTATGTATTAATTAAGATGAAGAGGAACATTCTGAGAGGGTTTGGCATGTAGGACAAATTAACTATGAGAGACTAACAAAACGAATATATCATATACTGCAAATGTGAGTAGAAGGTGTGATAGACGAAAATCGAGGAAAATATGGTGGGATCCAGTGGATAATATTTTAAAAGAAGGAAATATAAAACGTCAGATAAGTCTTAGACAAAATACGAGTATGTGTCATGATAGGAAATTATCTGTCCTGTCTAACAAACGTGACAGGGAAATGGCGCGATGGTATGCACGATATATACGAGTATTTAGTTAATATTCATAAATTATTTAACTTGTGTTTTTAATAAAAGTAATGAAATTATAAAAAATAAACGATTGATCCATACATAAATTAGGGTATTAAGTTATTGAACTATCAATACTTTTTTCTGTATAACTTTCTACGATAAAACTTTTTTTTAACACAATAGAAGCAGATTAGCGTGAGGTACAAACTAGAATGTTTATGAGTTATCCCAGTAATTTCCATGATGATTTAAATCCGAGGTCAAATTCTAGATATCAGCTTATCACAGATGAGACTCACGTTAGAGCAGCCTCCAAATCCGAAATGTTGGGTTGTGTATTCTAATGAGGCAAATCAGTGTACTCAGAGACGAGAGCCTCGTTGAGTAGAAGTGCGGTTTCTCCAGAGTGCTCCAAACTCCGTACTCCTTTGTTGATGCATAATTTAGCGTCTTGTTTTGTTAGCTTGGCTTGGAAATCTATGTACACCGAGTTAAATTGAGATGAATGAATCTAAGATATTAGATTATCATTAAAGATTCATAAGACACTTCTCAAATTTATAATGAAACGATTCCCATAGTCTTATTTGAATTCGATGATTGAATATTTAATATAACATATACAGTTGTTTTTCATTATCATAATAATATATGTTAAATATATGCTTATATCAAAGCATCGTTTTTCAAACTGTAGGACACGAACCGAAAGGGGCGGTTTACGAAAATAAAAATAGCTTACCTGTGCTAAAAAAAATATTATAAAAAATAACATATTTTCTGACATAAACGAACACACAAAAAAATACATTTTCAAGTCCAAGTCATTGTTATGTTTGGACTGGTCGCTCGTATACATATTCCCGGTAAGTTGAAACTGTTTAGCTGCCCTGTTTGTGACGTAAAACACTATATATCCTTACCTGAAAAGACTTTGTTTTTGTGCAAATACAAAATTTGTGCGCCCACGTGCACACGCATTAATAAGATAGTAAGTTTTTGCAGGGGGGTCGCGAAATCTTATTTTTAAAAATTTTTTTGGAGGGTCGTAAAGCTAAAAATGTGGAGAAACAATTTATTGAAGGGTAAACTGGAATAACTGAATGTATCTAAGAAAATTTTACGGTAATTTCTTCATCAACGCGACTTTATTTTAACGCAATTTATTCTGTTTGACATTTTAAATGCATAAAAGTGGCATCAAATAAATAATAATTTGGCTTCAAAATCAATATTTTATTTACAACTGTAAGATGCGACAGCAACAACAATGGAAGATTCATTCAGGGAGACTGATTTTGAATAGATACAGTAAATTGTAAATGTTGTGATGTTTTCCTCGTAAATAAATAAATCGCACAGATTTTATTAAAATTATGGTTTATTAGTTATCAGTAACCACTTAAATAGACTTATTACATAAAAGTAAAAGTTTTTTTAAAGAAAAAATAAAATATCTGAAAATGTGGAAAAAATCGCTCATTTTGTATAGTATTTAATGGCTCTATTTATATTGTTTTATTTACGCCCTGTTTTCCTGGAATCAATTACCTGCGTAAATGGAGGAATCACTGTATTAAATATTCATAAAATATATTTTCCTCTCTTAAGTTATTCTGTTTGGTTACATTTTGGTAAAATATCTAATAACAATAAGGATGTATATTTTTCCATATATTACGCGTATACCATATATAGTACGCGTATATAAAATTAATAACTATGTTATTAAAATTATTCATATTGCTGATAACTAATAATATCGTAAATTATTTTGCTATTATCCCTATACAGCCTCATTTCACAATTTAGTTATATTTGTATAAGACAACTTTAATTGTTATTTTTTTATTTCTGCTACATCTTATAAATTTAATTCTGAGATCATTATTATCAATAAAGTTTTTATTATTACTCCATGTAAGTAACATTTAATATACCCATGTAATAAAGTTTAAGTATTTTTATAAACTTTTTCTAATTTGTTTAGTAAAACGCTGTTTATTCCTCTTGATAAAACTGTATAACCCTACCGGTTTCAAAATAGTCACCTCATTATTTTTGTTTCATTTTGGGTTCATTTTTGGTTTTACTTTTGTTTTTGTTTTGATTTTTATGATTGTGTGATGATGTGTGAAGAGTTTGATTCCGCATGATGTTTCCAGTTGTAATTGAGTGTCACTGTTTGTCAGGTTGATGAGAACGTGCAACGGGGTTTTATTTTTGTGTAATCAAAAATCGGAAAGAAGTATCGATTTATTTTTTCATGCTAAATATCCTCAGTGAGATACAGGCAAAATCCTAGTTTACTGGGGATACGACAAATGAAAGGCGACCAATCCAGATCCATTAAAATAATGTATGTCTAAATTAAATTACCTGTTGTTTTTTCGCAAATTATGTATATTTCTTGTCATGTGTAATAATAAATAAATAAATAAAATAAATCAATTATCAGGAGAGCATATTTTGTTCTAATTCTAAATATGTTCTATTCAAGTCACTGCTTTTTCGCAATTTTTTTACAAATAAGTAAATACCACTGTAGTTTACATTTACTTCTATTCTGTAATAATTCGGCAGACTGTACAAAATTTCTTATTTTTGTTTTTTCTAAGACTGGATTTTTACATATCGGGATATTTTTTATAAGTATCGTGATATTTATGCACGTTACATCCATTTTTATTGTGTGTTCGGTTCCCGTTGGTACCCATTTCTCTTTAAAATGGTTTCACTTTTGTTTTCATTGAAACCATTTTTAACCTCTTTCTGGTTATTTGAAATAAATTGACACATGGCAAATAACTCG
Organism: Odontocerum albicorne; assembly: GCA_949825065.1. Classification (NCBI taxonomy): domain Eukaryota; kingdom Metazoa; phylum Arthropoda; class Insecta; order Trichoptera; family Odontoceridae; genus Odontocerum; species Odontocerum albicorne. The sequence continues at coordinate 14,072,333 of OX463838.1, forward strand.
ACAGATTGTACGGTGTACAATGATAATGTTATACAACAAATTTAAATAATTTGGGATGAAGATAAAAATTATATAGAAAAAAATAGGCATATTTGAATCGTTATCAACGCTTTAACATTGCAAATGTGGGTATTCTAGTCTAGGCGACTACTTTGGGAAAGGATTTTTCTTACAAAATGCATACACATAGCAGAATATACGATGTATCAATGTATGACAGAATAATAAAAGGATAAATAGGAAATAAAGACCGATTATTGTATTAAGGTAAAGGTAACGCTGAGGCGGTTTGGGCACATTGAACGAATGTAAGTCTTAATTAAAAACCAGACTGGAATCCTTTACAGAAAAATGAGTGACAACGGGAATCGAACCAGCAACACCCGAGATGGGTGACAGGCGTCTTATCAACGAGGCCACGGAGGATGTTAAATAAGAGAAAAAATATTCAAATCTCCAGACTAAAAAATCCGCAATAAATTTAATTATGACGCGTGTTAATTCCTTAAGAATATTAATTTCAAACGAACCATTATAAAATTGTTTTACAACTCTAATTGGAGTGTTTGAAATAAATTATTTTATTACTGGATTAGCGCAGCTCCAAAACACTTTGGTTTGATGAATTGTATTAAATTTGGCAACTGGTTCGTGTTATGGCGCATAATTTTTAAGATTTCTTTGTCTGACAATGTGTCTTGTAACCGTGGGTGGAAAATATTTAATGAACCGTTGTTTTCGAGTCAAACTGATTATCATGTCGTGAATCTGACAAGTGATCTGACCTGATTAACACCTTGTGCGGAAAAAAACGCCTATGAAGAAAATATAAATCGATACACGCGTTCTATAAGGAGATAACTGAAAAAAATTCATTTTAGTAGTAATATTTTACTCATTTATACGTATTATGTTGTTCTATAGATATAAAGAAACAACTGAAAAAATCTTATGTGAGAAAATGGATATTTTACGCATTAATGAGTCTTACGTTGTTCTATAAGGAAACAAGTGAAAAAATCCTATTTGAGTAAATTAAAATTTCACCCATTATTGTGTATTACATTATTCTATAAGGCAACAAAAAAAAATCTTAGAAGAGTAAATTAAAATTATACGCATTAATACGTATTACGTTGTTCTATTAGGAAACAACAGACAAAAACTTATATTAATAAATTGAAATTTTACATCTTAATACGCATTACGTTAATACGCACACTAATTAATATGCCCCAATTTTAATACTGTAGCCAATTCATGTTAGATATTTTTTTCAATTGTATTGAAATACGCTTTTTTAGTAAACCTAGTAAGTTCATTACTAAGCAAGTATTTTTAGTAAACCTGGTAAGTTCATTAGCAAACTCTTCCAACCAACTAAAAAGGCGATAAATAACCCTTAAGTGGAATTCAGACTTGAATCCTTTTTAGAATATCTGAGTACCAATGAAAATCTAATTCGCATCTCCCAAGTTTGAAGATAGGCTTCTTATCACATAGGCCATTGTGTTATTGCATGACACTTTCGTTGTATATAATATAACCTGGCAAGTTTTTGCCATGTGGAAATCTTTTCCAACCAACCAGAAAGATGTTAAAGAGCCTTTGAGTGAAAACCAGGCTGGAATCGTTTTTAAAAATATCTGGGTTCCAATTGGAATCGAACCCGCAACTCCTGGGTTGGTACATATTCATCTTACCAACCAAGCCAGAGGTCGTCTTAATCGTTTTCAACCGAATCATTATCAAAATAAGCACGATAAACTTATTATTATATATTTGACAGTCCTGTTTCGTTTATTAAAAATTTATTTGTAGGTTTTTTTTCAAAATTTGGTTGTTAATTGTATTATATTACATTTTCGTTGTATACAGTACAACCTGGCGGGCTTACTGCCATGTGGTAATATCTTCCAACCATTCAAAAATATGTTCAAGAGGCCTTAAGTGAAAACTAGACTGGAATCTTTTTTGAAAAAAATCTGGGTTCCAAAGCGAATTGAACACGCAACCTCCGGGCTGGGAAACAAGCGTCTTACCAACTAGGCCTCGGAAGTCATCCGGTAGTTAATCAATTAGCCAAAAATGGAATTCTACAAGTACAACATTAATTAATATCAATTCAATAAATCAAAAATCACGTGAAAACTATTCAAGATATGTTGAAATTTCATAGGAAAAAAAATCAACCAAGCAACCACCTTTATATAATTCGGTTATATAGTAGATAGAATTTTGAAGAGAATTCTTTCTGAACAAAATGTTTTCATTAACTCGAAATTTCAAAATTTTAACTTATTTCTCTATAGAGCTAGTATAGCGACATGTCTGGTTAATTTTATTTCACGCCTATTTCTTATTTATTAAACAGTACAAGGATTTATTGTTTTGGAATTAATGTTGTAGAATAACATATTATTATACTTCTTTTATTACTGAATGAACTTTATTTGTGATTAATCTCTTTTATACAATATGTTTTACTTTATTAGGCTGTTCTGATATCAGATATAATTTAGATCTGGATGAATATAAATCTTAAAGATTATAAAAATAACGTGTTTCCAATGATGGTAATACTGAAATAGTTGTTTATTTAAATACAAAGAATTTCTTAATACTGTCAATTCTCCGTCTTTGTATGGTACTCTTCAACATATCCTAATTGGTAAGAATAGTAAAATTACAATTTATATAGTGTCGTTTAAAGAGTAAACCCTGCTTAAGGGCGCTCAAACCTAGAGCTCGAACCCACTTTTATTAACAGATTAAAAATAATACAAAATAAATATGTGTTGAGTGTAAGAATAGAAACGTAGTGTGGCAGTACCTAATATTATAAGAAAAATACAGAAAACTTACCAAAGGAAGACAAAATATAAAGAAATCTTTGTAAATCTTCGTAAATATAATAGTGACATATTCAGCTTAAGGTGTAGTGTAGTGCTCATATATGATCATTAATTTTAGTAAGACCTCACAAAAAGGGTTGTATTCAAGTGTTTCTCAAAGTCGCATATTCGGACATGTTTAAGGGTCTTCGACTTCAGTAATCGAGCTTTCGGGTGAAGCACCACTGGATTTGGGACGCAATTTATTGGTAACACTAACGTATGTGAAGAGGCAGCAATAATTGTACACGAACTCGGCGTGTGCGAGTGTTGTTACCAGACAAACTTTTACAAAATCCATTTTTTAGAGTTCATCGGGAATCGAACTTGAAACCTCCGGGTAGAAGTTAAGCATCATACCGACCAGGCCAAGGAGGTCGTCGATAGATAGAAGGATTCAGTTAGTAATTTGATGATTTATGACATTCATAATCAATTATTACTTATATAATTTATGACTTTTATAATCAAGATTTATGAGATATGTAAAAATACTACACATATGCAGTTAATCTCCTTGCATTTGCTATTATTACATAAAAATACTTGGAATTTAAATAGCTCTATTTGATAACACTGATTATCCCAGGCATTTAAAATTTCCAAATGCCAATAAGCATTCTGATACCAACTTTGATGTATGGGGAGTGAAACGTGGATGTGGAAAAAATACTGAAAGGAGCCGAATAAATGCTGAGGAAATGCGTGCACTTAGAATATTACATAGTATGACAATGTATGGCGGAAACGATATGATTAGGGTTGAATGTGAACTTAATGTATTGAGCAAGATTGAGAAGAGCACTGTAGAAGGGTTTGGGCATGTATAACGAATACATGAAAAAACCTAATAAAATAAATATACAGAGCCAATACGAGTGGTGGGGTAGAGAAAGACCAAGGCAAGTATGATTGAATTAAGTGAATGATATTTTGAAAGAAAGAAATGTAAAAAGTAAGCGAAATCATAGAAGCTGAATACGAAGGTATAAATGGGTGCGAAAGAGGCGGAATATTTGTATAGAGATAGGAAAGTCTGGCGCTCTGTTCTATCTTGTGCTTCAGCAGGGAAATAACGTGATTGTATGCATGTATGTAATAACTTGCCAGATTGTTTTGTATATGATGAAAGTGAAATAAATTAAAATTCTATCATGCTAAATTGTATTTTGATTTTTTTTCATAATTGCAAGAAACAATTATATAGGTTAAAAAATGTATTAATTTTATTATGTTATGGTTATATGTATTTTGAAGGCTATCCCTATCAAGCAAAATAATTGAGTTCAAGAAGCTTTACTATACGAGTATACTACAAATGGCGTTGGCCTGGCTGCCAAAATAATTTGGCAGGAGCGATGAACTTGCTACACAATATTTTGTTTATTATGTTTATGTTCAGGGTCTATGAACATTAAGAGTTATGTAACACTGCAGTCAACAAGCCAGTGACCCGCATTAAAAGTAGAACACAGTTCAAGTGAACTCTCTTTTGTATATCTACACAGTTTAATATTTTTTCTACTAAGAATGTCATATTATATTCCACAAAAGTATTTTATTACGCAATAGTTATTGGCTTTTTCGATCCAGTGGCGTCAAAGGATTTCTGATGTAGCGGATAATTCCTAGGCTACGGTCGATCGTTTTTCCGAGATCGCTTGTTTCCCACATGTCACTAATATTTGTTCCTAAAAAATGAGAATGTTGGAGAGTATGAAAGTGACCCCTTCAATATTACGCTGCAGGTTTTTTTTTCTGTGAGGTGAAGTCAACACTGTTCCTCACTGATTTGAGTCAAGCAAACTGCTGAGAGTCTTGCAATCGAGACTCTGGTGTTGACTTTGATCAGAACCAGGTCGTTATCTTCGTATACACGATCTTAGCGCAAAACGTTTTTAATAGGTGGCCCATGTGTATGATCCAGACCAATGAACTCAATTTACCACCCTGCGAGCAGCCGATGTCGATCTTCCTTCCTAAATACTCTTATACACAGTCGACCCCTACCCTTTGACTTAAAGTAACCCTGAATTATGTTCCGTGGAACGTTGAAGAGTTTTTAAGATGTTTAAACTCCGGATATTAAGCTATTTTATAAGTATATAGTATTTACTACACTGCAAGACATTTTCCATCTTCCGTGACTTCGAATTTTAAGTTCACGTCGCTACTTTTCTTTTCTCACTCAATTGTGCAGTCATCAGAGGAGTCTCTTTGGACAGTACCTTTATCGTCACTACACGATGTCGCACTCATAAACTATAAAGAAGATTTCGATCTTGTAGTGTAGATCGCGCTGGACGGGGATTCATGTTATCCCTAATAACAACGTGGGCTGTGGTGGTATAGAATATAGTATTATTTGAGCACCAATTTTAATGTATAGGAGTGAAACATAGAAAACGAATGAAAAGAGCCGAATGAATGCTGAAGAAATGTGTGCACTAAGAATACTATACATGGGGCGACATATGGCAGAATCGACAATTTATCACGAAATAAAGAGATGAACATGAATTTAACTGACTGATGTATTAAGTAGGATGAAGAAGAGCACTCTGAGATAGTTTGAGCGTGTAGAACGAATAGACGGAAAAAGACTAACACGGTAATATAAGAATACCTAAGTCTCAATGTGTTCATTTAAAGGGTTAAGTTTATTGTATAATTATATAACTGGAGGAAAGTTTGCTCTCTTAACGGCGTTATATAAGCTCTTCTTTTATTATTATTGTTATTATTATAACTTTAATTTTCTCAAAATGGAGAACAAAATATTTTCTGTATATAAGATAATTTCATGACGTATCAGACGACCTCAACAGTTTAGTTGTTAAGGCGTTTATTTTCCAACCCACAAGTACCAGGATTGAATCTCGTTGGTACCTAATTAAAAAAATGATTCCAATTTGGTTTTCAATTAAGGCCTCTTTAACATATATGTGGTTGGTTAGCAGATATTGTTACATGAAAGGTAGTGTAGTACAGTATTAACCTATTTAAAACTTCGAAATATCGATGTTACATTTTGTTATTTATTGAAATAATTTTTTATTATACAAATATGTTTTATGGAAGTTTTAATATAAATAATTTTCCAAATTGCTTTACTGCTTCCGGCAACAAATAAATACGTATGTCGTTAATATCAAATCATAACAATTTTAATATAAGGATGAACTATTTATTTTGTCTTTTGAAATTTGAACATGAAACTTCTTTGTCTACCATCTGAATATTAAAAAAATACCCAGAAACCAAGAATGTAGGCAATTACACCAATAAATTCGGATGAAATAAGACTACAACTAACATAGTCTGAGAACCGCTGAGAAATAAAACAAGGACGCCTGGGCTGTAAGCAAGCATGCTGGCCACTGGCCACGGTGCCGTCATTAAATATAATATTCAATATTCAAAACACTCATTCGTGTATATGTAACATAAATAGATGCGTAGCATCACGCCATCTTCTTATCGGCGTAGACAAAGAAAATAGAATACCGACTTTCCTATCGTTAGACATATCATTCGACTCTTTTACAACCATGCACCTTCTTATACAACTCCTACGATTTCTCTGACTCTTAGCATTGCTTTCTTTCAAAATATAATCCACTTGATCCAACCATCCTCTCTTTGGTCTTCCTTTACCACCCCTTCCAATCAAATTTGTGCTGTTTATTTGTTGAATATGTCTGTGGCGTTATGGCAGAAGTTGATATGTCCGTTTTACCTTAGTTTACAGGAGAAGCAATATTAACTTTGATAAGCTGTTAAAATCAGTACAAATAAGCATTTTTTAAGTTTTTCCAAATAATATATCTTTTGTTTGGATAATGACTGACACACCAAGTTTTGCCACAACATGCTGAGAAATATTTTCTATAAATTGGGAGAATAAACACAAAATGACAAAAGACGGACATATCAACTTCTGCCATAACGCCACATATGTATTGTAATATTCAATAAAACGTTCAAATTAACTAAAGCAATAAACTTTTTACTTTTCTTCAGAATCGAACATTGAAAAACAAACGCGAGAATTTGTCAATTCACTTATTGAGTCATCAACGTTAATTTGAGAAACGATATAAAGAAAACGAAACAAAGAAAAAGGCGTAATTATCCATTCATGATAGTCAGTCACTCGTAAATCCGACAGACCAATTGGACTTATATATGTAAAAAAGATCCAACCCACATCAAAATTGTTTTGAAATATTTGCGTAAATGTAGTTGGAACTTAACATATTGTAGATCAAAATTTATCAAATTGTTATTAGAATTCTGCTATTTGGGTAGTATGGATGATGGAAAAGTTAAGAGGGATATCGAACGGCGTATAGATATACGAAACAGAGTAAATGGAGTACTATGACATGTATAATTGAACCGAAGTATCAAAATCTACTATGTTGACAGTCCACAACAGTATTTAAGTATCAACTATGACGTATGAAAATAAAATGTAGACGTGGAAAAGTACTGAAAGGAGTCGAAATGCGTGTACTGAGAAAATATAACAATGTGTGACAGAATATGAAATGCGTGTACTGAGAAAATACAACAATGTGTGACAGAATATGAAATGCGTGTACTGAGAAAATATAACAATGTGTGACATAATATGAAATGCGTGTACTGAGAAAATATAACAATGTGTGACAGAATATGAACTGCGTGTACTGAGAAAATATAACAATGTGTGACAGAATATGGAATGCGTGTATTGAGAAAATATAATAATGTGCGAAAGAATATGAAATGCGTGTACTGAGAAAATATAACAATGTGTGACAGAATATGAAATGCGTAAAGAATTAATAAATGAAGAAAGACATCATAAAATATCAATATATCGTGAAAATGTAAGTAGAAGACGTGGTAGAGGAAGACCAAGGAAAATATGATTCGATCAAGTAAATTATATTTTGAAAGAAGGAAACGTAGAATGTCAGAAAAAATCGTATAACTTGTATGAGAAGGTGTATAGATATAGAAGAAATGAAAGATGTGTATCGAAATATGAAAGTCTGGCGCTCTGTCCTCTCTGCCTACCCTGACATGAAAATGGCGTGATGGTACACTCGTATATGTATGTGTGTTGTGTCGAATCTTATTTATTAAATTATTTGTATAACACTTTCGTTGCATATAGTTAAACGTGACGGGATTAATGCAGTGTTGTAATATCTTCCAACCAACCAAAAATATTTAAAAAAAGTCTAAAATGAAAACCAGACTGGATTTATTTTTTTTACGAAAAATAGGATCGAATCCGCAACCCCCGTATCGAAAGAACAATTTCTTCCCAATTATGTCACGAAGGTTTTTCCTTACTAGGTTTGTTCGCATTTGTGCATAAATAATTATAAAAATTCTGTGACTCCACATTCAAACATTATCTTTAGTTGGTAAGACTTTTGACTTCCATTCGAGGGTTTCGGGTTAGAAATCCTGATGGTACCCGAAAAAATAAATAAAAGGGTCACAGTGTGGTTTAAGTGTTTGATTGGTAACAATACGGTATGCGCTAGAAATGTGCGAGTGTCGTTACCTGACGACATACGATACTATTGTCAACTCATATGACAGCTGTGAGTTCCGTGCCTGATTTAATGATTTGAAACTCGAAGATACGATTAATGGGACAGAAGACAGTGTTGTCTCCCGGTCAAGCTCTTTGATATGTTTATATAATTAATTCAGTTATACGAGTATTCAAATGCACCATTAAATACATGGAAAAAAACTCGCTTTTAATATTTTAAATATACATCACATGTTCCTTCTGCGGTAGGCAGAAAGGACATATTTCTTGTCATACATGCCCTCATGTTTCTAATACTTCTTACATTTCGCTCAGTTAAAATTTCTTCAACTATCTCTCACCAATATTTCTTTAGTCTACCTCTTTTTAATCTCTTTTTCAGATGCGTATATGTCAAATTAACTTTTTGTTAATTGGGTTGGATATTTTTTGCATGTATACTCCCAATTAGATCTTTAATGTCTGAAGTAACATAAATACAATACGCAATACAAAGGTTTGTTCATTTCCCAGGAGTATTACTTCGATATACGGATCGTAATGCCATTTTCCGAGCGGATTGGGAAATTGGAAGAGTTTTAATGCGTTAGAATGAGTCATATGTTACTGCTTAGTTTTCTTTTCTTGATTTTTTTTCTCTGTTTATTAAACATCAGCTTTCATGATCATTAGCTTTGACAACCTATGTGGACTGGTTGGTAAGACGCTCTCTCAAGGGTTGAGGGTTCGATTATCGTTGGTATCCGATATTTTATTGGTAATCGGTATCCGGAGTTCAATGCAGCACGGTTTTCACTAAAGATCACGTTAACATATTTATGGTTGATAGCTAGAGATTGTTACACGGCAATCTAAACGCGTATTCGATACAGCTTAAATGTAATACAATACATGCGCATTTCGAAATGACAACTTTTCGCTATATACGATGCGTATCCAGAAAGTAAGTGTACTGAGGCTCTCACGACCGGATGGATTTTATTTTCGACATGTTGGCTACACTTCCGTGTAGCCTGACCCTTCCCCTCCACAACGAGACTGGTTCGAGGTCAGTACGTTGAGAAGTGCCGACGCGACAACACGTTTCGTGAAAAATGTCAATCCAATCTCCCGCCAAGTGCGAAATTTTGTAAAAAGGCAAGAGTTTTTGAGGCGCTGCAAACTCCATGGAGATGAATTTCTCCACTCCATCGTTACTGAAGATGAAACTTGGGTTGCACACTACACGCCTGAAACCAAAAGGCAGTCTCAACAGTGGCGTCACACCTCTTCACCCTCCGCCAAAAAGTTCAAAACCACAATTTCAGCCAAGAAAATCATGGCATCCGTGTTTTGGGACTGTCAAGGCATAATTTTAATTGAATATATGCCTCAAGGGGAGACCATCAACTCTGCAAGATACTGTGAGACCCTAAAAAAATTGCGGAGGGTGATTCAGAACAAGAGGAGAGGCATGCTGACAAAGGAAGTCTGCCTGCTGCACGACAATGCAAGACCACACACGGCCAACGCCACGAAGGAACTGCTCGCCTCGTTTAAATGGGATGTCCTGAACCATCCCGCGCATTCCCCTGACCTAGCACCTTCAGATTACTATATCTTTACCTCCCTGAAGTTACACATGGGTGGAAAAAGGTTTTCAACCGACGAGGAGGTAAAGGAGGAGGTGGACGGAGGGGTTGGCGGGAAACTACTTCGAGGAAGGCATCAAAAAGTTGATACCCCGCTTCACCACCTGCATTGAGAGGAATGGCGACTATGTCGAAAAATAGCTTACATATGTACTACGGTAACCACGTAATCTTTTTGTTTAAATAAAAAATATTGTAACCTACAAAAATTCAGTACACTTAGTTTCTGGATATGCCTCGTACACCAACAAATTAACCAAATGAGCCAGCACCTATTCAATTTATATGGATTCTGTCTATCTGAATTAGTCTCTCATTATTACTCATTCTGTTTGTCAACTAACTGTAAGCATTTATTTAACATTAAATGTTATTTATTAAAGACTAGTCATTTTTACAAAATAGATAATGTGGAGGATTCCGGCTGCGAATGTGATCTGAATGACGAAACTCTAGAAGACCATGTATTTTTTTATGAAACTATAGATCTTTGCGAGACAGATTTGATTTACTAAAAGCTATATCTTTGCCGCTTCCAATGAACGTTGCTTTTCTTCTTTCTTCGTGAAACTTTTCCACTTATGGATTGATTGTTAATTTTTTTAAGCTTAATCAGCTAAAATGTGAAATAGTCTAGAATTGTAATTTAAAAAAATAAATATAGTTTTATTGTATTGACTCGTATAATTACATTATGACTTGAATTTTATGCCACAAATCATCCTAGTTTGGGTGGATTGCCTGTATTTTTTTTGCTTATTCTACTCAATTTGACTTCTTGAACCGCAACTTAGTTTAAAGGTAATCGAAAATTATCAAGGTTACAGTTATTTACACTATTTCAAGATATATTTTGAAAAAAAAATGAATACTTTATTACAGTACGACAGTTTGGGCCACATCACAGTATTACGGTTTACTACGTTTTAAGTGAATAAATACTTGTAGAATAAATTAATGAAGGAAGACTTACAAAACAACTATACCGTGTTAATATAAATGGAAGGTGCAGTAGTTAGATAAATACCAAGGAAAGTAAGATTGTTCCAAGTGATAATTAAAAGTTGGAGTTTTAAAAGCATGTCTGCAGAGAGCGCGAAGTATGTGTGACGAAATAGGAAAATCTGGTGCTCTGTTCTCTGCGCCTACCCAAACAGGAAAACCGTATAGTGGTAAGTATATTTACCAAAACTAATTTTTCATTTTTAGAATATCAGTTTCTCATTCCGTGTAGTTGGCAACATGAATATTTGAAGGCACATTTTTTAATTCAGCTCGATATTTTTAGACACATTTATCTTGTGGTGAATTCGAAACATTTTTGAATGGAGATTTTTCTTCCTTGACACCAAAACGTATAATGAATAGAATTGTGAAAAGTGAAAAAAAATTCGTTGCAATATGAAGAAGCAAAATTTCACGTAAGCGTCGTCGTTTCGAAAACGGGGCTCAAGAATGTCTCTTTATTTTCAAAAGGTAATATGTGAAGCGAAGCTATTATCTTCACATGGTAACGAAAATGATAATTGGTAACGAAAATGATGTCAACGTTGAGAAACTTTAGCGAACATAAAGTATTTTTTGTCCGACTTAGAAGAAAATGAAATAAATATATAAAATTGTACATTTATCAAAAGAACGCTCGCTTATCAATACAATTTTGTTGTTTTTCATATCCATGTTTCATTCAGGAGCGACACAATCTAACACCGGACACTGTAACCTTGCTGTAGAGGATATATCGCGTACGAGGGCCACACGCTGAAGATTCACCATAATCGCCATTAGCTTTACAAGACGGGCTGAATGATGATGATGATGAACGAGTTCTTTTTCTTTTACTAAATATTTAAACGTGCGCATTTAACTGCGTCATCGGTCATTTGTCAGTGATTTGAGGGAATACCTTTTCCACTGTTGTGTCATGTGTGTGGTTGTGTTATTTATATGTGTATACTTATATTAAGTATTTGTGTGATAATCTCATTTTATTTTTGGCTCGAAGAGCATTTGATTCCGGTTCAGATCCTGATTTCTCGCTTTCTTCTAAGTTTTAGCTGAGCTTTCTTTGCTCCTTATCATTACCTTTGTAGATTAGTTTACTTTGTAGACTATCGAAGTGAATAAGAGTAAGAGTAGTCACCCTGTACCACCACCCTGTACCACCCTGCTAGACCTTTAAGGAGAATAATTACATATATTTATAAGATCAAGTGTAGGTGTAGAGTGTGGGGATGGGAAGGTATCGGCTGCGGCCTGTATGATTTGAGCTTCCCCGCATTTGCATATGTATTGAAGACATATTCGGTGAGAAAACCACAGAAAACTCATCGAGGGAAGTCGAGCTTCAGAGGACCTCTGGGCTCTTCCGTTATGCGATATTAACACATTCGGCTTGTTAGTGGAGTGTGAGTGTTGTAGTGTATATAATGTACTCGAAGTCCAGGGCGTTTCTTCCCCCTTGGCTGTCCTCTCTTAGCCGCGTGCCGCCCACCGGTCCTGGTGACTTGTCCCGGCCGCTCCTCGGGATCTGTAATGCAATGTTAATCGCTGGGCAGTATCGGGTTTTCATTTGTTATACGCGATTCTTGTTTACTATTTACTTTAAATTTGGTGAGAATATGTTTTTGAGATGCATTAGCGTAAGGTTTATTTAAGACTAATACTAGTAGAAATTGATCAATTTTTACTGTGACTTTATAGTTTAGCGATTTGATTTAGGTATTCTTTGGGTGAATTTAATTGACAAGGTCGGTTAGGTTTTGACTATCTAAGGAGTTTTAGAATAAATATAAATTTTAAAAATTTTTTAAGAGAATATATAAAAAGAGAAGATACAGATACTGTTTTAGTCTTCGAGTTCCTCCATCAAATCGACGATGAGAAACGCCTTCTCCATTCTATCCTTGCATTGGGCCAGCCTCGTCCTCATTTTCACAAGTAGGCGGAGGATACGGGTCAGCTCTGTTCCCTCTCCGCCCGCGAAGCTCGTTTTGGTGATGCTGGGTTCGGGAGTCGGCAGCAACGGTGGTCGGCAGCCGTTTCTCGGATCTCTCGGGTGAGCGAAGTTTTCGCGCTGCGCTCTCGCGTGTTGCATATTCGCGCTCTGCGCGGTTTCGTGAGTATTTGCTCCAGCGATAGGCCCCGAAGCGCGGGCGTTCTGCGCGGCGGCCTGATTGAATTGTGTGGGAAGCGTATTCCCCGCACCCGTCACGACGCCGCTCCATGAGCGACCCGGTATCACACGCGGTGCCATCCGGCGGGCGATTGACTCCGCGTATGCTTGCCTCGTAGGGCACTTCGAATAGTTTGCGGGGTGGCTACCACCGCAATTTACGCAAGTGGCCGGTGTCTCCTTTGTCTTGGGACACTCGGCTGTCAGGTGGAACTCGGTGCACTTGACGCATCGGGCTCGATGGTGACAGTTCGATGACGCGTGCCCCAGTGACTGGCACCGGAAGCACTGCGTACCGAGACCTTTCTTGGGTCGGTATTTGACGAGGGTCACTCTGCAGTAGCAGAGGAACCTCAGCGTCGCCTTTATTTTCCCCATATCAGTTTCCTTCCCAAAGTGGGCAAGGTACATGGGTGCGCCTGTCTTGGTCGTCATCTTGACGACCTTTTGCGCTGGAAAACCCTGCGCAGCGAGATCGCCGGCGATCTCCTCCGTGGGAATTACTGGTAATCCCCGGATTACTGACCTTTTGGTCCTATCGTCCACCTTTGCGAACGTATGAAATTCTTTTTTCCTCCCCTCGAGTCCCTTTCCGAGGGCGTCATGGTCCTCGACGGAGTGGACCGTGATTTTCGCGGTCCCCTTCCCGGTATACTTCACTTCAAATTGGCCCTTCACGCTCTCCCGGATCAGGCCAATAAGATTTCCATGCGTAAGGTTACCGAGGGTTATTACCACCGGCGGTACTTTCGATTTTGTAAGCACCCTGCGCGCTACGCAGGGCGCTTCTTCCGTTACCTCCCGGAGGCACGTGTACTTATTCGATTGGACCACCTCTTCGGGTCCGGCAACCTGCCTTCTTTTGGCAGGTGCCCGCGGGGTCTCCCATTTTTCCACCACTGGCCCCGCGGGGGCTAGCGGCACATAAACACCGTTCACTAGTTCGCACCTAACACCAGTGCGCTGCATCTTAACGACTTTCCGCGCAGCCCGCAACCAAAACACCCGCACTCACGGCACCACACTGTTCACAATTAGCGTTCGATCGCTCTCACTGTTCACTTGATTATAGCCACGGATTGACTACATAAGTCGGCCCTAAAGGCCCGCCTCTCAGCGCGCACAATATCGCGATATGCCCACGCGGCACACAGCACCCGAAACCACTGGATGGGTTTTCCCCGATCTCTATACCCGCAAGCGAGTATCGTGAAATCTAAAAGATCCAATATCGCACAAGACGGGCTGAATCTTATTTAAGACTGAATTTCCACGTCATATCCATTCAAGCTTGCTAGCGATTAACGAACTGCACAATTATCAACTATTGAGAAAAAAGTAGACAGTAACTTAACAGCATACCTACGGTCAACTCATGGTAGGTCACTCATACGGACCTATGCGTAGATCGTGAACATGCTGTTCAAGTAGAGATCTTGAATAATATAGTTTTCTTCACTTAAAAGCATACCTACGGTCAACTCATGGTAGGTCACTCGTACGGACCTATGCGTAGATCGTGAACATGCTGTTCAAGTAGAGATCTTGAATAATATAGTTTTCTTCACTTTTTCTCTTATACCGTGCCAGGATCTTTCAATTGATTGATTTTGGGTGTCATATCTTATCTGGTAATATTACGCAGGTCAATCAAATCCTGAAAATGGGAATAGCAAAAAGCCTATCTAATATCATACGAGAAGTATTCATGACGAGGTGTTTGTATGTAGTAGAAGCGAAAAGGGTGCCAGGATAGAATGAAGTGGAGATCTGATCTCTCTGGCTATCTAAAAAGTGATATGGCGTGATTGTGATGATGATGATAATGACGACAAGCGGGAAACACAATACTAACAACTGAAATCTTAGTCTGTCAATTGATCTTTGACCGTTGAATATATTCTTTCGTAGTTGGAGGCCGCTCATATTTTTGATTAATGCGAAATAACCAACATCTTTTAGTGAATCATATTTCGTTTAAGCAAAATATTGTATTGATAATACATTTTATTATTTTTATTTATTAAAATAATAAATTTATATAATAAATATAGAATATAAGAAAAAAACAATACAGATAAAAACAATGTACTCGTAATTTCAGATGAACACTCAAATTTTATGAATCTTGGTTTGTTTTTCAGTCATTTGAAATGACCCCCAGTAAGTTGGACATTCGTTTTATCTTATTGAAAGACTTTTATTTTTTTTCTTATTATGCACAATACATCATTTCAAATTTTAAAAGTTTTAATAGAAAAACGAATCGTAGAATACAGGCACATTAGAATGCTGAAAACCCTCAATTTTGTGGATGAAGAGATCAGCTTCTCTATGGAAGACCTGTGATGGAGTGGTCTCATTTGTTAATCACAAATTTCATATTTGTCCTAAATAAAACACTAAGCTGGAATATTCACATCCTTGCACACACTTTAATTCCAAGCTATCACATACACATTTACAAATGCATCATAATTTCAACAACCACATCAAAATCATATCCAACAACCCTTCATCACACACTCTACATTCGCATCAGTCATTTTCTCGTATGCCTATTGTGGAGACAGTCTAAATCTCCCCACTCACTCTGTCAAAACTCACCTTACATTTTTTTTCTCAACAACCAAATCAAAATACTCGTATATCCATCAACTTCTCGCAATTTATTTTATTGTAATATTGTACAACTAGGAGAGCTTATTGCACTGTGGCACGCTTTTCCAACCTACCAGAAATATGTTAAAGAATGTTTAAGTGAAACCTAAACTGGATTTTTTTTTAAATCTACCATTTAGGCCATGTTGGTCGTATTAATACAAATCATAAATTAAAAAAATGTATATCCTCTTACTCATTCTCAGAGGATTTCACATGTTTAAAAATATATGTTTTAAAACAGTCTGATTTATTAAGGAAACATCTAAAATTTATTGCAATGAAGACTAGGAAATAGAACGGCATATTTTTTAACAATGATAGAAAACTCAACATGTACGCGATAACTGAATGAAAAGCATCACGTAAGAATGCTTTCTCTTCCATGTACGACCATATACTGCACACACTTGGCTCGTACCATTATAGGAGCAGTATAATAGATAAGTGACCCAAGCAACATACACTCAGCTGATCAGATATACGTTAAATATTAGCACAAGTGTCGATTAGAAATAAAATAATTTTAATAATCATGAATTGTCTGAGAGAAGTGTAAAATTGGAATATATTGATTCGAATTGGATGCTTGGTCGTATATAGTAGCTAGTCTTGAATATGGTGGAAAAGGTCGTCACTCCTTTTGAGAAGCGTAGTAATTCATTTCTGCCGTTTCATTTGACTCAACTCAACACAGCAATAATATCGAAAAACATTTTAAATTAGTGAAAAACAGTCATAAATATCTTTGCAAACGTATCAAAGATTTTACAAATTTTATCTTTTATGTATTTATAAGGAGGAATATGTATTAGATTGCATATTATTTTAGAAAAATATAAAGCCTTTTCTTGTTTCTATCGTAGATTGTGTAAGAAAGGAAATATAATATATTATCTTTGATTAATTTCTATCAAATGAATATCTATCTATTGATTTGTGAATACATATTGAGAACTAAGCCATTCAGTCTGATTACAGTTTTTCATCAGTGCCGAAGATAAAGAAGGGCAATAATACCAGTAATAAAATACATAGTAAAATTTTACGACATTCACACAAGCTTTAGATTATTCCGAACCTAGAAAGATCTATTCAGGGAAACATTTCATCAGGTTTCTGGCTCATTTTTTTATGTACGAGGCGTATCCAGAAAGTAAGTGTACTGAGGCTCTCACGACCGGATGTATTTTATTTTCGACATGTTTTGTGATTTTATTTTCGACATGATTTCTGACCCTTCCCCTCCGCAACGAGACCAGTTCGAGGTCAGTACGTTGAGAAGTGTCGACGCGACAACACGTTTCGTGAAAAATGTCAATCCAATCTCCCGCCAAGTGCGAAATTTTGTAAAAAAGCAAGAGTTTTTGAGGCGCTGCAAACTCCATGAAGATGAATTTCTCCGCTCCATCGTTACTGGAGATGAAACATGGGTTACACACTACACGCCTGAAACCAAAAGGCAGTCTCAACAGTGGCGTCACACCTCTTCACCCTCCGCCAAAAAGTTCAAAACCACAATTTCAGCCAAGAAAATTATGGCATCCGTGTTTTGGGACTGTCAAGGCATAATTTTAATTGAATATATGCCTCAAGGGGAGACCACCAACTCTGCAAGATACTGTGAGACCCTAAAAAAAATGCGGAGGGCGATTCAGAACAAGAGGAGAGGCAAGACCACACACAATGCAAGACCACACACGGCCAACGCCACGAAGGAACTGCCCGCCTCGTTTAAATGGGATGTCCTAAACCATCCTGCGCATTCCCCCGACCTAGCACCTTCAGATTACTATCTCTTTACCTCCCTGAATCTGCACATGGGTGGAAAAAGGTTTTCACCCGACGAGGAGGTAAAGGAGGTGGAGAAGTGGACGGAGGGGTTGGCGGGAACTACTTCGAGGAAGGCATCAAAAAGTTGATACCCCGCTTCACCACCTGCATTGAGAGGAATGACGACTATGTCGAAAAATAGCTTACATATGTACTACGGTAACCACGTAATTTTTTTGTTTAAATGAAAAAAATTGTAACCTACAAAAATTCAGTACACTTACTTTCTGGATATGCCTCGTACAATATTTCTCAAAACGAGCTTTTTTGGTATTTAACAAATGGCCAATGTGACAATGTAAATGTTAAACTCTTATTTGTATTTCTAGTGTTGTTATTCTTGAACGCTAGATTAACCTTCGTAATTGAGTATGATTGTTAGAAATCTTATGGATGGTAGAAACTTGTGCAAGTTTTAGTTTAAAGCGTGCAACTTATTGCACTTCAGTAAGTTAACAGTCTTGACATATCAAACCCCAAATTTGTCAAATATACTATATTTTGGTCCTCAATGCACGCAAATGTGTCAAATTTGCCACATTTTGGTGCTCAATGCTCTCAAATGTGTCAAATATGCCACTTTTGGTCCTAAATACATTTTCCCCTATATGCAAACTTGTCAAATATGCCTCTTTTTGGTTCTCATTGTTCAAATACACGCATGTCAAATATTTCATTTTTTGGTCCTCAATGTTCAAATGTTTCAAATATGCCACTTTCTGGTCCTCATTTTTTCAAATGTTGCAAATATGCCACTTTTTGAGCCTCGACTCAAATGTGTAAATATATCACTTTTTGGTTCTTATTGTTCAAGTGTGTCAAATATGCCGCTTTTTGGTCCTCAATGCTCAAATGTTTCAAATATGCCACTTTTGATCCTTAATGCTAGTGTTTCAAATTTGACACTTTTTGTCCTCAATGCTCAAATGTTTCAAATATGCCACTTTCTGGTTCTCATTGTTCAAATGTGCCGCTTTCTGATCCTCAATAGTCAAATATGCCTCTTTTTAGACATCATTGTTCAAAGGTGTCAAATATGCCGTAATTTGGCACTCAATGCTCAAATGTTTCAAATATGCCACTTTTTGGTCCACAATATCTGATAAAAATTCGAATATGATATTTTAACGGGAAATATTATGTTCACGCATTCGAAAAATATGTAAGTGTTTGAGATACATGTCTGTCATGTACATTTAATCTGTCAATAAAAGTGGGTTTGGGTCCCGAATTGGGTGCTTTTGAGGAGAGTTTGCTGGCTCGATTCCAGTTGGAACCCAAAATTTTAAATAAGGATTCCAGTTTGGTTTTCACTTAAGGCCTCATTGACATCTTTCTGGTTAGTTGGACGATATTGTGACATGACAATAAGCCCGCCAGGTTGTATTATATACAACGAAAGTGTAATACAATATAATGCTATGAGATCGAAGACAATATTGTCACTCGGCCATGTTCTTCAATATGTCCGAACTACCAATTCAGAAATGTTGAAGGGAGTCATACGAATGAATGAATGAAAAAAGTTAAACGGTTTGATTATCTCTTTATATAAAATGTGTTGGATGAACATACAAATTATGTATGTGAACTTATTAATCGTAGTTATATAAAACATGTGAATAATCACGGAAAGTTGCATATGCATTTACTGAATATGCAGATTAGCTTTCGTGTTTATATGTCAATGCAAATGCATAAATGCGCCTAATATTGATTTACGTGTTTAATTAAACATAACTCGCTAATTTGAAATTAGATGCATCACCAATCATGGCTGTTCATGAATTCATTATGTTATTTGATTGATTTTAAGTAGTAGACAATTTACCCGTGCCATGCACGGTTTTTGTTATGTTATACAACTGTTTTGTTATAAAACGCTGCTTGAGGACAAAGAAACGAAAAATCTATAAATGTTTTCTCAAAAAATAGCCTCCAAAATACCGCATTTCACTAAATATGCTATTTGGGTGACATCTGTTTTTAGATTTCACTTCGTTTTTATTTCGGACAAACTTCAGAGCAGAAAAAAAATACCAAAATAGCGCTTTATATCAGCGGTCGGCAAACATTTTTTGTAAAGGGCCATATAGTAAATATTTTACTCTGTGGGCCAAGAGACAAACTCGAGGATATTTATGTAGGTAGGCCTACTTAAATAACAAGAAAAAAAAAGTTTTTCCACAAATTTACTGAACAAAATGTAACGTAATAATGATAATACGTTGACTAAAAAAATACTACAATGGTTTGTAATACGACTCTACTAATGAGAAGAATGGAATTGCTTTTTATGAGATAACATTTTATCAAATCGAGGTTCAAAGTTAGTACTTCGTGTCATCAAAATTGATGCTAAACTGTATTGAGATTTTACATATTTTATCTTTGAAAAATAACAGCAGTACACGTGGTACTGGAAACGCTGCCGAATTACAACTGCGTGGCGTTACAGCAGAGGCCACCGAATGTGAAGCTATAAGAGCGCCTCATACGGTCGAATCTCGCAGATCTTCAACTCTGTGGTCGGCTGTTTCGTTATAGCGCGGTCTTGTAAATCTTTTTTTAGCTCACGGGCTGTATAAAAAAGAGGCGGCGAGCCGGATTAAGTTTGCCGACCGCTGCTACTTATTATAAAGTTGTTACCAGACGAATTATTTTACCAGACTGGGACAGGTATACTTGGGAATCGCTGGTAGAAGTCAAACGTCTTAATAACTTGACCACGGAGATGAATATTGAAAACTACATTATGATACTCGTAAACTGATATAATAATATTTAAAATCCGTACTTTGTTTTTTAAAAGACGTCGTTCAAAATGAGTATATGTACAATTAAAAAAATAACCTTTGGAAGATCAAATTTGGATGACATAATTTATAACTATTTCATACAAACACTTACATTTTTAATAGTTGAAAGACATTGTATGACGTCGCGTGGTTTCTGGTTATCCCAATATCTCCTTCCAATCCCCTAGTCCCAGATGAAATTGTTAAATTTAAATCTTCAAATGATATCTGTCTTCTTTTTATCATACAGTGACACTAGTAATTTATCATTTTTATCATTTTTATCATTCTTTTTATCATTTTATTTTCTATGCATAAAATTCTAATGCAAATCTTAAAAAAAATATTGCGAACAATATTGTTAAAAAAAATCTGGTAAGTTGGAAGAGTTCCTTTTGACAATAAGCACGTCAAATTGTATAGTGTCCAAAAAAGTGTTAAAATAAATAAATGCTTCGCTATTGAGGAATATTGTACTCGTACATGTATTTGATCAATGTGGTGTTGTACTTTTGTACTTCAAAAAATGTTACTGTCAGATACAATCCAATGTTCAGTTTTCAAGTATATCCAAGTTTTTATAAATATATGTTACAATATACACGTATGTATAACAAGTTCAATTCGGTGCAGCATTGCTTCGGGTGTACATAGATATTTAATTTAATTTCTTAGCGCTCTTAAAACTTATGCAAAACATCTAAGAAGTCACAGGAACACTTAAACTCATATGAAATTAAGTCTAAAAATTAAACTAGTCCAGATGCGAATGAGATAACTGGACTGCGAATGAGACTTTTTAACTTTTAAGCGTGCATTGTATATAACCATAATGCTTCAAGTTGACCCCTTTAACTTTTTCTTTCAAAATATTCACCGCTCCTTGCGGTTTAAATTTGAGTGACACAATTAGAGCTAGAAGATTAATTATTTTCACTGCAGTTTTTTCACATGATTAATGTGCTCCAGTAACGCCTATAGCGAGCCATGCGAGTATTCTTGTGAATGGGCCATTCAAATTATAACACATCTTGAAGTTAAATGAGTGTGGTGGTGATTGTATGTGATTGCAAATGAAATGGAAAGTTGCATAAGAGAGATAAGTGAATTTAATGAAATTTTTATTGAGTATTGAGACATTTCAAATCACATATTATATTGAGCGAGTGAACGTTTAAATGTTTTTAACGCATCTACGAGTAACACACATTCAACTCGTTAATATTAATATTATTAAAAACAAAATAACACGTAGGAAATTAAAATTAAGTTAGTTCATAGTTATAATATATAAATAAGATTAGTTCTTATGATATAAATTTGTATACAGGTATAGCTTTTTGCAAATGTTTGTGTTATAGATTGATTTATTAAATAAAATAAAATAAAAACATTCAGTTTGTAATAGTGTGTTACTTTCGTGTCATTATCGATTTCATTTTCATTTATTTATTAACATTTTCATTTATTTATTTTTCTATCCAAAATAATACGTTATCGTCCAATTTTGCTTCAATGGAAAGGTAAGCTGAAGAGTACATATACTCGTAACATATGTACATAATAAATGCATTCACTTACCATTTTGTGGATATGAAGAACCACTTCGTTAAGCAAGATCTGTGACGAAGGAATCTCATTTTTCAATACTAATTTTCATATATCTTTTCTGAATACTTAAACACTCAGTTGAAACATTTACATCTTTACGAATATTCACGAATATCATGTTATCAGATTTTTACTTCTAATCGTATCACATATTTATCAATCACATCAACATCAAAACCGAACTTTTTATTTCACATTCAACATCAGCAGCACTCATTCACTCATATGCCTTTGTGCTCCTTACTTTTCGCTCTCTCTCTGTCGAAGATCAGCTGTGTTACATATATTTACTCTGGAAGGTGCGAAATTGCGATACTTTCCGTTCCTCCTGCAGAAGGATGTATTGTATTGCCTGTTCCTCTTTCCAAATTGTGGATTGTTAATCTTCTAAGATGTTTGTTGGTTATAGTTGAAATAATAGTTCCATTCGGCGCCGTGGCATAGTGTTCAATATGCTTCTGCCCATCTAGGGTTTCCAGGCTCGAGCGAGTCCTGATTGGTTAAGGTGAAATAATGTTTTCATCTGATTTTATTGTTTTAACCTGGCGAGTTTATTGCCATGTGGCAATCTCTTCCAACCAACCAGAAAGATGTTTTTATAGGCCCTAAGTGTTAACCAGACTGGAATCCTATTTTAAAATATCTGGGTTCCAGCGGGGATCGAACCCACAACTTCCGGATCGGCAGACAAGTGTCTTACCACTAGGCCACGGAGGTCGTAAGACATTGTTGTGCTCATAGTAAAAAATTATGCTCTAAAGCTAACAGTTTTTATAAAAAAAAAATACTATAAATTTTAAGGCGCTTTAGTCTTAAATTTAATATTTTTATAACACTTTTTATAAAATAACGAGTGAAAAAAATGCACTTTACTACAATATTTATAAAAAGATGGGCATGTCTTGCTTTTATTTTATTTTGAATACATCTTAAAAGAGATTTTTGGGATGCTAAAAATTATGAAACGTTAGTTTAAATACGTAACGTTTATATATTTTCTGAAAAATTTAAATATTTGCTGAAAAAAATATCTGAATATTGCCGCACGATAATAAAATAAAGTATAATTTTTATTTTGAGATTTGAAAACTTAACCGGGTGTCATTGATCCATTTAGAGTATTCAATCATAATTTTAGGTTACGAGGACTACTTCACCATAATTTCAGGTTAAGTTTTCCACTTGTATGTATTTCTTTAAAAGTTGTGTGTTGGGTAAATCCTAACATGAGCGGTTTATTTGTTGATTCTGTTCAACCTTTTGCTGAAATTCATTGAAATAACTCATTTAAAAAAAATTGCTTATTGCTTGAACTATATTTTTTTACCAGAGTATAAACTCTAAATTACTATTTAGCAGTTTTAGAATTCGCATTTCTTCTATAGTATATTTATAGAAAGAATTTTATATCTTCGATGTGGCATATTCGACTCTTTAAGGTACAAACTAATATTGGAAAGCTGTGAACATTAAAACCTGCAAAACACCTCATAACCCGGGCCTGATGGTAGGCATTGTATCGATTTTCTCAAGACGTTGTGTTTGGCACTGTCCAATGCACTCGCCGTTATATTTAACGAGCCTATAAATTAGGGATTTTTCCAGAATCTAGCTATTTGATTCTTATTTGTAAAAAAGATGGTAAAAGATCCAATGTGATAAATTACAGACCTAATCTTATGTATTCAAACATTGATTATATATTGTATCGATGGCTACGTGAAGCAATTTATAGCTACAAATATGCATGGTTTTATTTACAGTAAACCTACTCTTACTAAACGCATTATTCATGAAGCTACATTTCAAATGCTCTCACTGAAAGAAATATAAGTCAACTCTGTCTATACAGACTTCACAAAGACATTTAAAAACTGTGGTTTTACTCAAGAAAATTCATGCCTATGGGTTTTCAGGAGGTTTGCTTCAATAGTTTGAGAGCTACCTCAATGATCGTAAATTTGGTGTTATGATCAAATCACAAAACGTATGGATTTTTTCCTAAAAGGTGTGTTCCACAGGGTTCCCTTTTGGAATCAATATTGTTTTTCTCATTCATTAATTACAATAAATCCCGTAGATTTTCAAAATGTTGAAATTGAAATATTTGCCGGTGACATTAAAATATATAAACGGAATATCTAACATGAATGGCTGTCAAATTTCCAACTGAATCTAAATAGTTTATACAAATGGTATAAGAAAACTCTGCTTTCTTCAATGTTGCTTAAGGTCAAGTTATTAGATCCAACAGAAAAAAATCAAAATTAACATATACCTATACTTAAAATTAAATAGTGCTGGAAACTGGTTCACAATTCCGTAATCTCGGAGTTATATTTTATGAGAGGCTGAGCTTTGTTCCGCATATATGTTAGATAAAATCATATCTGCAGCTTTGTCTAGATTGCGCTTTATATTGAGACTTGCTAATGACTTTTCTAAGTTAGAATCATTTTGTGTACTTCTCTAGTAATAAGAATAATTTTGAACACCCCACTACGATGTACGTATTGAAAAAAATGAACGCATATATCGAAAGTTTTACGTTTTATAAATTTTAACCTGTCGCCGATATCCTGCTACATTTAGAATAAACTTAATTTTTTGAGATATTTTCGTAACTTGCATAGTTATATTATACGTGTAGTTCTAAAATATTGTTTATATGAATTGAGTTAAACGAATGTCAAGCTTTGTGGCTTAGTTGGTGAAACACCTGTCTTCCGATTCAGAAGTCGCGGGTTCTATTTCAGCTGGTACCCATTTTTTTTCCAAAGATTTCACTTTTTTTTTTCATTTAAGGCCTCTATAATATCTATTTGGTTGGTTGTATGAATCTGTCACATAAGCCCATCAGGTTGTACTGTATGTAACAAAAGCGTTACTTTTTTATTTTTAATTAAAATAACAGGTATTGGAAATTAACCAAAAAATTTCACAAATAACATATTATATAATTTATAAATAACACTAAGGATTGAAATCTCAATTACCAGTGTTTATCTCATGCACAGTTCTGTCTTGTCAGCAGTGAAAACAATATATGACAAAATAATAAAACAATCTTTCCTAAGACAATTTAGTCAACATTTTTCTAAACTTTGACAGTGTTGAACGAAATATGTCCACACCCGATATACAAAACAACGATTGGAAATATCTGTAATATTATTCGACAATGTCGGTTACTCGATATTGAGTACATTAATACAATACAAAGTAAGAGATAAGGGAATTTCTCCCTGAAGCCCCTGCCTGCATGACTACAACCCAATTTGTGATATGAATATCCTGTTACATTGAAGACATCGGACTAGAGTACTTGTAGCCTATTTGCGACTGCTTCAATATTATTTTTTTATGATTCAAAGATAAAATAAAATATTCTCAAAAACTTTATTTGTCTACTCGTAAGGTACCCTATAATACATCTGAATTGGTGGTTCAGACTAAATTAAGTGCGTGATTGGGAGACAATGTTGTCTTCTCAACATTCATCGAACCTTTGGCCTTAAAACATTGGAGTTGACGCGGAACTAGCTGTTCATCATCACCCGTGTTGTCAATTACACTAGCGTACGTCTAGTACTTCTGAGTATTATTACCAGACGAACTATTTTACCAGATTGGTACTCTTTTATTTTTTCAAGTACCATTTGGAATAGACCTCCGAACCCCCTAGTAGGAGTCAAGCGTTTTACCAATTAGGCTACGGAGGACGTCCCAAATGTTGATAAATAATGATATTCGCCTAGACGGGTTTGATTATGGTGGAACCAGCTTTGCATTAACAATAATTCTTCAGCGACATTACGAGGTGAATATTCAACGATTATGTATAATATATTGATGTCAAAAAATGAAGATGTTTCTCTGGATTGGATTCCTTCATATATTGATATCACTGTTAATTAATGTATTGATTTCTTGGTAAAGGAAGCATATTCTGTCGGTTGTCCCCTAGTCGATTTTTCACAGCCAATAACTGATCTTTTAAATAAAATTAAACACGATACTTTGCACCGATGGGCGTTGGCCTTGGATATGACTGGTGCACATTCGGGCTCTAAATATAAATCAATCTAACAAACTATCCCTTTGAAACATGGTTTAATATAATAAGAATTAACAAAATGGAAGCTTCTGTCATGTATCGTTTGTGGACGGGCCACTGCGTTGTGGCTAGTTATTTTTACAGAATGGGTACTGTGGAGAATCCTGGCTGCGAATGTGGTTTGGATGATGAAACTATAGACCCTGTATTTTTCGGTTGTCCTTTGCGAAAAAGTTTTGATTTACTAAAATCAATATCTTTACCGTGTCCAATGAATGCTGCGTTTCTTCTTTCTTCGAGGAACTTTTCCACTTATAGAACGATTGTTAATTTTTTAAGCTTAATCAGTTGAAACTTTAAAGTGCAGAATTGTAATTAAAAAAATTTTTTTTTATGTTGACTCATGCAATTTCATAATAACTTGAATTTGATGACACAAATCACCCCTAGTTTGGGTGGATTGCCTATGAAAAAAAAAATTAATAAAACACTGGCCATTGATTATTGTAGTTTGTAAAAACTCGACCGTCATATGCAGTGATCGATCCGTGCCAGGTTCTGCCATTATGCATCGCTTCATAAAAAAACGGTTCGATAACTCGTTCATCATTTGTACTCGTAGAAGTTCCGTCCAAGTGCCGATATAAAATGCCTTGAACTTGATAGAAAACTTGTTAATACGTTGTTAGTAAATTAATACATATCGGATAATTAATCTGAATATCCGTGAAACTGCTTTTCGGCTATTTTGAAGGCTTTTTTCATCGTCATCTGTAATTGGTGCCAATTTTCAATAATGTGTTAATTATGATTCGTGCAACCTATTTTTTTAACGATAAAAATTATCTTTTTGAAATTAGTAATAAATATGAATGTCTATATTAAATTTCATACTTATAGCCGTATCTGTGATTCGATGCAAACACATGTATGGATTCACTTTAGACATATATTTGAATTAAGCGGTTTATTAAATACTTTTTTACGTTAATTTACATTAGTTCAAATATTTTTTTTCCGGTTGTTTGCTTAATGAACCTGTATTTTTATGTAAACCTATATAGTATTTTTTTGTATAAAAATAAAGTAACCGCATGCAGAGAAAATGGCTAAATAAGATATTAATTAAAAATTTTAAAACAATTTTTATCTTATAAATGGCAAACTTATTGTTTTGAAAAACTTAAAAGGAAAATTAAAATCTTTGATAGTCCTATATCCTTGATTTATTTACTCACTGACACTATTTTGCTATACAATGGGCCCTGTCCAACTATGGGCGAAGCTTATAGCCATGGAAGTCAGTTTTACCCACAGTTTTATGAGGCCCATTGTATGGCAAAACAGTGTCACTGAGTAAAAAAATAAAGAATATCGAAATATCATAGCGTTTACTTTAGATTTTCCTAATTAAAAATAGAGTTTTATGAATTTAATATCGACACCATCAATACATAAATAATTTTTTATTGAGTTTTTTTTATTGAGTTCTATAATTATTCTAACATTACTGCTAAGAAGGGTGAAATTTTATTTCGCAATCTAAATCTAAAAAAAAGTCTTTACTCTGATTATTTTAAAATAAAGTTTTTGCAAAGTTTGAGGGCTAGGTACGAGGAAACTTAGTCTTACTGGTAAACTTTGTTTTTTTCAATTCTGAAAAGTAAGGGAAATTTTTTTGAGCACCTTGCAGGCTCTTAACTGCCCTGAATTTTCTTGAAATGACTAAAACTTTAGTAGCTTTAGTAATTTCAAGAATATAAGCTTATCACTTTTTGTTTGAAGTTATTAGATAGTATTGCATTACATTTTTGTTGTATACAGTACAACCTGGCGTGTGTATTACCATATACAAATTTCTTACAACCAACTAACTATAAATATGTTATTGACGCCTAAGTGATAACTAGATTTGAATCTCTTTAAAAAAAATCAGATACCAACGGGAATCAAACCCGCAACCATCGGGTTGAAAGACAAGTGTCTTACCAACTATGCTACGAATATTTTCAAATGATATGTTTTAATCAATTACTTCATTTACATTCTTTATAACTCTATCGCAAATACGGCTCACATCCAAAAAGTTGAAGGGTATACAAAGTTAATAACGATTGATTGGAAACAGTCGAGTGTAGGGTTTCAAAACTAGGATTCGCAGACCCCTGGGGGTCCGTGAACTCTTTCAGAAATGAATTCATTTATACAAGAAAATATCTTCTTTACGCATGCAATAAGTTCGAATGAATACATTTTTTCTGCTGCTGGCCTGTTATTTAAAACTAAGTAAAGCATTTAAGTAGCTGTTGGTAGGTAGCTTCCAACCAACCAAGAAACAAGCGAGTTATGCATCAGCAGGCGGAGAGGGCAGCGAGCGAGACGTCAGTTTAGTGTAGTGGGTAGTGGGCGGAAGTTTTTATAATATATAAAATAAAAAAGTTATTTTTCCAACTCAACTAACAATGTAAAAAATACATATTTATATTAATTTGGGGGTCCGTAGCAATTTCGCCAGATGTCACCCTGGTTGTTCAATATTTATATAGATTCATGTGAGAAGGAATTTCAATGGACAATTGGTGGCATACATATGCCGAATTGGAACGTCTGCGGATTACTTTATGCTGATGGCATGGTAGTGTTAGTGAAGATTGAAGTTTGATAAGTAAATTGTATGCGAGATGCGAAGAGATAGATATGAGAATGAATGTTGCCAAATCCAAAAAATAGCAACATAAAACTGTGAAAGAAAAAGTAAATGCAATATATGAGTGAATAATAAAGGTTGGAGCAAGTGGATGAATTCTGCTATTTGGGTAGTATTTTATCAAGATGATGGCAGAGTTAAGAGGGACATCAAATAGCGTTTAGTTTTAGGAAACAATGTCAATGGGGGTATTCAGACGTATATATCCAAACCGGAAAGAATTAAAATTTGCTAAGATAATAGTCCGTAATAGTATTTTGGTGCCAACTTAAATGCACGAAAGTTAAACGTGGACAATAACCAATAAGAGCCGAATAAATTCTATAGAAATGCGTGCATTGAGAAAAATATACGGGATAATAATGTATTACAGAATACGAAATGAAATGATTACAGATGAATGTGAACTTAAAGCTGATGTGTTGAGTAAGATGAATAAGAACACGCTGAGAGGGTCTGGGCACGTGGAACAAATGAAAGAAGAAATATTAACATAACAAGTATATAGTGCAAATGTAAGTGTAAGGCGTGTGAAAGGAAGACCAAGGAAAGGATCGTTGGATCAAGTGAATGATATTTTGAAAGAAGGAAACGTAGAAAGTCAGAGAAATCGTAGAAGTTATATGAGAACGTGTATGGATATGGAGGAGGCTAAGGATGTGTGTTGTGGGAAAGTCTGGCACTCTGTCTTCTCTACCTTCTCCGACAGGAATATGGCGTGAAAATGTTTGGGAATCGCTCTTCTAGCGAATTCTTTTCTTATGAACAACATTCTCGATTGTCCAAGAAACGTGTCTCCGCATGATATCTGAAGACATTATACGAATATTTCTTTAGATTATTGTTCTTGAATGCAATAAAGCTATATTCCTGGTTTTCATTATCGTTCCTTTGCGTTGATACCGAATTAATAGAGCAAATATTATATTTTTCTTAATTCAATCAGAATTAATCGATACATATATGGACATACCATATACACATATTCAAAAAGGATTAAACTTGCCAGACATATTTATTTAGTTTCTTTGAAATATCAAATGAATATACTTCAACGAACTCCTTAGCCTAGTTGGTAAGCCTATCTTCCAGCCTAGGGGTTACAGATTCGATTCTCGTT
This sequence comes from Odontocerum albicorne, assembly GCA_949825065.1. NCBI lineage: Eukaryota > Metazoa > Arthropoda > Insecta > Trichoptera > Odontoceridae > Odontocerum > Odontocerum albicorne. The sequence continues at coordinate 14,102,380 of OX463838.1, forward strand.
GGAATCCAATTTATTTGAAAAATGATTCCAGTATAGTGTTCACCTAAGGATTCTTTAATATTTTTCTGGTTGGTTGAGAGAAGTTGTCCCATGAGAATGAACCCACCAGGTTGTACTGTATGCAACGAAAGTGTTATACAATTATTTTACTGATTCACCTTAACCGTAAGTGACCCAAATAACATTAATTTATACTTGCAAATCAAATTGTGGATAATACGTCAATATAAATAATAAAGAAACACACAATTTCAGACGATTTTTTCTTGTATTTTCGGAGAAAATTGATGAAAACTTTTTTTCATACTCACACTTATTTTCCTATTGGAGCATTGTTACAAATTCTGCAACAATATTCCAGCCAACACAACCCTTTTATCTGCGAATTGTGTCCTTCAAGGGACTTTCCACTGAAACGCTTTCACTGGGCGCTGCCATAAACATTCTTTTTGTGAGACGGTTATCTGACATTCTCAATACATGTATGTCATAACTTAATCAACTTAGATATTTCTTTCTATTGAAACACTTCGACTGGGTATTCCATGAACACTATTTTTGTGATACTATTATCTGGCATTCCCAACACATGTCCTAACTTAATTATTGTTCAACTGAAATGCTTTGACTGGGTGTTGCCATGGACACTATTTTCGTGAGACGGTTATCTGATAATCTCTACACATGTCCTAACTTGTTCGACTTAGATTTATCTTTCTACTGAAATGCTTCGACTGGGTGTTGCCACAAACACTCTTTTCGGGAAACGGTTATGTGAAATGCTCAAAACATGTTCTAACTTAATCATCTTGGATTTTTCTTTCCATTGAAACATTTCGACTGGGTGTTGCCGCAATCACTTTTTTTCGTAAGACGGTTATCTGACAATCTCAATACATGTCCCAACTTAATCCACTTAGATTTTTCCTTCCATCGAAAAGCTTTGACTGGGTGTTGCCATGAACACTCTTATTATGATACTGTTATTTGGCGTTCTCAACACATGTCCTAATTTAAGCAACATGGATTTTTCTTTCAACTGAAACGCTTCCACTGGGCGTTGCCATAAATAAACACTCGTTTCGTTTGATGGTTATCTGGTATTCTCAACGCATGTCGTAACTTAATCAACTTGGATTTTTCGACAAGTAGAGTTAAGAGTTCGAAGATAAAATGTTCGAGTTGATTAATATATAAAAGAATTTCCCGATAAGACGGATAACGAAAAAAATGAATCTTGCTCCTTGGATACATTGTATGTTCAATGCGATAAATATTTAATGGAATTGCGTAAATGGAATCGAAGGGTATCGAGGGAGACCATATTTTATACAAAAGCAATTTATCGATAAGGAACGCACATGGCTCAGTCATTTACTCTTTTATGGTACCCGATGTAAATTCATCAACGGAGAGGCAACCATAAACGTGGCTTGCTTGCTATTTAACTGCCTTTCTGTATTAATATGTATATAGTAAGTCCCCATTCCTGTCTCAGACGCAATCATTCAAGACAATACGAAGATTCTGGGGAGAGTCACGAAATATTTTGTGATAAGCCATATATTTAGCACAAACTTTATTGATACCCAGCCCAATGAGGCAATGCGGAGAGTCATTGCCACTTTAAAATCAACTTCTTAGGCATGGTTTCCGGTTCTTGCAAACCTCTTTATCTACTATGCGAAGATGTCTCTAAATGACATTCGATCTATGCACGTGGGTATTTACTATCCTTCTCTAATTCGCTTTAAATTTCGATGACCTTTCTGGATCGAGGAACAATGATTGATTGAGAGAAATATGAGCTCAGCAGATGGATGGTGATAGTAACGGAATCGGTCCTTGGTCAGAAATCTCAACCTTGTGAGGGATCCTAACGTGTTTCTGCAAGGATTTGACCTGCTACAAAGATTGTGTTGTACCCTGAATTGTCTTATATGTAGCCACGGTTCCAGTGCACACGCCTCGTATAAATTAGGTTTCATTGAATCTCCACTGTGTTTATGTGGAACGGCCCAGACTGTCGGTTGGTTACATTTTCAAAGATGGTCTAAGAGATTCGTTGGGTAACTCCTGAGGCTATTTAATTAATGCTCTGTGAAAGATAAGCCATACGAGAGAAGAAGAATTTAGAGATTTGGAGGTCATATATGACTTTGTATATCTTAGGTGTACAATTACTGATGACGGTGCAAGTGAAACTGAAATTAGGAACAAAGGTTTGGTGAAGAATGCTATGTCGAAGCTAGAACTGATTTGTAGAAATAGATATCTTTCGAGGAGTGACAATACATCTTGGTAAAACTCTGGTTTTCTGAATATCCTTATATGCCTCAGAAACTTGGAAAATTTAAGTGAGATAAAGACCAAGAATATACTCTATAGAGATGCGGTGCTGGGAGAAGATTGCTGGACGTTTGGAAGGAACGACGAAAATATGCCCTGTATTAGAAGAACGTAACATCTCACTATGTGACGTATTTTTCAGTTCTTTGGTCACATAGTTACTACCAATGTTAAGTATACAAGAATAATTTGTTAAAATCGATCAAAACTAAGAGAAACATGATAAATTGTAATACTCAATTCCAATTATGTTTTCATGAGAAAATTAGCCCTTTATATTTAAAAAAAAAAAAGAAATCTTTTTTATCTGTCGCGTTTGCCGATCTCTGCATTAGAGATACTCTTATGTTAACTCTTCATTTTGAATCCACATAGGGATACATCACATTAATGTGCGTGCTACGCTACGGGGAATTGTCCATTTTTTCTGGAATTAAACAGAGCGGAAATTAAAGGTTTATTTTGTACATAAAACAATTTTTTCTTATTACACTTTTGTTTACGAGAAATTTCATTGTTTTTTACTCAGTTATTGTGCAAACATACCATAACACAAGGTTTGCCTTTCAGGGTAAACCTTTCGTATTGTCGATATCCTTAAACTTACTCACGCAGCTTTTTTCCCCGATTTAAATAAAAATAAAATTTAAGCAGCGCCAACTTTCTTCAAGGACGTTAAACTCGGGAATCAGATTATTTATTACTGAAATATTAAAAATATTGCAAAAAAGTAAGGATGGGAAGGTGAAGGATGACGACTTTTAATGACCTCCGTGGCCTGGTTGTAAGACACTTGTCTGCCGATCCGGAGGTTGCGGGTTCGATCCCCGCTGGAACCCAGATTTTTATAAAATAGGATTCCAGTCTGGTTAACACTTAGGGCCTATCAAAACATCTTTCTGGTTGGCTGGAAGAGATTGCCAAACGGCAATAAACTCGCCAGGTTAAAAAAAAAAGGATGTGGCCATGTCTTTGGTTCTCATATTTATACACTTCGGCTTTAAATTAAAACTATATCTTGATTTCGTTATATACAGTACAGCCTGGTGTGCTTATTTCCATGTCACAATCTCTTTCAACGAACCTGAATGATGTTAAAGAGGCTTTAAGCGAAAACCAATTGAAACCCTTTTAAAGGAAATTTGGCATCAACTGAAATCAAACCCGCAACCTTCGGATTGGGAGATTAGCGTCTTGCCAACTAGGTCACAAAGATCGTAATACATGATCAAGATTTCATAATATTCACGAATTAAAAAAAAAAAAACAACGGCTCTATGGTTAAAATATGAATTGAAAAAAATCGAAACATTAAGTCTTAACATCCGAATTGGTTAATGGGGAATTAAATAAAACAAATATTTGAAAAAATTTAATCAATAAAATACATGAACACCATTTTAACCCAAGATACAAAAAAAATAAGTTTATTAGATAATTAAAATCAATTGAAAGGATTCTCATTTAAGTTGATTAAAAAATAATAAAAAATATTATGAATATCAACAAAATTGACTTAATTTTCATAAATATTTGACAAATGAAACATAAAATTGTTTATGAAAAGTAACTTAATTTAAATCAATATTTGATAAAAGATACATATGGGTAATTTATGAATAGTGACAAAAGTAAATATATTTTCATTAACATTATGCATGAAAAAATAAAGGTAGATAATGAATAGTGAACAAAATAACTTACTTTTCATAAATATTTGACAAAATAAAGTTAATGGTTATGAATAGTGACGAAAGTAACGAAATTTTCATAAACATTTGACAAAAGAAACATGAAAGGAAAACTTCTCTTCCATCTTTCGCTTCCTTAAAAATCTCTTCGCATCTTCTCAAACAATTTCAACACACATCTTCTCAAACAATCGGTTTATCTGACTTAACATTTCTTTCACAACATTTTTATTCATTTGATCTACTCAATTTCCTCGATCTTTCTCTTTTACGACTCTCACTTACATTCAACATTATTAGGATAATTTAAAACAAATTCGTACACCTTATTTAAATATGTAGTAAGCGTTAAAAAAATTATTTACTCAAATTTAAAAAAAAAGATTGACCAGTAAATTTTGTAGTTTTGATGGAATTAAAGCGATTAAAAAAATAAGTATGAAACCTGCACTTGGAGTTTCAAATTAATCCTTTCGTCGTGTTTTATAGTAATCTTTTACAACCAATCTCATCACCGACTAAAAGTAACTAGTATTGAAGCAACGTAGCAGCGCGTTAATCCTCAGCACCTTCTTCTTCGTCGAATTCCCCTTCTTCCTCAGCGCTAGCCTCTTGATATTGCTGATATTCAGAGACCAAATCGTTCATGTTGCTTTCAGCTTCTGTGAACTCCATTTCATCCATTCCTTCGCCAGTATACCAATGGAGGAAAGCCTTTCTTCTAAACATGGCTGTAAACTGCTCAGAAACTCTCTTGAACAATTCTTGAATAGCGGTAGAGTTACCAATAAATGTAGCAGACATCTTCAATCCTCGTGGTGGAATGTCGCAGACTGCTGTCTTCACATTGTTAGGAATCCACTCAGCAAAATATGAAGAATTCTTGTTTTGGATATTCAACATTTGCTCGTCTACTTCTTTCATCGACATCCTACCACGAAATATTGCAGCCACTGTCAAGTAACGACCATGTCTTGGATCACATGCTGCCATCATATTTTTGGCATCAAACATCTGTTGAGTCAATTCGGGAACAGTTAAAGCCCTGTATTGTTGGCTTCCTCTTGAAGTCAATGGAACAAATCCTGGAATAAAGAAATGTAAGCGAGGAAAAGGAACCATATTGACAGCTAATTTTCTCAAATCTGCATTGAGTTGACCAGGGAATCGAAGACATGTGGTGACACCAGACATTGTAGCAGAAACAAGATGGTTTAAGTCACCATAAGTTGGTGTTGCAAGCTTCAAGGTTCTGAAGCAAATATCATACAAGGCTTCATTGTCAATGCAGAAACATTCGTCAGTGTTTTCCACTAGCTGATGTACGGACAATGTTGCATTGTATGGTTCCACAACAGTGTCTGATACTTTAGGAGATGGTACCACACTAAATGTGTTCATAACACGATCGGGATACTCTTCTCTAATTTTGGAGATCAGCAAAGTTCCCAAACCAGCGCCAGTTCCACCTCCCAAAGAGTGTGTCATCTGAAATCCTTGCAGACAGTCACATCCTTCAGCCTCTTTTCTCACCACATCCAAGACGGAATCAACCAATTCCGCACCTTCAGTGTAGTGTCCTTTGGCCCAGTTGTTACCTGCACCTGACTGACCGAAAACGAAGTTGTCTGGTCTGAAGATTTGCCCAAAGGGTCCAGAGCGCACAGAATCCATAGTTCCAGGTTCGAGATCGACCAGGACAGCCCTCGGGACGTATTTACCAGCGATGGCCTCATTGTAGTAGACATTAATTCGCTCAAGTTGCAAATCCGAGTCTCCGCAGTATGTTCCGGTGGGCTCGATTCCATGCTCGTCAGAAATAACTTCCCAGAACTATAACAAAATTAAACTATTATTTTATTGGCATACAAAAAACTCATTCAGTTTTTCATCCCTTAATTATTTACTATACACGACCTATTTTAGTCTTGCTTAACCCTAAAATACTTTAATGAAATTGTGGTTTACTCAATGTTGGATCTCAAAAAAGCGGAAACATAAACGTAGAACACTGATTTAAAGTATACTAGTATTCCTTAGAGCCTCTTGAAAAATATGAAGCACTTAACTTGATGTTGTTCCCATACCAGAACTATGTTGTTTGAAAAGTGTGTATTGTATAACATTTTGTTGTATACAGTACAACTTAGTAGGCGTAGAAGAGATTGCCATTTGACAATTTCTTGCAATCATAAAAAAATATGATAGAAATCCGAGTGAAAACCAGACTAAAACCTTTTTTAAATCTTGGTTCCAAGAGGGTACGAACCCGTAATCTCTTTGTCGGAAGACATGCTTTTTCCAAAATCATTGATTGAACAAAATACTGGATTTTCTATCGCCTTTTAAGAGTTTTAGCGTATTGCATCCTCTGAAGTTTTGTAAGGCTCACGTTTGATAATCCAAGAGAATTTTTTATCATAGTTTCGATGGTCTTCGAAAAACGCTGCATGGTAATGGAATCGCGCTTGGAGTGATTGTGATAAAAAATCTGCATAAAGAAATGAGTTTTTACCTTAGCTCCAATTTGGTTTCCACACTGGCCAGCTTGAATGTGAACAATTTCACGCATTTTTCAATAAAATTTAGACGACTTTTCCAAATTTAGACGGCGACGAAATAGTTTGTAACAGCTATTTAAATTGGCAAAAGAATGAAAAAATCAAAATATATAGAAATAAATGGATATTATTCAATGGTGACCAGACCTACTCGCACCATGAAACGTGATGGAATGAAAATTTTCTAGAAATTTTCCAGTTATTATTTTCAATTGTTTTAAAATGCAGTTTCGAATTTATTTCGGAATGAAATTTTTTATCGATAAAATATTTTAAGTACCTATTGTAAAATGTTTTGAAATCAAATCACTACGTCTGTAGCCTAGTTGGTAAGATAATGATATTCCCCAGCCCGGGGGTAACGGTTTCGATTCACGTTGGAACTCAGATTTTTTAAAATAATTCAATATTGATTTTCAATTACGGCCCCTTTAACATTTTTTTGGTTGATTGGAATATATTACTTTACAGCAATAAGCTCTCTAAGTTGTACTGTATGCAACAAACGTATAATAAAAGGTCTTTCAAATTGAGCGGTTTTTTTATTCTATCATATTTTTTTAAATTCTTGAATAAAATACACAATTTGCTTTGATTTTAAAAAAACTTTCAATTCATTGAAGTACAAATGTATGACATTTAAACACAAAAAAAAAACAATATCCGCCAAATGTCCACCTCTTGCAGCTCCACAGATGTCCACTCTTTTGTCAAAATCTTTGGTGACATTTTGGCATAATTGCGGTTCTAACTCACCAATAACGCGAATAATTTCGTCCTTCAGCTCAGAAATTGATCGGAGGTCATTCTTATAGACCTGGCTTTTTAAGTAACCCCAGAGAAAATAGTCCAACGGTGTCAGATCACATGATCTTGATGGCCAATTAACATAATCGTTTCCGGAGATTTCAATACATAAAATAATTCTCATTTTGAACTCGTTGTTGTATTGTATACGACTCCATTTTTATAAATGTCATCCATTACACTTCTCAAATGTCACAAGACCCAGGCAAGTTCACGACGCCATCTGTGTTTTATCTAAGAATTCAAAAACCGTTCAATTTGAAAGACCCTTTATAATATACTCGTATAATATTATAGTTTCATGGTTTCTCAGATACAGTAGCTGCTTTTAATAACTTTCGGGGTTTCTTTGCGCCGATATATTGACAATTATTGAGATGTTATATTTTGCTTGATGATCACACTTTTAATGTATCATACAATAGTTGAACATACAGATAATTATTGTAATTAATATTTTTAATTCTAAATGGAACATCTCCACTTTATTAGTTGAAAGGAAGAAAAAAAAACAATACACTGAATATCACGTTACATATACACTCGTATACTCATTAACACACGTATACATATAGCATATTCATTAACCAACACATGCGCAGACATACATACAAATGCATTAGTATTTTGAGGCAACCAAAGTTGAGCAATAATTACAACCGAATTCATGTATCCATTTTTCGTTTCTATTTTGAAATACTTTATTTCTTTCATCTCTGATGTGGAGTTCATTCTCGGAATGAGATGGTTTTGAATGATTCGAAACACGTGAAAACCAGTCTGCTCAATGGATGTCTTGAAATTGAAGATAGAAATCCGTGTTGTGTTTTAATTGTAGTATTATTAGTTGTATAACCAAAAAACGTTAGGTTTTCTTATTAATGTAGTTTTATTTCGATATTAATAACAATCAGAATCAATTTCGAGAACTAAGTGCTTTTTTAAATGGCATTTAAAGACGTTGATTAAAGAAGAAAGTAGTTCTCTTTAAAAGGCCTATCAGGTAGAGCTTGATCATTATAAATGCATTCACGTGCTAGACGATTAGCCATGGAACAATGCCGCAGACGCTATGGGCAAATCCTTCCTCATAATTGGAGTCACTTATTCAAACGGAGAAGTTCATGAAAAGCCTCAGAGCCATTCAGTGGCACAAATTAGTCATCCTTTCTACAAGACTCAATGATGAATCCTCGGTCAGGTTCCGCTCTCTGTATCCGTTTCTTTCGACCAATATGGCTAAGTGTTGGCATTGTTTTACGATTCACGACTCAGGTGTTCATTAACGATTCTTGCTTTGAAGAAATAATAAGTTGGAAAATATTTCAGCAACTTCTATTAATGTTTTATATTTTTCTATCATCTAACGTTATAAAAATACATTACAACGTATCGTTCGTTACGTTGTAATATACTTATGTAATAATGGTGCGCTTCAACACATATACTCAAACCGGACAATATAAAAATCTGCTAAGATGATAGTCCACAATAATATTTTTGTACGAACTTTAGTGCATGGGAGAGAAACGTGAACGTATAAAAATACTGAAAAGAACTGTTGATTTTTTTTATTATTAATGCTTAATATAGATGTATTAATAAATACTTATGTTGTTTATAGTTAAGGCATTAACGTTGTGGAGGTTTAAATACATTGATTTTTATCAAACACTGTTTATTCCACTTTTTTGTGACGGTATAACCCTACCGGTTTCAAGCCTTTCGCCTCATCTTCAGGGGAGCACAAACAAGACTAAATGCTGTTCAAACTGGTACCGATATACACGCTTCAACGGTTGGGGGCTGAGGGGTGAGGGAGGCATGGGACGATTTCGGCCAAGAGCGGAGAGATTTTTGGGATATAACTGTTCAACAGATGTTCGGATCGATGTACTTTTTACTGTTTTCCATATTTTTTTCATTTCTTTCATTATTTTCTCGGCATATCTCTCCCTCGTTCTGCATTTAGTTCACATATAGATATGTTTGTTTTTAAAGCTTTTTTAAATTTATTAACTTTTTTTATTCTTCTTATAATATTCGTTTCTATCAAAGAGTTATTCCTTATTCGATCATCTCTTACTTTTTGATACATATAGTATGTATTTCTACTACATTTATTCTACTCTAACCACTCATTTTCAATGTCCAGACTTTGCTGCTAGATATCAATACAGTGCTGCTTTATTGTGTACATCTGGTTTGTTAGAAAATATTTCTTACGTATCTTATGCTTACTGTCAGATTTAGAAGTATAGTATTTTCTTTTAAATGAAATCAGAATTATTTTAGATTTTCGTAATTTGACCGGTTCTCTTTTTAGATGAGAATAATATAGAAAAATATCTGTTTATTACAACGCTATAAAATATACTTTGAAATTCAAACCAGATTAACCTTTATGTAATTGATATTTTGCTTGACACCCGATATTTTACAATGAGATGCCATAAAATTCCCAGAAATTCCGCGAAATAAAGAATTACACTTTGGGTTTCATCAAAATCCAAAAATTAAAACTAGGTATTCCATTTTTATCGAAAATTTTTGCAAAACATGTATCAGTAAAAAAATATTTCGATTTTATGAATGAATTAAATTACTTCGCCTTTTTTGTTGAAATACAAGTATAAAATAACATTAGACCTTGATGCTTTTACACATTTTATAGTAGATCACACTTAAAACATTATTCATTTAGGTTAATTATTTTTTTAAACTTATTAAAACTGATTTTCAGCTTTTATTCGATTCATTGAACATCACATTGTATTTAAGTCGCTTAAGGTCGCACTACAATATACTAATCGGTTTTAATAACATTTATTAAGGATTAAATACTATATAGATTGCGATCGAAAGTGCTATATAGCCATTGGTTTAGAAATATCATTAGACAAGGATTTAACATCTGTATATGTCGGATGCGTATTGGATATTCTTCCACAAAGGAACATTTGACAAAGATCCAAGTTTTAAATTCTAGCAAGAGCACGATATATGGTACGAGTAGCAACATTCGTTGATACTATATTTCACTTATAATTTCTTCTAGCTACGATACTAAGAAGTTTTAAATTACGATCCTATAACGCTCTCCAGCGACTTTTACTACATTTCCTCCTTTTTCCTAAAAAAAATAAGACCCAGTGACTTTTCTGGCCGTAACACCACACCAAACCGTCAATTTAAGTGAATGCAAAGATCTCTGATGAAAGATATTGGGATTTTCTGATCCCCAGAATCTTGAATGTTCTTTAGTGATAAAGTCACTCAAAGGAAAAATAACCTTCACCACTAATTATTATTTTCGTAGCGATTTTTCGATACTTTTTGCAAGATTAAGAAAACCACAAACGTATTCCTAGTTACTCTTGATTCTTTAAACCTAGCAAATAACGTTAGAATGCAGTCTGCAGACGGAGCATTCGTAGTGTTAAAATCACGCCTAAACGTGCAGTTACTTATGAAATAAATTTCCGCAATTTTCGTAGACTAATAAGATGTGTACTTATCCATTATAATATCTTTGGGGTAAAAATTTATTACTGGAAAATAAAAAAAAATACAAAAATTATTACTAGCAAAATATTTTATTTTTCGCAATGAGAAAGTGACTTTCATAATCTTACACGTTATGATAAGAAGATTTTCAGTCTTGAATTTACCTGGGAAGATGTGGAGTGACGAGGTGCGGTTTGATCTAGATGGATGCATTTGTAGCATCCCTGTGACGGAATAAGAAGGGTGTTTTGAATAAATAATCTTTACTGAAGTGATATTTTTCTTCTCGTGTCAAAGGCATTATACTATTTCCTCCCAAAATTCTGCCACCTGGATAACATTGGGCTTTCCACGGATCAAGTCGTTTTCAGTTCAAGATACCGGACTCCTCGGGCACTGTGTCGCGCGGACTGTTCTTCACCGCATATACAGAGAGTCGCTCCATAACGTAACATTCCCCATTTTGACATGTTATCTTTAATTCTCCCAATTTCTGTACGGAACCTGTTAAGAGATTTTCAGGTTCTCCCGTAGTCTTCGAAACCAGGTAGCATTTCTTTTACAGAAAAAATCCACCCGCTGGGACCCAAAGTTCCTCTCCACTCGTTCATCCTAGCAATAGTAGATGGATGTTAGAAAAACTTTGTGGTCCTAATGAAACTGTGTCTGTATTTAAACCTAGTGGCTTGGGGCTGATTGTTATGCAAGTATGTGGAGTCAATTAATTGGTTCGATCTCTCAACATTGCTTCCAATGTCTCTCCTGATTTTTTGGGGAGCAATTATGAATTTTAGAGCCTCAATATTGAAGTGAAGTTGTTTGATGTTATACATTAAAATTTTATGTTTATTGCTTATTTTTTTGTTACAGTTTTAATAGTTCCTAGATGTCGTTTGTTCGTTAGTTATTTGTCGTAAACAATCACACTTCGGATATATGAATCAAAAAAATATATTTTGAATAGCGATAATCATATCTGGATAACACGTTTATCCCAGCAGATATTTTTTTGTTATTTTATTCTCAAACTCAACAGTACAATATGATTCATAAGTAAATAATAATATTTAACTGTAAACCAATAATAAAGTTTCACATGATCATTGGAGACATGAACAATCAGCGAAACAGAAAGAAAACACAAACAACACAAACGAAATCAACTCAAGTCGACTTATTGTGTGAGGAAGAAGGGAGAGGAAAAAGGAAGATAATATATAGATATTTTGTCTTTATAATTCTATGTTTGGATGGTGTATTCATTCCCAGATTATGTTAAGAAAGAGAGTGACATACGAGTAAAATGTTTAAAAGTTATCTATGATATACGCAAAATTTTATCTATGCTCGATTCAAAGCAACGTTTATAATAATGATGAAAAGATTACCTGAATTGTGAATTAAGATATTTACTCAAAAGCGCTGCGTTTTTTAAATTTATTTAAGACATACATATGTTATAAGCGCTACTAGATAAATTCAGATGTAAAATGGTCTGAAAGTAAGATACAAAAAACAGAATTTCCTTAATCAATATCCTGGCTATTGATAGTAAACTGACTATCAATCAATAACCTGAATATTTCCATGTTCAATGGAGTATGTTAAGGAAGCCCCATGACATTTTAAGAACCATGTCCCTGATTGATACTGTAATTTGTCTATAATAATTTGTAATTTTCATTGATAAAAGAAAACACTATAAATGTAATAAATTCTCGTATTTCACTGTTCATTTAAGCCATGCAATTCTTAGATGAAGAAAAAAGTTTCAATTGCTCTCATTAGGTTCTGTTTGAATTATAACATAAAAATAAATTAGAAGTGAAAGCCGCAGGGCGAATGTGGAACTCGAGATTTTTCCATTTAGACTCAAGAAATGACTTTCCTAATCTTCTTGGTTTCTCGGTACGAGTGGACTTGATTATATTTATGATGCAATCTTCCATTTTAGAAAAAAAAAAGTTAGGTTACGACGAAGTGAACTAGATTACATTCCCGTTCCTAGATTGAAAGAAATTAATATTGACATTTTTACGCTTTGTTGTTGGAATTTGTATACTAACGATAATAATATTTCTTCATAAATTCATCTGAAACGTAAAAGTCCCTTTCAAGTAATTGCTTCCGATTAGCTGATTTTTGTTTTAAAATGATTATTATGTATTAATGACAGTGTTTTAAACTTAGCAAATTAAAATGATATTCTATCAAAATTAACAAAAAAGGCAAATTTCAAGGAAAATATGGGTTGACTATAGAAGTTAAGGACGAGGAATATTCCAAGTTCCATGTTTGTAGCTTTTTAGTTTTCTCTAAAATCTTTATAAGGATTCACGATTAAATATTGATAATTATAATGGACGAATTATTATTAAATCTTATGTAGCAACTACAAAAAATTCTTGATTCAATTAATTGCCCACTCTTAACTTAATTGAAGTCACTTCTACTTAAAAATAATTATATAATAATTAAAAATTATGCAAAATTTGTACTCAGTATCGGTTATCCTAGGATCACACAAAGATGGTGTTTCTTTCATGCATTCTCTTTTTCAAAATGACTTCTATCGTAGTTTGGCCAACATCACGGCAATCTTTATCTTGTTTACTGCAGCCTAATACAACTCAATAGAACTGCATCAAAACCATTCGCGCAATTTGTTAAGAATTTTTGACAAAATTTGGAGACAAAACTATAAAAAAATCCTATTACCAAACCCCCTAGTTTGACAAAACCTTGTAAGACATGAAGTGCCAAGCTGTATACCAGCCTGTATAGCATATTGTGGAATACTTGTTTTCCTTATGATACTTGATTGGTGATAATGATGGCAGAGCCTGTTCAGAATCTTAATTTCTAATTTGTAAAATACTCTGGAAGATACTTTTTCCTGTAAATTTATTCATTGAAGTAATTTTTGCGTGTGCATGATGTTATTTTCTTATAATAAGAATATTTTTATTGTACGTTAACTATTCGAGAAATATGTATTTTATCAGAATTGATCGACGAAACTCAGATATATTTTATCATACGATGGAGTGTTTTAAATAAGTAGTTTTGATTTTCTTTTTAAAATATTGGTTTTTTAGAAAGGGATTGCGATATTACCTGAACGATGTATTTATGGATAGTCATATACATACCTATAAAATGATCGACGTAAATCTTCAGCAATTTCCCACGTTGCATATTACGCCATTAATCATAAATGGATGAACTCGGGAAATACAATAGTTACGCAATAAAATACGTAATCATTTCTACCGATTGTTGTGTGAATATTGAAAAGACACTAAATTTGTTATTGTATGTTGTTATGAGGTCGGAAATTTATCACAACGTTACTAAAAGCTTTTAGGAAACTTGCGAAAAGAGTTTATTGTTTACAACAAAAAAAGATCAGTGTGTCTATACTACACTACATCTACCTCTTTTAGATTCGCTTTTAGATAAAAAAAAAAAAAAAAAGCTAGGATCCAGTGTAATTTTTACGGGTTTATTCTAAGAGATTTTTTTTTGAACAGAAGGAACCTATTGTCTTGCTTTGTACGTGATTTGATTTATAAGAATAGTGGAAACGGAATAAAATAATAAAACACGAATCCAACTACTCAGACCCAAAAGTGCGTAAGAATCTATTTTCCAAAGAAACGGAGGGTCGATATTGAACACTTTCGATAGAATTACCAATTCTTGAGTGGTTATTTATGTATTCTTCTTTCTTTTACGTTATACCTGTGGCTTGTTATTACCTATATAAGAACTGCCTCTCTTGAGATGTCGACTCAGCTATCCTTCTATCTTTTCGAAGGACTTCCTGGGGGACAACTGCTTTCCATCTTTTCGGAGTTCTTCCTGAGGGACAACCGCTTTCTATCTTTTCGGAGGTCTTTTGGGGGGCAACTGTCAGCGAGTATTTTATACATTGCCATGTAGGGCAACTCTTGTACTATCCATCCTTTCCATATGGCTTCTGTCCCATTTCATAATATTTTCTACTTAACATGTTTATCGGATATTGGAGTTTCTATGTTAGCTATATTTCTCAGTGTTTTATCTGCAACGGTTCTGAGGGTTTTCATTTAATTAATTCTGACTATATTTTTTGTTTTTATTGTACCTGCTTATATACACACTATCATGCTGTTTCCCATCTGGGGTAGGCAGATAATACAGAGCGCCAGACTTTCATATCTCGACAAACATGATTCGTCTCTTCTACATCCATACACATTTCTATACGATTTCTCTTACTTCCTACTTTTCCTTCTTTCAAAATATTTTCACTTGATCTACTTGACTATTATTTCCTTGAACTTCGTCTACCAAAACTTTGACTCATTTTTTTATAGTCTTTCTTCATTCATTTCACATGCCCAAACCATCTCAAAATGCTCTTCTACAAATTATCTGCTTATTTACGTATTGTATGCATAAACATAATTATTGTTTTTAATGTTGCATTTACCAAATATTCGTTAAATTGGCGATTTCAGACGTGGGGAATGTTGCCTCCCTAGGGGGCGATTTTAATTTATAGGGGACATTGATACTGTACTGATAGTATGTATTGAATTATTGGAGGGGTATTGGAGCTATCAAAGAGGTCGTTGTGGTATTTATTAAGTATTTTAATGATAGCAATATCTCAGCCTTAGTTCGGAAGTGCAAAAAGAAATAATTGAACTTCAAAATGACGAAGAGGAAAATATGTTCAACACTCCATGGTATCATTCCATACGGCTGTAATACTCGTACTATGGCATGTTCAACACTCCATGGTATCATTCCATACGGCTGTAATACTCGTACTATGGCATGTTCAACACT
The DNA here is from genome assembly GCA_949825065.1 of Odontocerum albicorne. Lineage (NCBI taxonomy): Eukaryota > Metazoa > Arthropoda > Insecta > Trichoptera > Odontoceridae > Odontocerum > Odontocerum albicorne. The sequence continues at coordinate 14,118,134 of OX463838.1, forward strand.
CCATGGTATCATTCCATACGGCTGTAATACTCGTACTATGGCATGTTCAACACTCCATGGTATCATTCCATACGGCTGTAATACTCGTACTATGGCATGTTCAACACTCCATGGTATCATTCCATACGGCTGGAATACTCGTACTATGGCATGTATCCAGTTCTTTAAAAAACGGCTAAGGTTTAATTCAAAGCCTTTCCATCTTGGTCCGTCGTTGAAACAGATATTTACAAAAATAATAATTGGCTAGAAATTGAAAGTCGTGGAGATTCGAAACTTTTATTACAAAAAAATGAATATAGAAGTACTCATAAAAAATCATGAAGCACAAGACACATTAAATATGATATTCTTTTTTTATGTTGATTCCTGATTTTGTAATTATTTTAGTCAGTATAAGTGTTATAACTGACACAATTCAATGTTTTAACAAAACAAATACACTACCACTAAAAAAAAATCATTCAAAATTTTAGGAACATTATTTGTGTTGCAAGAACTAACAATTAATTCTCAACGGTTACACTATGGAGAGATTGACTTATCCAAAGATAATCTAAGGGGGCGTTGGTCCAAAAAAGATTGGAAAACACTGCGTTAAATGATTCTATATTGTAAGACCATTACTTAGTTTTGTGAACCTCTTAATGATTTGCAGTAAAATGAAAAGTACTAAATGTGGGAGTAAGAAAAAATCAGATACAGATCCTCCATTGAATGAGTGCTGTACTAATGCATTTATAAGAGGAAACACATGGCCTCATTGAGTGCCACATTATACAGATCTCGCAACCATATGATACTGAAAGGGTCATCTATGATAATGCGTATGGAGTTGATTTGAATAAGTTGAAAACACGAGAAAAATGCAACATACAACTCAGTTCCAAAAATTTCCAACATACACAAGATAGGGCGTTTGTGGACAGATGCCACCGCATGGTCAGGCGATGTAACAGTTAATATTTGATACCTCTACCCTCAATAGTATTGTATAACAACTAGAGCCGATAGAACGACGTGATGTTTCGTTGTTTTCTGAAATGTTAACAATTGAATCAAGTTTCTTTCCACAGAAGGTAAAGCCCGCCAGAAATTAAATGACGTTAAGATGCTGTCGACGAAGAATCTTTTCTGTCATATTCCACGGTGAAATGTTAGTCTAAACAGTTTTACTTAGATAGATAATCGATTGAAGATGATCTTCGTCAAGGTAGACCAACAGTAGAAACAGTTATAAGAGTGTTACAAGGTAAAAGACTAAAATAAAAAAAAATCAGTAAGGCATGGCATTCCAAAATTATAGTGTTTCGAATTCTGGATGATCATTTTGGCATAAATAAGGTGGGCGCAAGATGGGTGTCAAAAATTCTTGAGTGCTGTCTAAAGGCATGGCACGTGTTAAACATTGCAATGAATTTTTAATGCTCTGCGATGGGAAAGAAAACTTCAGAATATTTTTTCAGTGGTATTGGTATTTCAGTGAAAAATTAATGCATCGTTCCATACAATGTATTGATCAGTACAGGGTGATTCAATTGATTTTTTTGTTTCATTATATCACCTTTTGCAAAATTTATAGTTACAGTCCAAAGTTTATAATCCTTCACTATCCACGCTCTTCAGACGCTTAACAAGATGTTGTAAGACCCTCGTTGGCTTGCTTCAAACAAACTTTTTGTATATTATTTATAGTTAAGGCATTAACATTGTGGAGGTTTAAATACATTGTAATTTGTTTTATCAAACACTGTTTATTCAAAAAAGTGTAATAAACAGTGTTTGACAAAACAAATTACAAACTTTTTGTAGTGTATAGAATGAAAATGTTATACAATAATACAAGGACTAATCATATAGCGCCATTAAAAGAGCAAACTTTCCTCAAAAGCGCATAAAATGTCACAGTAATCCTTATTTATAGGTATATACTAGTTGGTATTCATACTGTTTTATTTAATAAAATAAATGGTTGAAAAGTAATACAAAATGTACAATTCAAATAAAATTACGTTTAATGGTTGCGTTTTAAACTGCTGGACCATCATTTCATCTAATTTGAAAATACTCGCATATAAATTACACTCATTCAGTGAAACGTCGCATTGTCCAGTGAAAGTTATCAGTACTCTCGTTGATTTTTTTTCAATATTTGACAGACCTCATTTCTCGTCAATTTGTTATCACTTTCGATTTCAGTTGTTTTTGCTAAAAATAAATTCATTTTTAAAACAGTCGTGATTTTATTGGCAATACTGAGCTTATCTATTTATTTCAATGTTTTGTTTTGATGTTAAAATCAGGTCTGATACTGATGAATTCTCAAGTTCACATATTGCATGACAGCCATTTGACTATAGGTACATACTTGTATTAGTAGTAAAGTCATCATCAACATTACCATCACGTCAGGTCTCTATTGGTATAGGCAGAGAGATCAAATCTCCATGTTTCTTCTCTCAGAATATGATTAATTTGATAATGTTACGTTTTTATAGATATTCTCAAAATTCTCATACTTTTTTTACTACTTGAATAAATAATGTTAGTAAATCATTCATAATTCATTCTTTCCATGTGATTGAACAATCTCAACGTTCATTTATTCATCTTAAAAACTGCATCTTCTTTCGATCTGCATACTTGGCTAATGTCCTCATTCATTATTGTTTTTCCACACATTCTATGCAAAGTTCTGATTCCTCCTGCATTTATGTTACTTATATTGGATCTATCATAAGATTTCACTATGAACATACATCTAACATTTATGTTACTTATATTGGATCTATCATAAGATTTCATTATGAACATACATCTAAAATTTATGTTACTTATATTGGATCTATCATAAGATTTCATTATGAACATACATCTAACATTTATGTTACTTATATTGGATCTATCATAAGATTTCATTATGAACATACATCTAACATTTATGTTACTTATATTGGATCTATCATAAGATTTCATTATGAACATACATCTAACATTTATGTTACTTATATTGGATCTATCATAAGATTTAATTATGAACATACATCTAACATTTATGTTACTTATATTGGATCTATCATAAGATTTCATTATGAACATACATCTAACATTTATGTTACTTATATTGGATCTATCATAAGATTTCATTATGAACATACATCTAACATTTATGTTACTTATATTGGATCTATCATAAGATTTCATTATGAACATACATCTAACATTTATGTTACTTATATTGGATCTATCATAAGATTTCATTATGAACATACATCTAACATTTATGTTACTTATATTGGATCTATCATAAGATTTCATTATGAACATACATCTAAAATTTATGTTACTTATATTGGATCTATCATAAGATTTCATTATGAACATACATCTAACATTTATGTTACTTATATTGGATCTATCATAAGATTTCATTATGAACATACATCTAACATTTATGTTACTTATATTGGATCTATCATAAGATTTCATTATGAACATACATCTAAAATTTATGTTACTTATATTGGATCTATCATAAGATTTCATTATGAACATACATCTAACATTTATGTTACTTATATTGGATCTATCATAAGATTTCATTATGAACATACATCTAACATTTAAGTGCTCTAGTTGAAAGTATGAAAGTGAATTAACAGTAAAATATGAATTTCATATATTTCTACAGTATATAAATATTAACACCCTCCATGTAAATGCTTGAATTTCGTCTTCTGGAGGGTTCAGGCTCGATTCCTTACGATAACCAAACAAACTTAATGTATTTTTCAGGCTTTTTAAGTTGTTGAAAAGAGATAATAAATCACACTGTTTTGCGCACATTAAAATATTATCAATAGAATAATTGATAAAAAAGATTTTCAACAGGGGCTACGCTTTTTTAATATTTAAAAAAAATGTTCACTGGAAATTTGATTTCAGTCCAACTACTTTATTCTAATTGTAAATAAAAAAAATTAACTACTGATTTTCAATTATTTTTAACACTTAATTGCTTTCATGAATTAATAATTAATTTATTTTCATAATTTCCTGCCTAACTGAACACTTATTAATGTTCAATAATTATATTTAACAATTATAAAAAAATGTTAATTATATTTATTTCGCAACTTTATTAAAACTATAATAAATACATCGATAGCGTCATAACTATACACTACACTCCACCTAAACCCGAATGTGTTACTATCACATATTGGAAGATCTACAAGGTTTCTTTGTAGTTCGTCTTCCCTTGGTACTTTTTCACATATTTTCTTACCAAATATGTTTTTTTAATATATGCAGATGTGGAGTAATACCTAACCTAATGGCCGCATCCACTATCTTCATATCCTAATGCTCAACCTTTATAAATTTATTTTGTAATATTTTTAATCTGTGAATAAGAGTGGGTTCAAATCTTAGATAGATCGCCCTAGAGGAGAGCTCTCTAAACAGCGGTATATAAATTGTCTTTTTTTTATTATTCTTGAGAAAAAAATCGAAATGACTGCCCTCAAATAAAAGGGACACGGTCAAGGAAAATATAAACAATTGATAATGCTAACATATCATATCAACATTTATTTCCAAAATTTATTCGTTTACTGATTTCATAAAGTAACCTCCAGTGACCTTCACACTGACTTCAAAGATGGCGTGATAGTTCGCACTCTCTGGACTGTTTCATGATAGTAAACACTCAAATTTTCAGGAGTTAATTTAGTTGAAGTTATGGCATCAATTATTTGATCTACCAAACAATGGATTCTGGCGTAAAAATAGACATTATTGCTAGCGTCAGACATGAATTTCCCTTTGAATTGGTGCCAACTTTTGGCATTTAAGCTACAATTTACTTAATTATTATCTCTTCATTTGTTGTTTGCCTCATACCCGAAGAGTGTAAAGTAAAAAAGTCGCTACTCGAGGTCTAATGGTAAGCTTTAAGTAAGCTAAGCAAGCGAGCGTCCCAGGTTAGATTTCGAGCGGATTCACTTTTTGACTGATTTTACGCAGACTTTTCTTCTGAATTTGCGATTTTGTGCATTTTGATTTTAATTATATATAATTTTAGGTTTTATATGAAAATGCTGTCAAACTGTCTTATAGTTTTTGGCAATAGTCCGTGCTGCTTCAAACTAAATAAAATATTTATATACAAAAATCGAAACATAATGTATCATATAAGTGAATCAAGAAAATTTAAAGAAAAATGAAAGAAAATCGAAATACAATGTCCAAAATCCACATTAATGTGAAACTACCAAGTATTTGATAATCATACAGAGTTGAAGAGAGTTTCTATTTTTCTTAATAAAACTTTTATTCTCTTAAAGAGTATCGACACTATTAAAAATATTGAAAGCTCTAGAAACTGCTATTCAGCAATAAAAAACGCTATATACGAGTATATCTGAAAAAATAATTATTTCTTTGCATTTTTTTTTATTAAACAAAGTTAATTATTGTACAAACATTTGTCAAGGCTATACCTATATACAAATTTATTACTTAACTAATCTTAATTATATGTTATCATTTATGAACTTACTTAATCTTATTTTCCTACATATCATTTTATTTTACTTTTTTCAATCTTAGTATATGATTTCTTAGAAATAATTAACACCTACATACTTCTTATAACTAGATAACAATTCTTACACTAATTATTTAGCAAAAACAAGTCTACTCGTTCAGGCTACTTGTATTCCATCACATTCACTCAGACCTTGGTCGTCCCAGCTAATACTGTAGGTGGACTAGTCAGGCAACATATTTCTTTGCATTTATAACTTGTCTATTATATTTTTGTAATAGAACTGTCTTTAATCTACTTGTAGATTTGATTTTCTTGCAATCGAAACTATGGGTATTATAATACGAGTATATGATGACAATGTACTCGTTAAAGTGTAACAGCTTGCACAAAATTAACGAGTATACACGTTCACGCGTCATTAATCTACGTCTGATAATATAATATTTTCGATCGCAAGAGATGGCCAGTATTTAGACTGGATCGTAGCGCCTACAATAATGCTACTTTAATAGATAGATATCTAGTAGGTTGTAAGTTATTGCCACGTAGAAATAAACGTGTCAGTTGTAATATAATACAATGACGACGATATTTATTTCACCCTCTGTCAATGCCGGCCTCAAAATAACGAATACTATATATGTTTTATGTGCAATAATGCAATGAAACTAAAACTTTGAGTAATGTAAATTGTATAGAATATTTTTTATTATGTTTCCTCCGAACCCAAGCTGTGGGTAATCGGTTCGATTCCCGTCGTACAAAGATTTTTAAAAAAGGTTTCCAATATGATTTCACTTAATGCTTGTTAAACACCTTTCTGGTTGGTGGAAGATATTACCACATGACAATAAACTTGCCAGGCTGTACTGTATATAAAGAAAGTGTAATACGTGTCTGGCTGGTTTTTATTTTTGGTTTTTATGAACCCGTACTCTAATATTTATTTGATATAAGGTGAACTGGAGTTATTGTGTGACCATGAAAAATGTTTTTTAAATCAGTTTTAAGTATCACTATGAAAAGTAGAAATGAAATTTATACTTACAATGAAAATAGTTTTACCAGAGCAAAACATTTAGAAATCGGGCTTCGATGTTGCATACTATTATCATATATTGGTCTTGCGAGGGACATTGTGATTATAAATTAAGCGGTGAGTTATTGTTTGTAAGTGCTGTCATTCTGTGTTGTGAAAATGGTGCACTCCTTTCAACTAAGTGGTCCAAAATCGGTTGCTCATAATGTATTAGGTATATACATTTCGCTTGAACAGAACTGTTTTGAAAGTAAGCGTGATCAGGGTTGTCACAAATTGGCTTAGTTTGGATATTTTTTTTTTGAAGAAACTCACATTTTATATTTAGATTGAAACTCCCAAGCTTCGTCAGTTTTTCTTATTAGTTTATTATAAAGATACAGTTACATATACATCTTTTTATTACGTTAAATCATCTAGCAGGACTCGCATATTCAAGACAACCTATTTGGATTTATGGAGAAATTAACAGGAAGTATAACCCTTGTGCTTTTTACCGATTTTTCATCTTATACATTTTTCAAAAAAACTTTCATCAAATGTTTTTCACATCTTTTTCGAGGAATTTAGAAAGCAAACTGAATCTTTGAGATTATTTCATGGACTGAATGTATTTACATATACTATTATATATAATAATTATTTTCTTTAGAAATATAAATTGAAGGTCGATTATGTATATTTTTAATAGAATTTTTTAAATGTGTATTATAAATTTAAAATGTAAAAGGATGCTAAAAAAAAGGGAAAATTGTACAATGAAGTTCATTAAAAAGGAAGATTAATTATTTCATCCTAATCCCCCAACGAAATTCTAAAAAAGGGCATTCTTAAAATATCTATTAATAAATATACTGTAGATATTTACACCGGAAAGCGCAGTCAATACTTCTTTACATTTTTTCTATTATTTCTTCAATTTACATATTATATTATACGAGTGACTTAATTTTTTAGGCAGATAGGAAAGAGTGCTCTTTTGACCTTTGTTCTTGGGCCATATATGTTTCACATTCTATACATTTAGAGATCTCATACAATTTTTCTTGTTTCTATTACTTCACATTTCTTTTTTCAAAATGTTTTGACTTGGTCCCATCATACTTTTTTCGGCCTCCCCCTAGGAAGTCCTCACTTACGTTTGCATTAAAAAAAATTATAGTGTAAATTTTACAAAAAATCATAGGTTGATTTACTAGTTAAGTATTGTAGATTGATTTTAGGTTCGTATTTAATGTTTTTCTATAGCTTATTAGCTGCTTTATACGAACTCGGAGAGCATTACGGGGCGGTAAAAAATTAAACATTATAAAGGAGTCCGAAAAATTCTGCAATAGATTGGCCTACCGTACTCTTGAATTTTGGATCTTCTTATCACCATAACTTCGGATTTGATCTGTGAAAAATGTGTGTTTACTGAAGTAAGCACACAATAAACTAACTCAGTCAAAGGCATCATATTTTTTTACAGGTACATGCAGTTGTCTGTTTATCTGTTCCCATCCACACTCTCTTTAGGAATGAATTAGGTTCGTAAATTCGTAAAAAAATGTTTTTAGTCATATTTTGATGAAAGAGCTGTTCCCAAGGTAGAGCTCCTCCTCTGTTGGTACCACACCAAAGCGTGAAAAGGATAGGGGTATAACTCGCCTAAAAAGTAGATAATGTTTTACATTCTATCTATCGCTAAGATATAGGATGCGTCAGGTCTTTACCTGACGCATCCTATCCCTTAGCGTTTATTGAAATAGAGAAGATCGATCCCAAATAAAATGGATAAGATTAAAGCAAATAATAAAAATTAGTTGTGATAGCAACTTGTTTTTTTTTTGTGAAAAGGGCACCGACAGAAGGTCAGATACCACAGACAGAGATGAATATTAATTAAAAAAAATAAAAACAATAAAAATATGTATTAAAGCTACACAGAATGCCTTTAAAGATTAAACAAATCAAAAATTGTTCACAGAATTGGGGAAGCTGTAAAGCTATCCCTGGTCGCCACCGGGTCAGAGTAACCAATCGGGCCGAAGGTAGTCCGACGATTAGCTGCACGGAGCTCTTCGCTTTTTCGAGCGATTGTACTTTTTTAACCGAAGTCGTCAGAATTGAGTTTTTGGTAACCCTGCGTTAGTGTCTTGAGACACGTGTGCGCTCGTGCGTGCAGTAGCGCGTGCCGCCTGACAGCGGTGGTGGCGCGGTAGACGTGCGCGTTCTCGCTGCGTACTTCTGCGGCGGCCTGAACAACTGTAAACTTCTCTTCGAGGAGGAAATTATCATTCAGTGTCAGATCTATAGTTTCATTGTCAAATTTGTTCGCGCCCACGCCCACTCTATTTATAAATTATAGTGCCATGATTTGTAAAACAAATCAAAACATTAAGTGTTTTATTTTGTTGTTCCAATCCTTCGTCATTGTCGTTGCTGAGCTTTGTAGGCGAGGATCCTCTCGCCATTCCAATGTCAATCTCGAATTGCTTCTCCATCTACCTCCGCCACCTATTCTCAGTCATCAGGCGCCTTGCACAAAACCAAGGACTCCCGCAGACTGTCCTTATTGTGCTTCCTACCCACGGACTCTTCTCTTGCCCGTTAGTTCCCCATATAAGACCAATTAATATACAGTTATATACAATTTTTGAGTTTCGTTTTTGTGGTATACATGTGTTACGTTCTATTTCTTCTTCCGCGTATGGGACACTTCATGTGCGGGTTTCTAAACACTGTAGCCATGTCCCAGCATCGTCTGATATTGGGTGGAGCTACTGCAGTCCTCTCCAAAAATCGTACAGAGGACACCAGTTCAGGATATGACATGTTGTTTACTACACATATATAGAGGCTAGTCAGTCAGTCCTCATTAATGGAAGTTGGAACCTGTGCAGTCTACTCCATACTCCAGCCTGTTGAAAGAGTACCAGAGCTTTATCGGTACTGACAATCTAGTCAGTAGTCGTTTCTCACATTCCCAAAGTCCACGCTACCCCTCATGTAGCTTCAATTGAGCGTTTCTTAGTATTTTGCTCTTTAAGATAAAATGAGTCATGAGTTGTGTGGGCTGGAGACGTCTGCATGGATAAGTAGGTCCTTGTTCCGCGTCGCTTTCTCATGTTCCTTAATGAGCACATCCTCGCGTCGTAAATACAGTAGCGCAATGTAAGCCAGCAACGACAGTCGGCTTTACAGTTCCGTTATAATCCTGATCGTCTCATTCAATAAATATTACGTCGATCATTTTGACATGTACACTCTTGCATCTGCAGATCGGAATTCTGCCATTCGGATTACCAGAGCGATTTCTATAGTTCACAGTGTTCGCATGTAGCGCCTCCAAGAAGTTCTAGCGAGTTTTTGAAGAATATTCAATCTACAATATTTTGGAATTTTCGTTGAATTGAACAATTCGCTGATATATTGTAATTCTATTGTATATAAAATATTTGATAATAGACAACTCGTTATGCACTATTTAGTTTGATATATAAACCACGCCTAATTAGCACCAGTAAAGTGCTAATTAGGTGTGTTTTTATTAAGAGATCAATAATGGAAAGCATACTTTCCATTCAAGAAACCATTGAAACTTGCAATGCTGCCTTGCATATTTGTGGAATGATAAGGTTATGGGTCTCGTATAGGAAGCCAGATGGCCACATAAGTTGCCGCTGTGTCTTGTGAATGGTGGAATGTAGATATCCTACGAATTATTGTTTGAATTCAGTTACGGTAGCATTAGGTGACTAAATTTTTTTTATATATTGTATCTCTCGTTACCCAAGACTTCATTCTAATTGCAGTCTGTTCTTATAAAACCTTCGTAGGTTTTTAGGCGTTGCATCATTCCTCTCCTCTAGCGCTATGAGAATTTTCTTTGATAATTTTTGCCATAACAGTTTGCTAAGAACTACAAGCCAGGTTTATTGAAGCTCGGTGAAAAGAAGACTAGTCCAGTGCTCAGTGGTAACTTTATCCTCAATCTGTCTCTTCCAGATCATTTCTCTATATTTTTTTAAACTCGTATTACCGCTTATGATCTTCAACTGATGTTATCATATATACTGCATCCTATTTGGTGATTTCCTTGTTATAAACGATACTAAGAAACCCAGCTCTCCTGGTCCAATAACTTGTTTTATATTACTATAATGGTTGTTGAAAGTGAAGAGACTTAAATACAACCTTGTCAGAGAGAAGAAATATATTTGACCTCACAACATTATTTAAGATTGTCAGTTCGTATTTAAATAGTCCGGAACTAACTCAGTTTATCATGCTACACGTTCTTTGTAGGCCCAATCGACAAAATATTTTGTTCCATAGTAAAGCGGTTGAAAGTAATTATTTGTACAACTTTTTCATAACAAGACTACATATTGGGTAATCAATATGATCATTGTATGGATTCTCATATGGCATTGGTTACTTACAGGAGTAAAATGAAGAAGTTGTTCTCCCCGGGATGAATTGTATGGATTTGCTTTGTTGTGTTGTTCGACTTTTACTGTTTATTCCTATTGTATAACACTGCTTACGTGTCAATGTGAACTTCTACATGTTCTTGTTTTTTAATCTTTGTATTAAAAAGGTCGTTTTACCTTTGAAATACAAGTAATAAATTAATTAATATATTTCTTCCGATGTGCCAAGTTATTTCACGTTATCACTGTTATTTTTTCTTGAGTTTATTTCAGAATTTTTAGCTTGCTTTCATAACATGTGTGCCATTTTCGAAAAATCTCTTCAGGAGCTCCGGTATGAAACGCTAGAAGAGAATTTTGTACAAGACAAGAAATTCATACAATATTATTATTTTTTAATGATACACACCATGCTCCATTATCAGCTTGCAAGCCGTATGTTGCGCTGCCCTGTTCTAGAAAATTATTGTTTGGATAGTAATGTACTCGTATCTCGCGTGCAACGAAAAAAATCCGGTTTTCAATTGATGCATTGATTTACAGCAACTTTTCACTTTTCTTAAATTAATTGTCAGTATTACCACGAGAAGTGAAGATTCAAGAATAATTAATCCAAGTTTCATAAATTGAAATGAAAAGTAAAGCGGAATTTAAAGAATTGTCTAAATATGAGACATCAATATTGTGTTAAAGATGAAAATCGAAATGATTTTCAAATCATTGATTATATACAACTTATACTCGTATTGTCGGCAGCCGTGGTCTGACGGTTAGCATTAACGCTAAGTAACGGACGCACCAGGTTCGATTCCTGACAGATTTATTTGTTTAACACTTCATTGTAAAACAATTTGGCTGGTTTATATGCATGTGGTAATCTCTACCCACCAGCTAGAAGTCAGTCCGGATTTCCTTTCGGACTGGTTATATACTTGTATGTATTGTATGTAGCATATCAGAAACTAGTTTACATGTGCCTTGCCATAAATTCTTTTAGTGCTATTAAGCAACACAAAACAGCGCTATATAAAATTTCCTAATGAAAGGTTACAGCAGATTAAACTTGCCGATCAACTTTGAAATTTAATTTTCTTCCCATCAGAACTTTGGGTTTGATCTGACTGTGTTTACTGAAGTGATACGGCTTGCACACACGCCGATACACGCACAAGCGTCGCTCATCCTCAAGACGACTAACAATCATACTCAATCAGGAGGGATGGACAGTAGTATTTCAAGAATTTTTACGTCCAATAGTCCACCATATATTGACGATGTACGTATCCAAAACAAAAGCATTTTTCGGTTTGTTTGAAATAACGAGTCAACACACCTCAATTCTGTGTGTGGAATAAAAGCTTTTCAGTAAAGCGTTTATTTCATCGTTAAATTCCGCCATATTTTTTTCTCATTCCATGCAAACTCATACAGGATGATATGTTTTCGTATATATCTCAAAACATTAGATTGGGGTGAATCTTTTTTGTATTTATTCTTCTTATTCATATATCGTGTCCAGTCCACCTGACGTTTGCGATCATTCTTGAGAAATCTTTGGCGGCACATAATAGCTACTGAACTGTGGATACCTGTCATATTTCGAATACTTCAAGCTTATTTATCATTATTGTCTTCGTGGTTCATGTCTAAACATCATAAAAGTAGAATATATCATAACTCACATAGCAATTAATTATACGTTTCCGTAGTTATACGTCAATTATCTTACTTTATTTTACTTACAAAAAGAGTTTCTTGATATTTACTAAGACAATTTATTGATGTTTCAATAGAAGATTAGAGCAAGTTAAGAAATTCTGCTATAACGCAGTATTTTCTTGGATGACGGAAGAGTTACTAGAGATATCGAACGGCGTGTAGCTATAGGAAATGAAGTCAATTCAGGATAAAAAGATGTGCTTGAACCGGAGATTTTCAAAATCTGACAAGATGATAGTCAACAACAGTATTTTAGTACCAAATTTGACATGGGAAAAGACTGAAAGAAGTCAAATAAATGCTGTAGAAATGCGCGCACTGAGAGGAGTACATGACGTGATAATTTATGAATACGTAATGGAGTTAATAGGAATGAATGAGAACATAATACTGATGTATTAAGTAAGATGAAGAAGAGCACATTGAGATGGTTTGAGAAGGTAGAATAAATAAATGAAGAAAGACTAACAAAACAAATATACAATGCAAATGAGAGCGGGAGGTGTGGTACGGAAAGGCCAAGGAAAGTATGGATGGATCAAGTGAAAAATGTTTTGAAAGAAAGAAATGTAAAAAAATCATAAAAATAAGAGATTTATGAGGAGGTGTATGGGTGTGGAAGAGACAAAATATGTGTGTCGCGATAGGAAAATCAGACGCTCACGCTTTTCTACCTTCCTCGAGACGGATACGGCGTGATGGTATGTATGTATGTATAATAACTATTTTTCTTCACAGTAAAAAAACTATAAAGTACGGTGAGTACAAATATCAATGAATATTTTCAAATTTGTGCAAGGCAAGTAAAGGGCCTTTCAAATTGAGCGGTTTTTTAATTCTTGAATAAAACACAGATGGCGTCGCGAACTTGCCTGGGTCTTGTGACATTTGAAAAGTGTAATGTATGACATTTATAAAAATGGAGTCGTATACAATACAACAACGCATTCAAATTAGTAAATTATTTTATGTATTGAAATCTCCGGAAACGGTGATGTTAACCACCAAGATCATGTGATCTGACACCGTTGGACTATTTTCTCTGGAGTTACGTGAAAAACCAGGTCTATAAGAATGCCCCCCAATCAATTCCTGAGCGGAAGGATGAAATTATTCGCGTTATTGGTGAGTTAGAACCGCAATTATGCCAAAATGTCATCGAGAATTTTTACAAAATAGTGGACATTTGACGGATATTGTTTTTTTGTGTTTAAATGTCATACGTTATACTTCAATGACCAATAAAAAGTTTTTTGAAATCAAAGCAAATTGTGTTTTATTCAAAAATTTAAAAAAAAATAGAATTAAAAAAACCGCTTAATTTGAATTAGACCTTTATATATTTAGCGCTAGTATAACTTTAAAAATAACTTCGGTCCCGAGGAAATTGAATCCGAACTCTAGAATATAAAGTAAATATGTTACTAATAAGAACAACTGGCACTTTTGACCTTTCCCTTCCTGTGCTAAAAAAATCCGCGGGTTCCGGTGCTGTGTATTCAATACACGTAAAAATGAGCTATTTAAAATCGGAAAAATAAGAATATTCAAAGACAATCGCTTAAATTAATTAAATTTGAAGTCAAAAGTGATAATAATTGAAATTTAATTGCTGAAAACATGATAAAAACATCGGCCGACGTTCACAAAACGGGCAAAAAGATCACCTCAAATGGATGCCCGAGAGCTACTGAAGCGAGCGAACTGAGGTTCTTGCATTCCCACATACCGAAGTAGAGTGCGAGTGAGAGTGAAAGCGTCGCTTCCTCACCCATAGCGGTTTTTTTAGAATGAATATACCTACGTCACATACTGGCACACATTTGATTGTATTGGTGAATTTATTCCCGATTTTCACAAAATATTTCTGATGTGGTCGATAATTTCTAATTATTATTAATATTATTTTTTTCATTCAATGTGTAAATGTATCACGGAGGAATACCTACATAAAATCTGAACCCAGTATTTATTATATTTATAGATATTAAAGTTTTTAGAAGCAATGTGTACTAGTTACACATCACAGGGAAGGAAGGGTTAATGAACTTTAAAAAATATATCATGATAATTTCACTGTTTAAAAAAATACTTCGTCGGCCTGATTGGCTACTCCAATCTAGTGGCGATAAAGGATTGTTTTACTGCATTTGAAATTTCTTGTGAAAGTACTGGCAAACTTGCTAGGCTGTTTTAACTCCAGGTCTTAAGCCGCTTTACAAGTATAATTACAGAGCTGCAAGTTATTTTCTTTCTCCCGTGACGTCGAATATTAAGTCCACCGTCGCTACTATTCTTTACACACTCAGGTGTGTTGCCACCGGAGGATGACTCCCTTTGGACAGTTCCTTCTTCGTTACTACGTAACGTGACGTTCATAAAAAAATAAAGAAGATTTAGAACTTCTAATACTTATCGCTAGATGGGGATTTATTTTGTCCCCCATAATAGCGAGGGTCGTCGTGGGATCGAACTAAACTATTTAAAAAAATATGATATTAGGTAATGTGATATCAGTATATTGTAAAAAAATAAATATAGAATGCGAAAGCGATTAAAATAATTATTGTAGAAAAATTAAGGATTTTTGACAATAACTAATGCACCAATTTGTATTGTAATAATAATGATATTTTACAAAATACAGGATCGTCATATGATCGATATTTTTTTTAAAACTTTGAGAATATCAAAGGGAAATAAGAGTATGCTGAGTTGTATTTTTATGACATAACATTTGTGAATTTTATTTCCTTTCCTTTTTGGAATACTACTATGCTTTGTGGAAAAATAATACGAAAGTTTCCTCTGGTTTTATTAATATTTGAACTGAATAAACAAATCAGCTGAATGAGATATTCATGATATGGTGATGGTTTTTTTTTTCAAAAGTTACTCCGTAATGTATGCATCGATGTTGATAAGATATTGGATGAAAGAATTCCATGACATATGATTTTAACTTCATATGGATTTAAGTTGTTTTTTTTGTTATATCCGCTATTCTAGTAAATAAGATGGACATCGTATTGTATTGATTATCCATACGCAATTTTCATCTCCAAAGTACGAGTAACAACTATTAAGGATATACATATTTTAGACTAGATATGTGCACTGTACAACAATATATATAATTTTTAACCTATCACCTTCAATTATACATATTTTTGAACTAGCTGGCTAGACGCCTGTCTCCCGACCCGGAGATTGCGGGTTTAAATCTTGTTGGAACCCAGGTGTTTTTAAAAAATATTCAAGTCTGGTTTTTAATCAAGGCCTCTTTATCATATTTCTGGTTTGTTTACAAAGATGCACATTGCAATAAGTCCACCAAGTTGTACTGTATACAACGAAAGTGTAATACAATACAAAACAATAATTTGTCAAATGTGTTAAGTAAGATGAAGACGAAATCTGAGATGGTTTGGACATGGAGAACGAATTGATGAAGAAAGCCTAACAAAACAAATATGCAGAGCAAACGTGACTGGAAGGCGTGATAAAGGAAGATCAAAAAATGTATGATTAGATCAAGTGAATGACATTTTGAAAAAGTAAATGTAAAAAATCAGAGAAATCGTAATAGTTGTATGGATGTAGAAGAGTCGAGATCTGTGTCGCAATGCGAAAGTCTGGCGCTCTCCCCTCTCTGCCTTTCTCTGCAGGGATTTGTATGATAGTACACATATGTATTATATTGTATTAATGTATATGGATTTAATAATTTTATTGCCAAGGGAGATCCTCGTAATTTTTTTAAATAAAAGATAAACCGAATCCCAAGAGAAAATACCGATTATTCCAGGTCTCGATGTCTGGGTGTAAACAAAAATATCCCATTTTACGAGTCAGTTTGTAAGTATCGCGTATACACAAAAAGTTACGACAAACATTCTCCATATAAAATATAGGAAACACTACGCCGCGCCGTGAGTCTCATTTATGATGTATAATCTCGACACATTTATACCTACCAGACTCTTCCAAGTTAAGGTCCAGATATTCTAAAAAAATAATTTTACTTAGCATTTTGCCTTGTTTACGACGAAGTTTCTTACTCTAATCTTGCAGAAAAGAAAATCCATAATTTTTGTGTTTTTTTTTTCAATACATCTTTACACGTTATTCGACGCACTTTCAATTTGTGGTTTTGATTTTTTTACACTTATTTAATAAAGTAATATATGACACAAAAATTAGCTAAAGGCTATACTTTATAAAAATTTATATTTTAACTTATATATTTTAACGTTTATACACGTATAAAAATTTATATTTTAAGAACCGATCTAATAACTTAATTTTAATTTCCTACACGTCGTTTTATTTTTAATATTCTTAATATTAAATTTCTTAGAAATAGTTCACACCTATTGTACTTACCACTTATAACTAGATAGCAATTCTTACAACAAATTATTATAAAACTAATTATTTAGCACGTACATGTTCTCTCGTTCAGGCTACTTGTATTCCATCACATTCACTCAGACCTTGGTCCTCCTTGCTAATACACGTACTGTAGGTGGACTTGTCAGGCAACATATGATGCTTCGGAAGCCTGTGCGAATAGCAGAAAGGTAGATTGGGCTTACTCTGGTAAGTTTCCAGGGTAGAGATTTTACTCTATATATGTTACGTTCATGTAATTTTGATACATTCACCCAAACATGTCTCAGCTTGTTGACCAATGAGCAACAATGTTCTTATTCATCCTAAATTAAATCCAAAAATTAACATCATAATCTTCACCATCAAGCTATGTTCCTATTGGGGTAGCCAGAGAGAACTGGTCTTCAATTAATTATATCCTGGCACACAAATATTTTTTTTATGCCCCATCGTGCACTCTCATATTATAAAGCTTTCATTATTCCCAATTCTAAAATTGGATTAATTTGATCGTGCCACGTGTTTCTAAGCCTTTGCAAACTTCTCAAACCTTTTATACTACTCGTATTGATTATTTTTGGAAATCTTTCATGATCATTCTTTTCATCTTCTCAATGCTCCTTCATTCATCTTAAACACTCCATTTTCTTTTAATCTACATTATTTCTCAATGTCTTCATTTTTTTTTTTCGGTCATAATTTTTTCCGCACATTCTATTCAACGCTCACTTGTATAGATTATTTTTATACATTGGTATAAGATAATTTTATTGTGCAATTAATTAAAATATTTAATTAAATAAAATTACTATACTGACAACCTCCGTGATCTAGTTTCTTAGAGGTCTGTTTCCAAACCTGGAGATTGCGGGTTCGATTACTCAAGGTGGATCGAGCTGGTCGCCGTCTTCAGATTGCTCTTGAGATCCTTGAGAAATACTACCAGGACTGGAGGCTCAAAATCAATAACGCCAAAACTGAGGCCATCATGTTCTCCCGAAAAATCAAGGAAAGAGTGCCGTCGATGCCCTTATTCATCGGTGGTTGCCTGGTTGAGTGGCAGGACGTGGTTAAATACCTCGGCCTGCACCTTGACCGGCGACTGACGTGGAAAACCCATTTGATTACCATCAGACAGAAGGGTCACAAGGGCATAGGGGCTATCAGTTCGATATTTAATCGACGCAGCTTCCTTTCACCCAAAAATAAGCTCCTCCTCTATAAAACCCTTATTTGTCCTATCTTGACCTATGCTGCACCCGTTTGGGGTAGTGTGAGCAACACGGATCACCTGAAACTCCAGAGAGTGCAGAACAAGGCATTCAAGATATCTTTTAACACCCATCCCAGAACAAATCTTACCCGACTTCACGCTGAACAGCGAGAAGAAACCCTACAACACCACATCCTCGCTTGGACCGTGAAGTTCTATAAAAGCCAACAAAATCACAGAAATCCCTTAGTCGCTGCCCTGGGGGCTTACGAGAGTAAATCCGACCTACCCTTCCGTTATAAGCACAAGCTCCCGAAGCATTATCTGTTACCTGACTAGTCCACCTACAGTATTAGCTGGGACGACCAAGGTCTGAGTGAATGTGATGGAATACAAGTAGCCTGAACGAGTGGACTTGTTTTTGCTGAATAATTAGTGTAAGAATTGTTATCTAGTTATAAGTAGTATGTAGGTGTTAATTATTTCTAAGATCTCATATATTAAGATTGAATAAATAAAATAAAATGATATGTAGGAAAATAAGATTAAATAAGTTCATAAATTATAACATATAATTAAGATTAGTTAAGTAATAAATTTGTATATAGGTATAGCCTTGACAAATGTTTGTATAATAATTTACTTGTTAAATAAAAAAAGGGTTCGATTACTGTTGCTACAGTATCTTTTAAAAAAGAGTTATTTTTTGGTTTTCACTCAAGGCTTAATTAATATCTTTCTGGATGATTTAAAGAAATTACTACCTGGCAATAATAAACCTGCCAGGTTGTATAAAACGAAAGTGTAATGTAATACAAAATATAAATAAACCTCATCTGGTAACGTCAAATCACAAGTAACGATGATTTGTACATATTTAAAATGTTACAATTTCTAATAATCTTAGGAGAGAATTGCTTTATTTATCTTTAAATTAATATTCTTTGAATTTAAAATAAAAAGTAGGTCGCTTTTATCAAAAATCATAATGTTAGTGATTATACATTTGCTCAACACGTTGACTACTCGCTGGCAGGTTAATGAACCTGACTTGCGAATTCGCTTATCAACATTTTTTATCCGCAATTTTTATTCATCGGTGTTGGGAACGTTTAATCCGAGGCATTTAAGTGACAGGGTAGTTAAAATACATTTAATTAAACTTTTCTTTTTCAAATTATTTATATTTTTACTTTTTTGTATACATTTATACATCATAAGGACACTGAAATAATTGCATTGTACTTTTACTATTATAGTTTCTATCCTTCATCCTTTTTGATCCTTCGTTTGATTTCAAGGTTTGACGTTTAATTTTTTAACATTTTTTTTTGTATTACAATTTTGTCGGCGATAAAGATAAGATTTTTGTACATTTTTGTTGGGAGAAATTACAAGTAGTAATAAATCAATAAAATGTATATTAAATAAAAATATTTTCATGCCATTACGCCATGTAGCTTTCGGAACTGGCAGAGAGGATATATCTCCACGCCTTTCTATCAATCCCCACAGTTCTCGCCTAGTCCGCATTCAAACATCTCGTTGTACATGGTATCTTATTTCTCATATTTCTAACCTTTCCTGCAGTTAAAACTTCTCCAACTATCCTACCACTCTTTCCTTGGTCTACCCCATCTATTTTTTTTCGCTTTGTAAAATATATATTTTTATTTGGAAATTCCTCCTTTTTAATGAAAATAATAATTAAGTACACTTAAATATTATTTATAGTTAAGGCATTAACATTGTGAAGGTTTAAATGCATTGTAATTTATTTTATCAAACACTGTTTATTCCACTTTTTGTAACAGTATAACCCTACAGGTTTTAAGGCTTTCACCTCATCATCAGGGGGAGCACGAAAAATATAAAAAAACAGTTTCGTTGATAATAACAAACATATATCAATTTCGTTAGATTTTATTTCGATATTTCTTAGTTTTCTTACTATCTGGTCTATAAGATTGTATATTAAGTATTATTATATGTCCAAGAAGGTCAGCTTGTTCACGAACAAGTTCGGCTAGCTAACTTCTTTGGCTAAGCAAGCAAGCAAGTGCCAAAAGAAACTCTATGAGGTCCCAAAGGATTGTGTCCATGTTTGCAGTGGACGTAAGATGATGTGCAAGTTTTTGATTGGACACCATTGTCAGATATGTGGTGGAGTTGCTGCGCCATTTCATCGTCTCTTGTAGACTGAACCAGTCCATCGTCATTATTCAAAAAATAAATAATATCGTATGTCAAAAACACTTCGCTTTGAATAAAACCCACCACCAGTTTACTGTTAACATTAGTAATGAGAAAAGAGTGCGAATATTTACTCATATCTTCGTATTGCATTCATTGCACACCATTTCCCTCACTCGCTACGTTTCCTCCTTTCTCTATCATATGACGCCTTCCTCCAACGTTTAATCATATTTTTAGTATTATCATTAATTGCATTTCCCCAAAACACACGACATTGCTTTTATTCACTCTATTTTTGAAATAACTTTTTATTCAATATATTACAATCTAGCCGTTTGTATAACCCGTTGCAATATTTTCCAAATAAACATAAAGTTATTAAAAAGCATATGCGAAAAAAAAAAAAACATTTTTTTTATTTATCACCATCGGGCATCGAATATGAACATCCTAGTGGAATATATACCTTGAACTATGCGGCCATATATGTCATAATTTATGACCTTCTGTCTACAAGAGACGATAGAATATCGCACGATAAAATATCGGACTGTTATCTAATCCAGCATCTCCTACCACATCCACTGCAAACATGGACAGAATCTTTCAGAACCTCGTAGAACTGCTTACTACGGGTGTGTAATCGCTTCCTATGCAAGTTAGCCGACCAAGCTTGTTGTAAACAATGTGTCCTCGAATAATACTTCTTTCAGAACCTCGTAGAACTGCTTACTACGGGTGTGTAATCGCTTCCTATACAAGTTAGCTGGTCAACCTTGTTGTAAACAATGTGTCCTCGAATAATACTTCTTTCAGAACCTCGTAGAACTGCTTACTACGGGTGTGTTATCGCTTCCTATACAAGTTAGCTGGCCAAGCTTGTTGTAAACAATGTGTCCTCGAATAATACTTCTTTCAGAACGTTGTAGAACTGCTTACTACGGGTGTGTAATCGCGTCGTATGCAAGTTAGCTGACCAAGCTTGTTGTAAACAATGTGTCCTCGAATAATACTTCTTTCAGAACCTCGTAGAACTGCTTACTACGGGTGTGTTATCGCTTCCTATACAAGTTAGCTGGCCAAGCTTGTTGTAAACAATGTGTCCTCGAATAATACTTCTTTCAGAACCTCGTAGAACTGCTTACTACGGGTGTGTTATCGCTTCCTATACAAGTTAGCTGGCCAAGCTTGTTGTAAACAATGTGTCCTCGAATAATACTTCTTTCAGAACGTTGTAGAACTGCTTACTACGGGTGTGTAATCGCTTCCTATACAAGTTAGCTGGCCAAGCTTGTTGTAAACAATGTGTCCTCGAATAATACTTCTTTCAGAACGTTGTAGAACTGCTTACTACGGGTGTGTAATCGCTTCCTATACAAGTTAGCTGGTCAACCTTGTTGTAAACAATGTGTCCTCGAATAATATCTCTTTCAGAACCTCGTAGAACTGCTTACTACGGGTGTGTTATCGCTTCCTATACAAGTTAGCTGGCCAAGCTTGTTGTAAACAATGTGTCCTCGAATAATACTTCTTTCAGAACGTTGTAGAACTGCTTACTACGGGTGTGTAATCGCTTCCTATACAAGTTAGCTGGCCAAGCTTGTTGTAAACAATGTGTCCTCGAATAATACTTCTTTCAGAACGTTGTAGAACTGCTTACTACGGGTGTGTAATCGCTTCCTATACACGTTAGCTGGTCAACCTTGTTGTAAACAATGTGTCCTCGAATAATACTTCTTTCAGAACCTCGTAGAACTGCTTACTACGGGTGTGTTATCGCTTCCTATACAAGT
The DNA here is from genome assembly GCA_949825065.1 of Odontocerum albicorne. Lineage (NCBI taxonomy): Eukaryota > Metazoa > Arthropoda > Insecta > Trichoptera > Odontoceridae > Odontocerum > Odontocerum albicorne. The sequence continues at coordinate 14,140,461 of OX463838.1, forward strand.
TAGCTGGCCAAGCTTGTTGTAAACAATGTGTCCTCGAATAATACTTCTTTCAGAACGTTGTAGAACTGCTTACTACGGGTGTGTAATCGCTTCCTATACAAGTTAGCTGGCCAAGCTTGTTGTAAACAATGTGTCCTCGAATAATACTTCTTTCAGAACGTTGTAGAACTGCTTACTACGGGTGTGTAATCGCTTCCTATACAAGTTAGCTGGTCAACCTTGTTGTAAACAATGTGTCCTCGAATAATACTTCTTTCAGAACCTCGTAGAACTGCTTACTACGGGTGTGTTATCGCTTCCTATACAAGTTAGCTGGCCAAGCTTGTTGTAAACAATGTGTCCTCGAATAATACTTCTTTCAGAACGTTGTAGAACTGCTTACTACGGGTGTGTAATCGCTTCCTATACAAGTTAGCTGGCCAAGCTTGTTGTAAACAATGTGTCCTCGAATAATACTTCTTTCAGAATGTTGTAGAACTGCTTACTACGGGTGTGTAATCGCTTCCTATACAAGTTAGCTGGCCAAGCTTGTTGTAAACAATGTGTCCTCGAATAATACTTCTTTCAGAACGTTGTAGAACTGCTTACTACGGGTGTGTAATCGCTTCCTATACAAGTTAGCTGGTCAACCTTGTTGTAAACAATGTGTCCTCGAATAATACTTCTTTCAGAACCTCGTAGAACTGCTTACTACGGGTGTGTTATCGCTTCCTATACAAGTTAGCTGGCCAAGCTTGTTGTAAACAATGTGTCCTCGAATAATACTTTTTTATAGGTTTTAGTTTTTGAATCGCTTGTTCCAATTCAAGCTTTCTAGACTGAATCTTATGATCTCTATTTTGCAGGTCATTAAATTTAAGCTGCGTCTGCTTTTTCACAATACATCACGTTTTTAGGAAGTCTTTCTTCATCAGTTCTTACTTATTGGCCGAGCCAGCGTAGCATTGTTAATTTTAAGTTAAGATAAGATTTCAGGATAAGATTACAAAAGTTTATTCCATACTTTTTATAATCACACCGTTAAGTAGAGAGGACAGATCACCAGGCTTTCATATCTCGACACACATATTTCGTATTTTCCACATCCATTCACTTTCTCATACAGTTCCTACGATTAACGTTACGTTTTACATTTTCTTCTTTCAAAATCAAAATACACTTGATCCAACAATACTTTCATTGGTTTTTTTCTATCACGCCTTCCACTCACATTTGCATTGCATATTTATTTTGTTTGTCTTTCATCATTCGTTCGTTCTACATAACCAAATTTCAGCTTTAAGTTCACATCCCTAATAATTTCATTTCGTATGCTGTCATATATAATCACCTGCCATGTATCAATGTTGATACTAAAATAGTACGTCTCAGCAGATTTTGATGATAACAAAATAATTTATTTATTCACACAATACTCATTTTTTCATATTCTATTTCAAAATTCAGAAGATCAACAAACTATTGAACAACTTTGAACGACATAAGTGAACTAACAATGTTCCGTATGAAATTGGAAAACTCTTCACAGAGGGATGAACTTTGCAGACGGCGTGCATTGGGGCTGTTTGAACTTGAACTTAGTAATTTTACTGATTTTCCACATGCTTGACTCAACGGTGGGTTGGGTGTTGAGAACATTTTGCTGTTAATAATTAAAAAGAAACGGTATAAATATAAATATGTATTTAATATACATTGAGAATATCGATTAGTTTACGCGGTAATTGGTTCCAGAACGCGTAAATGATAACTGCATTTACTACACTGGCGAGGCCCTCTTCAGACAGGCTGGTCTTTGTTTATTGCGAAAGCAATGCTAAGGTTTAACTGGTGTCATGTTTCATGAGAAGAGTGTGATTTATCATACGAAGAAAATATCTTTAGCTCTGGTTCAATAATTAGATTGCTCAATTTTAACAGTTGGTTTTACTGAAATTTTATTTTGATATGTTTCCATTCAATGGCTTGAATTAATTTGCTACTCGCCTTATTATAATTCTGTTGAATCAATGAGCAAAAAACGACATTTTTTTAAGAATCCTCAATGTAAGAAATTTGTCATTGCTTGCAAAATAAATTATGTTTATATCAGGATAACATTTGTCAACGCTAAGGCTAAGCATCCGGCTGTTTCGGATTGATAGTATTTAGATGTATTTTAACATCTGAATTTACTGATGTTTCAAATCTCAGTAGGTGTCTAAAATAAAATATTGTAATGCTCTTGGTGTAACTGGTATTACAAAATAGCGCTATATAAATTCTGTATTTTATCTTCTCATTGTCCTTCTCTCAATTCTGAGGATCATAGTCGACAATCAACTATCCTTCTTCAGCACAACCGATTTTCTCCCTTATGTAGCACCTATTGAAATAAGCAAATTTTTTATAGTGTAAGCTAAATATGAAGATGATGATAACAAAACTCAAAACAACAATGCAACATTTTCTCCAGCATTTTACAAAAGAACCTCTGTGGGTTGGCTGGTAAGACGTCTGTTTTCTAGTCTGGGGATAGTGGGTTAGACTCTCGTTGCTACTCGATGTTTTATACACTAAAAAGTTTCAGTATGATTTTCACTTAAAGCCTCTTTAACAAGTCAGAAGTGAAGGTGTGTGTGGAAGAGGTAGACATAGGAAAACGTGGCTGGATCAAATGAACCAGATTTTTAAACAAGATAAAGGGAGAAGTATGAATAATAGGAGATTGTGCATGACGAGATGTACGAATGTGAAGGAGGCGAAAGTTGTGTGCTTGGATAAAAAATACTGGAGATCTGTTCTTTCTGTGTACCCCGCAAGGGACACTGTGTGATAACATGTATGTATGTATGCCTCTTTAACGTTTTTCAGGTTGGCTGAAAGATATTGCTGCGTGAAAATATACCCGCCAGGTTGTGTACTCTATTCAAGGATATTGCAATACAATCTTTGTGCATATATTTTATAACAAAAGTATTGTACAGAAAAAAGACTTACTAGTTTGATGCAAAAACAAGATACTAATATACAATTTTTTCTCAAGCATCTTGGAACCGAGACATTTCTGTCCAAACATGGCCATCTGGATGGAGTCAGCATGACTTCACGGCTAATTTAACAGCTTGAAAGCAAAATCCAATTATACGATCTCATCTTGTTTTCTTCGAATGAATGCTGAAAGTGCATCACAGTATGTATTGAGTTAATTATATGTCTTATTCTGGGGATACTTTGCTTAGTTATTACTTAGTTGCATTTTTCAAGCGAATGTACCAGTGTATAATTTTGCATATTTGGAATGAATGACTTTGTATACGAGTAACTTGTATTTAAATAATAGTTTCATTGCTTGTTTTACCATGATTGTTTCGCATTCAAAATTCACAAAATGGATTATCATGACCGGTGATACTTGTTTCGCGTTCAATAATAATAATAAGATAACAATTTATATAGCGCCGTTTAGACAGAGTTATAAATTCTCTAGAAGGGTGCTCTAGGTCACTTTTATCAAAAATCATATTGTTAGTGATTATAAGTTTGCTCAACACGTTGACTACTCGCTGGCAAGTTAATGAACCTGACTTGCGAATTCGCTTATCAACATTTTTTATCCGCAATTTTTATTAATCTGTGTTGGGAACGTTTAATCCGAGGCATTTAAGTGACGGGGTAGTTAAATAATAGTTTCATTGCTTGTTTTACCATGATTGTTTCGCATTCAAAATTCACAAAATGGATTATCATGACCGGTGATACTTGGTTCACGTTCAATAATAATAATATAACAATTTATATAGCGCCGTTTAGACAGAGTTATAAATTCTCTTGAAGGGTGCTGTAGCTTGGGATTCGACCCCGTTATTATTGACAGATTAAAAATATAAACAAATGACGTCTGGGAGCTATAGCAGCGCCTGAGCATGTCTTATCTGTATATCTTTAACGTGTTCCCCGCGGGAAGCACAAACGCCTGTGATCTGACGACAATCCAAGTTTCAAATCACAAATACTTAAAAAAAATGACGCAAAACCGGAATAAAAATTGAACTAAAATTTAAAATAATTATTATTCTAGCGACATCTCTGAAAACCTTGTCAAATAATATATTAGTTTATGAGATATTGTTGAATAAACAGAGCGCCGAATTTTTTTGGTTTCTCAATATTTCCAGCATTAACGACCTGTCGCGCGGATCGAGTCCTGCGATGAGTCTCTCTTACGTAAATAAACATTACTAAGTCTCTCTTACGTAAATAAACATTACTAGTGCTATATGCATTTGATTGGGTGAGTGTCATGAAGCATTGATTTGATCGTAGCATTCCTTTGTTTATTTTACGTAATGTTAAGTTTATCTCCTTTATTTAATGAGTCTCCGTAAGAGTAATGACTATTATTTATTATCAGAAAATTACTTAAGTGTCATGTTTACTTGGTGTTGTAATCAAATATCAGTGGTTCTAAACAAAATATGTGTTTAAACTTAGAAATTAAAAAATGCTGAAATTGTGCCGCGCACAGGATTCGTGGAATTTGATTTTTAACGCGGTGAACAGGTTAATAGTTCAGTTCAGTTCGATTCCACCACCCACGACGTTATGAGGGACAAAATAAGTCCCCACTCAGCGCGATCTACAGTAGAAGATCTAAATCTTCTTTATTTTTTTATGAGTTCGACGTCATGTAGTGACGAAGAACGAACTGCTTAAAGGGACTCCTTCTCTGGTTGCGATACACTTGAGTGTGAAAATAATAGTAGTGACGACAGACTTAGTCATATCACGGGAGAAGGAAATGACTCGTAGCGCAGTATTTGGAAAGTGACTTGAGGCCTGGAGTTCAAACACCCTAGAAAGTTGCCAGTACTTTCTCAGAAAATTTCGAATGCAGCAAAACTATCCTTTGAGTCCACTAAATCGGAATAGCCAAAGGTCTTTAGTAAAAACTGGACTGAAACCCTTTTTTAATTAAATTTAATACAGGCAGGTCGGAAGACAGGCATGATACCAACTAGCCCGTTGAGGTATTTGATCAATGTTTTTTTTTAGAATTTACGAATATGTATCCAGATAGATATTAAATTATAATTTATCAAAACATTGTACTGTTTTACACATTCCTTGTATATATTAAAGTACAACCTGGCTAGTTAATTACCATGTGGTAATATATTCCAAACAATCAGAAAGTTGTGTTCAGTTAAAACCAGATTGTAATTTATTTTTATCAAACACTGTTTATTCCACTTTTTCGTGACGGTATAACCCTACCGGTTTCAAGGCTTTCACCTCATCTTCAGGGGAGCGCAAACAAGACTAAATGCTGTTCGAAGCATTTAGTCTTGTTTGCGCTCCCCTGAAGATGAGGTGAAAGCCTTGAAACCAGTAGGGTTATACCGTCACAAAAAAGTGGAATAAACATTGTTTGATAAAAATAAATTACAATGTCTTTAAACCTCCACAACGTTAATGCTTTAACTATAAACAACATAAAACCAGATTGATACATTTTTTTAAATATTGGGTACCAACGTGAATCGAACCCGCCACCTCTGAGTTCACAGGCCATGGAGGTCATCGTGTAGGAGATACTCAACTTTTCCCACGTGTTCCCCAGAATACATCTGATGATGATCTCGGAGTAACAGTTAGAATATATGTCGCGATGACATAGTGTAATTAGTGGAATAAAATAAGTAATTATTTGTTTATTTATTTCAAGAAACACTTATTGAAATAAATAATATTTTATTCAGTGTTACATAATACACATAAATTTTGAATCAATGCATTTTGATGAATTTAAAAAAATGTGAAAGTAATAATTAGTGACATAATATCACTAATTTGGTATGGCAGAGCTCTAGAAGTGTATTTAACGGCTAATTAATGAGATTACGTCTGATAAAATTCTTAATTAATTGATTATATTACTTGAATTTTGTTGTATTCTTCTGCAAACAATGAGTCAGATATCATGGGGGTTCTACTGAAACATGTTACAGAGATACCAGAGTTTTATCATTAGACGAAGAGAAAATAAGAGTGTGTGTGAAACAAAATTGAAAAACGAAACATTAGATCAAGTTGAAGAAATTTTGTATCTTGGAATCATGTTCACATCGGATGACCCCGCTAAACGCGATATTGCAATACGAGATGCAGCAGGTAATGGTGGTTTATACAGTGCAATTTCATTAACATTTTGATAAATCTAGGTACCCGTTATGAAATCTTGGTCTTAATACGAGGTAGTAAATACAAGAGAAAATTGGAAGTGGTAAAAAATATATGAAAGTAAGATAAACGCGATAGAACTTAAGTAGATTGTGTTAAAAAAACAATGTATGATTGAAAAAGTAATGAAGGCATTAGGAATGGACGTGGATTGAAGTAAAATGCAGTGCTTAAGTTGAAGAAAGGAGCATTGAGATGTTTCTGAATAAATTAATTATGAAAGTTTAAAAAAAATAACGTGTACAAGTCGTAAAGAAGGTTCGAGAAGATTAGAAAGATCTAGAAAATTTTGGAACGATCAAATGATTGAACTCTGAAACCAGGAAGAGTAAAATTACTTTTTCAAAGGAATTTATTTATATTTATTCAAAAGAACACTTACAGGAAATTAATCAAGATTTTCCCAATTATTAAGTAATTAGGAAAATCTTGTTAAGAATATTGGTGATTGCGATTAAAATCCCAATTACCTGTGTTCAACTCTTGTTCAGTTCCGGCATGTTAACAAGTCAGGGAAAATATTACTTATTATATAAATTATATGAAAAAAAAACTTATTTCTCAGTCAATTCAGTCACCATCCTCCTAAACTGTGACAGTGTTGAACTAAATATACCCGCATTCGAGTCAGCTATCGCGTTGTACTCTCAGCACATTCTTACTACTGGGTTATAGAAGCCTATATTACTTCTATCACAGGTGTGTCCATAAGACCATTCTAGATTTTATATAGAAATACAAGATCAAAAGAACGTCTATGAGCTTCATGCGACTGAAGATCGAAAAAAGACAATCTATCACTGTACGCCTCAAGAACACTTAGCAACCCTTCCCTGTATCAAAGACACCTCAAAAATCACTATTGGACCTCAACTAAACCGACGTATAACCTATAGTTAGGATTTATTATTTATATATTTAGCACTTCATTGTAAAAATAATCTGGCGGACTTATTGCCAAGCAGCAATATTTTCCTACTAGCCAGACAAAAGTAAATAAAGTAAGATACATGGTCGAAAAAATATTTGAATACTGATTATTTGTTTTTAAATTTATGAACATATACATAATAAAAGTAAAAGTAAGATATCATCAATCAAAGAAAATGGAAAGGATGGGGGAGGGGAGGGGAAAGAAAAATCAGGAATGAAACACGTTATATTACTAGAAATAACGTTTTTTTCAGTAGCTTCTTAATTTTTTAAAAAAAGCAAAAAAAATCGTCATTTAATATAAGAAGAAAATATTTCGTCCTTATTTTGGTTTAGGCATTTCACCCTGCTGAGAGTGCTTTGTGTCCTTTAATAACTAATTTCATGAATGTAGAACTTCATCCGTAACAGTTATCCGTAATAAATTTAGTAAAAAAAACCGGCTAAACATCTGTTTATTAAGGTACAAAAGATATACTTTATTGAGGGAGGAACAGTGAGTAAATTTAACAACGATATTGTACACGTTGCTTAGGGAGTGCTTAAATGGTAATAAAAAAAACGTGATTTACTGTTTCCTCCTCCTAACCACACCTGCACATTTAACCGTTTCAGAAAGTGCTATAAAAATCGCCAACTTATTGGAGAGGGGCGTTTTCTGGTGGGTGCCATTGGAATCAAAAACCACCCCGGCTCTGATTTTCAAAGGCCGATTTATTTAGTCCCATTTAGGGGGCATACTCTACAATATGATTGAAATAATCAAATTCTGAAAGATTAAAGAGTAAAAAGCCGTTATAACATGAAAATTTGCATGATAAGGTAGGTGTATGGATGTTTCAAAAGCGAAAGAGGTATGCTAGAATAGAAATAAATGGAGATTTGTTATCTATACCAATCCCAATATGAATATGGCGTGATGATAATGATGATGACTTTACTTTTAATAAAAGTATATACTTATAATCAAATATGTAAGATATCATGCAACATGTGGACTAGGGAGTCCATCAGTATCAGACCTGGTATTAATATTATAATAATAATAAAAGTACAATTTATATAGCGCTGTTTAGAAAGCAGACTATCTTGAAGGGTGATGTAATTTGGAAATCGAACCCAGTAACATTGACATATTTAAAATGAAACAAAAAACTAAGGTGAGTCTAAGATAAGAAGGTGATGGTTGCGGCCGTTAGATTGAGTAGTTCCCCGCATCTGAATTTGTTTAGAAACACATATTTGGTAAGAAAACGGCAGTAAACTTACCAAAGGAAGACGAACTTCAAAGAAGCATTTGTAGATCTTCCGATATGGGATAGGAACACATTCAGCTGTAGTGGGAGCGTAGTGTAGGAGTATGTGTGTGGTGTTCATATATAATTATAAATTAATCAAGACCTCCCAAATAGGGTTGTATTCAAGTGCTTCCTAAAGTTGCACACGTGACCCATATTCTCCGTAATACATGTTTACTTAATTTTTTTCAAGTCGCGTGTCAAAAGAAACAAAAAAATGTAGTGACTTGGTCTATTTTAAAATGAAACCACTCACAAGTAATAATATTTATACAAAGTAAATAAATTGTATAATTAATTTACTCGTATATAATTTACTTGCTGAGACCGCATTTTCTCGGTACATATTAGTTCGGAGTCTTTATGATATTATATCAGATGAAATAATAGGATTATATTTAGTCCTAAATAAATACGAGTATACTACTTTTCTTTATTTCATACTAAAAGTGGATGTTGTCATCATTCTTCTGAATTACTTACATTATTAGCCGGAAAGATAAAATATTTGCTATAATATTGTTAACATAAAAATGATTCAAATATTACTAAAATGAAGCTTTAAATCTATTTTTTTTAACCAAAAATACTCGTTAGGATAAAACGATTATTTTTCATTGGAATGTATATTAAATATAGTACAATAATTGAAAATATAAGACATGTCACATATGATACTATTTCGTAAATAAATATCACGCCATTAAATCGTCATCGTCATCGTTGGTGGGCCTTGTTGTCGAGCACCTCCTCGCCATTTCAACGTCAATTCAGTTGGAAGGTGAAGCTGTGCCGTAGAGTGAGCCATTGCACACCAGCAAACTCACCAGCTATACCGTTATATCTGATGGTACACCGAAGTGAGACGATTGTATCACACCAGCATGTTGTGATCCAATCGTTCTACCCCCGAATATTAAGCGGAAAAATGCCTGTGTCACTCGACGGGAGTAGGAGAGTGAGGGAATCGAATCGGTAACCTTCTGCACCTCAACCATGCACCTCAACGTCACTAAATAAATTCAGGTGGAATGACGTCTTCAAGTGTATTAAAAACAGAAGTGTTAATAATAAATAGCAAGTAACTAATCATTGTCAATCTCCGTGATCTTGGTTATAAGACACTTATCTTGCATCTGTGGGTTTTAGGTTCGAATCTTGATGGCACCGAAAAAAAATATCCCAGTCTGTTTGAAGGATTCGTTAAAACATAGAGGTGCAAATTAGAATTTGATTTATTTATTAATATTGAACCGTTAGCACATCGAAATTACTGATTTAAATATATTGAAGAGCGTGATCGAGTGACAACATTGTCTTCCTCATCGAGTCTTCGCACTTAGAACCATTTGAGTAGGTACAGAACTCGAGGTTCATCATCACACAAATTAGTAATAAGACGCCGCATGTGATGTGACAACGATACTAGCATGCTTCTAACGTTTGAGAATATTGTTACCTGACGAACTCTTTTATCAGACCTCGGCGAGAACCGCCATGGACGCGCTACAGTGCAGACGTATCACCGCTTACACAGTCGCTCTCCAGTCCGTACAGTTCGCAAAACAAATTTCGCTCGCAGTACAGTTCGCAAAATAAATTTCGCCCGCAGTACAGTTCGCAAAATAAATTTCACAAACAAACAAATACAGTTCTACCAAGTTTGTAATCGCGCATCTCTCTCGCGCTCCGACGCGGAAGAGCCGCGACCAGCGCATAAGTTTCACTCACTGACACCGCCACGCACGCCCACCGCCATTGTCCGGCTCGTTACTCGGTATTCGGTACTTCACGCGTATATGGAGTTGGCCTCCACTAACCATATTCGAGTGACATATCCGTTTTGAGTGCCGGTCGATGACAGCCGCCCGCTACTTCATTTTGGTAAGCTACTGACTGATATTGTCCTTACTCACACTTTCACTTCCTCGGGCGGGGTTGAAGACCTGAAAAAGGTCGACGGCTCTTCCCATCCCGTCTTCACTTTCACCCACTCATTTTCATTTTCATCATTTTCTCACCCACTTTTGCGACATTTATCATTTATCATTATTATTATCTTTATTATTATCATTGATATTGTTTCGACCGCACTCGTACAACCCATATCTCCCCCTCGTCAAATATAACTAAAAGGAAAAATGAAGTCCACTAAGTCGGACTTTTTTATTAAAACTCCTCGTACCATCATCGTAAAGGAGTCACGCTCGTCCACTCCAGTGCCCGCACCTCGCCGTCCACCACCCTCGCCATCCCCCCCCCAAGCCGAACGTCTACTCTTCGGAAAAAAGAAACGCTGACGCCCATCCCCGAAACCAAGCCGCCTGCCGCCCGCGCCAAGTCACCGGACCGCTCGCAATCTCCTGAACCGAACATCTCGTTCAAGGAGGCCATTGACTTTATCCAATCAGAGTCAATCTCAAGGGAAGTGACTCTGAAATTGGGAAGGCTTTTCCGAGATCTCTGCCGCAAAGGACATCTCGAGCTCATCCTCAAGAATCAGCCAGCGGACCCACCCACCGCCTTGCCTGCTCCGTCAGTCCCGACAACATCACCAAACCTCACCCCCACTCCCAATATCCCACCCCCCCCGCCAGAGCCTTCCACCCCGGATGTTCCGGACATGGAATGGCAAACAGCCACCACCAGCCGCAAACGGACTCTCAAATCCCCTGAAAGTCCCCCCCCCGCCCGCCCCCCGGTAAACCCTCAGCCCATCGTGACTCCGATAAACAAGAGAATGAGAGGTCCACCCAGTCCTCCCCTTCCCACACTCCCCGAACCATCATTACCAGAAATCACACCGACCCTACTCCCGATCAGAAGGGACCGCATTCCCCCTATTATCCTCCACAAAACGGACCGATATGGAGACCTGAGAACACAACTCAGGTCTCAGAAGATCGCATTCTCCTCCAAGGTCATGCCAAACGGAGACTTAAAAATCTCGACGGAAACCGTCGAAGCCTACCGCGCCCTCGTCCACATAACAGACTCCCTCGCCATCCCCTACCACTCATTCCACCTCGAAAACGAGAAACCACTGTTAGCCGTCATACGCGGAATTCCTACCTCCATTAGCGTCGAAGACATCGCGGAGGAACTCAAATCACTGGAGTATCCAGTATTAAACATCTACCGGATGAAAAACCGGAACAGAGTCGAACTCCCAATGGTCATAGCAAAACTATCCAGAGACCCAGCAGGCAAAAAGATCTTTACCGAACTCCGCGGTGTCCTCGATATTCGAGTCACGGTGGAGGAACTCCATAAAAGAAAAGGAATGGGGCAATGTCATCGATGCCAAGGTTTTGCCCATTCAGCTTGCAACTGCCACGCTCCCGCCACATGCGTGAAATGTGGCAGAGCGCACCACACTTCCGAATGCCGGAAGCCAATAGACACACCAGCCACCTGCTGCAACTGTGGCGGCCCACACACGGCCAACTATAGAGGCTGCCCGCGCTTCCCTAAACGCAACCCCTACCAACCAACACCCCCCACCGCCCCCCCCGCACACAATACCACCACCCACCGATCTTTCGCCCCCCAGAGTGCATCGAGACCAGTCACTTCTAGCGTTTCTTACGCCAATATGGCAGCCCCACGCCCCCTGTTATCCTCATATACTCCACAACAACACACATTGCCCTCCCCCCCCCCAAAACTGCGACTTCATAATTAATAACATAAGATCAGCTATCACTGAAGCCATAAATTTCCTCAACACCCTTCAACAAAATGGCTCGCACTTATAAGCCCTCTCATATATCCGCCGCGTTCTGGAATGCAAACGGTTCCCTCAGAACGCACAAAAACGAGATCGAGGATTTCCTTCTCGAGCACAACCTGGACGTGATGCTGATAACGGAGTCACACCTCAAACCGAGCTACCGTTACAGCATCAAAAATTACTTCTGCTACAGAGACGATCGCCTTACCGCCCGAAAAGGCGGTACTGCGATCCTCATAAAAAGCACCATAGACCACTGCCGCATCTCCTCCCCTATCACCGATAACTTAGAAGCTTCATGCGTCATAGTAAACACTACCAACCACGGCCCCCTCAAACTGTGCGCAACATATTTCTCCCCATCTTCCCCACTTGTCGAGACCGAACTGGACTCATTCTTTGCCGATAACATCCCCACCATCATAGCAGGAGATCTCAACGCCAAACACCCCTTCTGGCACAGCCACACTCCCAACGCGCATGGCAAAACGCTCGACGAAATCTCTTCTCGTAAGAGATACTTCGTGGTCGGACCTACGTCCCCCACACTCTATCCACTAAACCCCAACCATCGCCCTGACGTCATAGACATCATCGTGCATAATGACATCCCCTATCAAACAGATCTCACGACTGTTCACCAGCTTCAATCCGACCACTACCCGGTACTACTTCACTTGACGGATGGCTTTCCGCCCTTCTCACCCTCACCCCCACCGCGGCACATCACCTCGTGGGGTGACTTCGCCACCTACGTAGACAACTGCATTAAAATTCCAACAACTTTTCCAGACACGAATTCCATCGATACTGCTATATACGACTTCACAACCACCATAAAATCCGCTCTCACGTCCGCTTCAAAAGTGAGACCCGCCGACAAACCCGAACTCCCCCTTCCTCCACACATCAAAACGCTGATTGTGGAGAAAAATAAAATCCGAAAGCTGTGGCAACGCACAGCTGTCCCCTCGTATAAAGCAGAATATAACAGATTAGTAAAAAAAATTAAATTCCACTTACAACAGATCCGAAATGATAAATGGTCTGACTTCGTCGAGTCCCTCGAATACAACGAAGGACTCAAATGGAAACTCACACGTTGCCTCCGAAATACGCCCCCCCGCCCCAGCTCTCTCCAAGGGCCAAACGGCACCGTCTTCTCTGCTCGCGACCGCGCAGAGACCTTCGCCGACTCTCTAGCGAATATTTTCTCGCCAAATACAGATCTCTCAGACCCCACTCACACAACAATGGTCGACAATGCAGTTGTCAACATACTCAACGAACAAACCCCCCCCACCTCAGACTTCTTCTCACCGCGAGAAATTCAAACAATCATAAAAAATCTAGCCAATAAAAAAGCCCCCGGCCCCGATAAAATCAACAATTTCACTCTCAAAAAACTCCCTAAAAAAGCCATCTGCACCATTACAGCCATCTTCAATGCCTGCTTTCGACACAAATTCTTCCCAACCCCGTTCAAAAACGCCGATGTCATTATGTTCCCCAAACCGGGCAAAAGCCACTCCATCCCCGAAAACCACAGACCGATCAGTCTGCTCTCCACCCTAGGTAAAGTGCTCGAGAGATTAATCCTCGACCGCCTCTCGACTGAAATATACGCGCGCAACGTCATTCCAGAATCGCAACACGGATTTATGCCGATGCACTCGACCAACTATCAACTTCTTCGCGTTGTAGAGCAAATTATCAAATCCTTCAGAGCCAAAGGGCTCACGACCCTCCTTTCGCTAGACGTGGCCAAAGCCTTCGACACCGTCTGGCACAACGGACTCGTATACAAGCTACACAAGACGGGTATTCCACTTAGACTAGTGCAAATCATCGCCTCCTTTCTAGAAAATCGCTCCTTCTCCGTCAAAATAGACGGAATAAACTCCTCCCCGCGCCCCATTCTGGCAGGTGTGCCCCAAGGTGCACTCCTGTCCCCCATCCTGTACAATATATATACGAGCGATATGCCCCAATTTTCTAACGCACACTGTATCACCGCGCAATACGCCGACGACACAGCATTCCTCTCATCATCCAAATACGAGTCCGATTCCCACAACCGACTGCAAGACTTCATTCCCATTCTGGAGCAATGGTGCACAGAATGGAAGATCAAAATAAATCCCTCCAAAAGCACCGCAGTCCGCTTCGCCCGCAAATACATCGAACCCGTCAGAACTCTTAAACTCTTCGGCCAGAGCGTCCCATGGACCGACCACGTGAAATACTTAGGCCTCACCTTAGACAGTAGACTCACGTGGCGCAAACACGCCCTCATTGTAAAAGCAAAAGCTCTCGGAACTTTAAAATCATTATTCCCATTGGTCGGTAAATTCAGTAAATTAAGTCCGCGCACTAAACTCCATCTTTATAAAGCGATCATCAGACCGCAATTGACATACGCCCTTCCGGTATGGGGCTACGCGCCGGTAACCACGATAAATCACATTCAAATCGTCCAAAACAAAGCCCTCCGCATGATATTAAACGCGCCCTACATAGTTCGTAACTCTAGACTCCACGCGGACACCGCACTCGAAACTATCCCCGATCACATGCGAGCTCTGGCCGAAAGGTTTTACAGTTCAATATCAAGACATCCCAACCCCGTCATACAAAATCTCGGAAACTACAACGCGAACACCAATTACAAGCACCCACGTCCAAAATCTATTCTCCGCACCCACCCACCCGCAAACGCCCCCCCCAACTGCAAATGATCCCGTCACTCTGAATGCCCCCCCGTCTTCTACACCATTTTCTACACCATTTTCTACCCCTTCTACACCTATTTCTACACCGACACCGACACCTCAAGCGGCAGACGACAGCCTCCCACCATAGGCAATCGCGTATTTCCCATATTTATGTATTAATATATTTTTAAAAGTCACACACGTCTCCCCAAATACCCATATTTATATACAACATTATTTCTCATAATCATTCATCAAAAATTACATAAAACTATCCCTCCCCGTCTCCTAAAACAGGAACCAAAATATCCAATTAAATATCATATCAGTCAGAACTTATCCGATGAAGGAGTAAGGCGTCCTACCATTGGACCGAGACTCCGAACGAGATATTCATCACTTGGAGATCAGACCTCGGCCTTTTTTAATTTTTCGGGTACACGTCAAATAAAATAAAGGAAAAAATTCACATCAAATAAGACAAATGAAGAAAAATTATAAATATGTAGTAGTCAATTAGAAGATATTGTGAGATGAAGTGCAAACTGGAGAAGACACTTGCGAGGTCATATGAAAACAATGGTTATTACAAAAGTTTCTTACTTGGCAATATATGAAATACCATTAAGGTCCATAAGTTTCCCATCTGAACCAGTTAGAGCCTGAACAAGTCTGTATCTAAAACCGTTTAGTTTTTTTCTGGGCTTTTCCTTTCTTTCGAAAGAAACTTGATAACCGCGAGATATAACGCGTCTTCTATCGGCCAAAGTTGACATTCTACTGAGGGGAGAGTTATTAAATTTCAACTGTAACATCGTCTGACCATGCGGCGGGCATACCATAGATTCGTGGTATCTTTCCATTCACGCTTTAACTTGTTCAGATCGGAAATATTTGATATATTATGTATTGCCACGGATGGAAGTCTTGTGATATCCATTCTTTTCACATGGTTTCGACAGTGTAACTTGTTCATGTAGGAAATCTTTGAAACTTAGTGGTACCTGCTGGCAATTGTCACCCAGCAAGACCTTCAAAACATGGAAAAGCAACCGGCAGTCAACATCACAAGAGATAACAGATCATACATACGTAAGAGATAAAAATTCTAAAAATAGTTTGTTTCGAATAATTCAACACACATGCGAAATGTGGTTGAAAAAGGACAGGGCTATCTATCATTACTTAATTGGGGAATTTTCCGAAAAAAATCCATTCCTCTGTTTCGCTTAATAAATAAATATATACCTGAGGGATACGATCCATTCAAGGGTTAGATCGTTTTACTTCGTTATTTTGACACAAGCCCCGTAAAGCTATTTATCTTCATCTGATTGAACCTTTGTAAAAATGCAATAAAAATATAAACTTTCACAATAAAAATGAAAATAAAAAATCGAAATTTAAATTCTACCTTCACCCTTGTTCATCGCGCACAGTGGTGTGGTTAGTACCTTCTCTTCTTCGCTAGAACTTCAGTCTTCTCCCACATATTGTCAAGTAGCGAACGGATTGATTTCAAACTTTGTCTCTTTGTATTCAAGTCTCTTTATGAATCTGTGTCTGAGAGATGTTTCTTTGGAGAGAAGTTTGAGGTTGGTTTCGTCTTCGTTGAATAAATTAATTATTCCGAATAGATCCAATAGGGTAGGGTATAATGATAACGGTTTTGCCGTTGTTGGTCCTATGGTATAAAATTGTATGCCTGTAAGAATTAGAGATATGTGTGGCGTTCAGCCTTGAGAATCGCTTGAATACAGCTCTTTTTGGTAAGTCTTGTCAAAATTTACGATTATAAATGAACACTACACATATACACTACACTACATCTAAAATCAAATGTGTTTCCATCACATATCGAAATATCTACAAAGGTTTCTTTGTTGTTCGTCTTGCCTTAGTAATTTTACTTCGATTGTCTTAATAAATATGTTTTTCTGATCATATGCAGATGCGGGGAAATACTAAATCAAATGGCTGCAGTCACCACCTTCCTAACATTAATCTCAACTTTTTTTGTGAAATATTATATCTGTCGATAATATTAAGTACGAATCCTGAGTTAGAGCGCCCTTGAGGAGAGTCTGCTCTCTAAACGACGCTATATTAATTATTATTTTATTTTTATTAATTCGTGTTTTAAGCATCTTTATTTAGTCGATCTACATCTTCATTGGCAACCCCCTTGGTTTAACTCTGGTAGGATTAGTTTGGGAGATTCTGTTCGGTTTTCGGTCAATCCTTCGTACACCCAAACCAATTTAACTGAGATCTCGCTCAATGATTTGAGTAATAGCGGTTCCAGACTTGAATTTTAATTATGGAGACATTCAAATTCCATTGTTATTTATTATGTGAATCTTAAGTTTAGATTGTGACAGGTTTTCAGGAAAATAAATTTAGATGTAAAATAAATGGATGGAAAATCAAATATTTGAATATTTGTGTATAAAAAACTCATTTATCGCCCATTACTTAGATATTCGGTCATAATATCGAGAAGTATAAGTCAGTATTTCTCAAACTTTCTGTGTGTATATGAACCATCTTATGTTATTCCAATGCATCACGGAACAATTTTTTTAAAAATTAAATAAAAAATAATTTTAGAACAAGGATAACGGAGTGCAACTATACTTTTTTTTAAATACTGAATACTAAGACTTTATTTAGAAAAAATACAATACCAATAAATAAAACCACAAAATAAATAATAAGAATTATGTATTTCAAATGCGTAATTCTTATCATTTTTATAATTTCCCCCTGACGATTTATTTAATGGAAATTGAAATGATTATTTAATGGAAAAAAATATTTTTTTAAAATCAGCGCTATATATACTCGTATTTGTCTTGTTTCAAAAACAATTTAACCCTAGGCTGCAAATACCCCATTACAAATGGAATTTCCCTAACTATATGATAAAACGTTGTTTATTGTGATCATTTTGAAAATATCGCCATTAATTTTAAAAATAAATGCTGGTTAGTTGGAAAAAAATATATCAATAAGTCCATGTATCAATAAGTCCATAAAATAAAGAATTTAAAATAAAATAAAAACAAACGTTTTTAATTTTATATAATTCACTTATATATTATATATATATATATATATATATATATATATATATATATATATATATATATATATATATATATATATATATATATATATATATATATATATATATATATATATATATATATATATATATATATATATTTTATACTTTCATATCAAATGTGACATATTGCATATAACATTAGGGGGTCAAATGTTACGGTTGGATTTTTCATAAGTTTTTATTTTGATGATAAATAAAAGTTTTTAGTTGCCTACAATGAGTTATTATATACACACAAAAGATCAAATTTTTATATACCCACGTAAGAACTAATGTTAGACTCGCTCCGTCATTGGCATGTTTTAAAAAGCGCCAGAAAAAACTCTCAATTTCAAGTCAGTAATGTAACGTGTTTCATTCCTGATTTTTCTCTCCTTTCTACTACCCGTTCCTTTGTCCTTTGATTGATGAAATCTCACTTTTATTTTCACCATGTATACGTTTATTGTTATTGAATTTTGTAAAGATGAATAATGATTAAATTTTTTATACTACCGTGAAATTTTCTTTATTTACTTTTGTCTGTTTGTTTCGAAGAGATTGCCGTTTCGTAATAAGCCCACCATATTGTTTTATAATGAAGTGTTAAATAAATAAATAAGACCTTAAATAAAGTTATTGAACTGGAAATATATTTCATTATGTAAGATATATTTTTATTAAATTTATTTATACAATATTTTGAGGAAAGTAAGTGAAAAATATTATTACAGAATGTTTCCTTTTATAACCAATAACGAAGACTTCGTAAAGTAAATGAATAAAATCCGGTGGAAAGGAAAAAAAACTTTTTCCCGATAACTTATTTAGGTTTGCGCGATAGTTCGGCCGGCGTGTGTGGAGATGGGGAATATCTTAAGAATTTTGAGTATGCTGACCAATTTCGTGTGGGATATTCTTCTCGAGGATAATACGTGACTTAACCTGGAGGGGAAATATTCTCAACGAAAGCGTCAGACGGAATCTTAAGGACGAGAGTCGTGGTCACTTAGAGACAGCGCCGATTTAAGAAAGGGCAAGCTGAAACTGCTCGAAAAATCATTCAGAAATGGAAAAAAATACCTTTGACTGGTATCTACGCTAATGTTGTAATAATTTCATGTATACAGTTAAATCCCTTCGATGGATTTTTTAGTTTTTACAACATTCCCGTATTTATACAACATGCCTCGGTAACTTCGGGAAGTGTGACTATAGCTTCGCCACATTGTTTCTCAAACTTTTAAGTCTGGCGACCCCCAAAAAAATGAAAAAAATAGAATTTATGTAAGACTTAGCGAGCATTCCTGCAAAAATTAAAAATAAATGTATTCGTTTTCGCAAAATGTTCGTTTACCAACTCGGGGATTGCGGGTTCGAAATCCGTTGGAAACAATTAACGCTCCTCCTAGGTTATACTTTATACAACGATAGTGTAATATTATAAAATGTGACACAAAATATACACATACAAAGTGAAAAAAATAAAGAGTGGTTTCAATAAGTTTATTATTTGTTTTAAAGCATTGTTTAACAATTTGACAGGTTAATTTTGAAAAATAAAAACACAAATTAAGATAAGCGTGGTTTCTGCTAATTTTAATTTTCTTTGATTATAGAGAGTGTAACTAATAAATAATCAATCAATAATGATGGAAGTATTTTTTTTCTCAATATGATGCAGTGTTAAGTCTTTCTGCTGCTTTATATTGTCGTGTTGCTGCTTATTTAGAATTTCGGTTGTTCGTTGTAATTGACGCGATTGTCTCATTCTTTTAACTTCAGGAGATCTTTTTGCAGCCATATCAATATTTTGATCTAAATTATAAGTCTTTAAAACTTTGAATTAAAATTTTGTCTTGTAGAAACAATAAAAAAATTGATTTTAAAGCTATTTTTGACTAAATGATGAGTTGAATACGTTTCCAGAACGAATCAGGAAATCTTTCATAGTGTATGTAGCCTATGAATGAAACGAAATTCAGGACAAAGTTAATAATCATTCACAAAAATCTATTTCACTATAACTATTATTAATCAAATTAATTTATTTACAAAGCAACGGTATAAAGTGACCGAGAGTGATATGTGAATCTAATAATTGACCGTTATTAGATTCACATATCACCCTTACTAATATTTGAACGAATTCCTTTTGCTCTAGTTCTACCGTTATTGGTAGAGTAAAAATTTAAACGAATATTTTGTTGATAAAATGTGTCATGGATTAAAACAGTTTAAAGTATCTAAAATGAGCTGGTTGGTTGAAATAAATTGCTGTAAATCAATAAGCCCACCAGATGTACCATGTACACAAAATATTGAAAACAAGACAAATTAATTCACTGGATTTTCGTTAATTATTTATAAGAAAAGCTTAAAAATAAGAGCTTCTTATTTAATGGAAAATGTTTTTTATAAAAATAACCAAAAAAAGAATATGAAAAACCTAAACCTTAATTATTCGGCTTTATGGTACAACAAAAACTTAACCCTGGTCCTTAATCGCCTCAATTAACGTACTAAGCTGCACCATCTTGTAATACAAAAGAAAAAAATATTTCATTTGATAAATGTCTATCGTGAAATACAAACTTTGAAAGAAGTAAATGCTTTTTTATTTTGAAAATAAAATGCGATAAATGAGAGATTAATAAAAATCTCTTAGATTATGAAAGTTGCTTTAATTGCTTTTAATAAGTTATATTCAGCTTTAAGTTTATTTATTTAAGATTTTTTCCAGACAACGGTTTGTAACTATTTCGACCAATAGTTTATCAGATACAATTTAAAGTTATCTGTACTAGTTGAATACAACAAAAAAATAGAATAAATTAAATTTTTACTTGTAATCTATGATAATTTAGTTACATCTATTATAATTATGTGTATATCTATAACACCTGTGTAACAAGACTACACAGGTTGGGCGTTCAGTATAGGTATAATCTGAACTTTCATATGACTTTGAAGAAATAATTATATGTGATGAAAATTGTATATTTTTTTCAATCTTTCACACAGAAATTCGTACAAATCTGCTTAATTTTTGTTTGGGTTGTTTAAAAAGATTGTTATCATATAGCAATACATTCTGCATTTGTATTCAAATGTATGTCTAATAAATAGAATATGTTGATTAAGATGTTGATGACTCCGTTATATTGTTGATAAGACGCCTCTCTTTCAATAGCGGGTTTGATTCCCGGTAAAACCCAATATTAAAAAAACAAAAAAGATTTCAGTTTGGTTTTTACTTAAGGCCTCTTTAACATATTTCTGGCTGGATAGAGGGGCTGTAACATGGGAACCCACTAAATTTTACTGATTACAGTGAAAATGTTATTCGATAAAATACAATCAATAAGGCCTTCGTAAACTTTTTGGAAAACCACATAAAGGTTTAGGCTAACATTAATAAAGCACACATCTGTTCAAAGCTATGCCATTGTGATTAGTTTGGGGTGAATAAGTCTTTTGTAATTTTTGGTCCTTACTTATCAATAATCCAGTCGGTACAGCACTCTTCTGGTTTTATTTTTAGAAAATAGGTTATACCCATGATAAGCGATGGTGATGGATAGAGGCCAAAATAAAGCAGTGTGTTTGCTTATAAATGTAGATATACATACACATATAAAATGAGGTAGGCGGACACAATAGAGCGCCAGACTTTCTTATCTTGACAAACGTATTTCGCATCTTCCACATTCTCAAATAGTTCCTACTATTTTTCTTATTTTTTTAGGGTTTCCTTCTTTCAGAATATCATTTACTTGATCAAAAAACACTTCTCTCGGTTTTCCTCTACCACGACATTTACACTGTATATTTGTTTTGTTAGTTTTTATTAATTATGGGCACAAATCATCTCAGTGTTAATTTTCATCTTATTTAATACATCAGCCTCATTCCTAATCCCTTCATTCCGTATTCTGTCATAAGTTCACACTCATCCCTAATAAATATTCTGTATTCTGTCATACATTGTCATCCAATGTTTTCTTCTAAGTGCACACATTTCAACAGCATTTATTCGACTCTTTTTAGTCTTGTTCCACGCCCCCTTTTCACTCCTGTACATCTAATACTAGCATTTTCACTTTCATTCTTTATCACTTGATTCCGTTTTATATCATACATTGTTCCTCCATATATTCTTCCAAGTACACGTATTTCTACATCATATATATGTTGGGTAATATTGCTAACACTTATGATAACGCACTGCGATTTACTTGCCTACTTCAATGGTTATAAACCTAAAAGCTCGATTGATGGGGTCGTAAACAAAATTGTCTCTCGGTCCTCACCTTCAATATATTGAAGGTTATCTACGATGAATGAAAAAAAAAAGCGTTAAAAATAAAATAAAACTAAGGAAGTAATCTAAAATTAATCTTGTTTAATATTCCTTAATATTGTACAAAATCTAGCGCTCTATTTATATCTTCAACTCTCTGATCAGATATTTGTAATCTGATACAAGTCACTATACTATAATCATATAATTTAATTCGATGTTTACTAAAATATTTATATCTGGAAAAATACGTTAAAAATACTCCATTCATTCGATTTTAGTCAGAATTAAAATATTTAAAATAATTGAAAATATCATATTGTAATTTATTTTTACCAAACACTGTTTATTCCACTTTTTTGTAACGGTATAACCCTACCGGTTTCAAGGCTTTCACATCATCTTCAGGGGAGCACAAACAAGACTAAATGCTGTTCGAACTGGTACCGATATACACGCTTCAACGGATGGGGGCTGAGGGGTGAGGGAGGCATGGGACGATTTCGGCCAAGAGCGGAGAGATTTTTGGGATATAACTGTTCACCAGATGTTCGGATCGATGTACTGACTTAGAAATTTCTAGGGTCTCTAATCTGTCCAATTTATTTCCGTTACTACTGATATGTAAGAATTTGGCATCATCGATAGAAAAAGTAAATATCATACAATAGTTATTTTAATATATTATACTTAAGTCAAAGTGATGAAAGTAAGATAAATGCAGTAGAAATGATTGCGTTACGTAAAATATGTGGAAAAACAATGTAGGACAGAAAAAGGAGTTTTAATATTAGGAAAGATTGTGGATTGAAAGAAGATGAAGTAAGAAGTATTGACATGGTTCAGCCAGGCAGAATGAATGAATTATGTCTCTCTCCGTGGTTGCAGTCCTAAGACTGGTTTGCAGCAATTTCAACTCTTCTCCTCCATTCCCCCCTGTCCTGTGCGGCTCTTTTTAAATCTGTATATGTTGAGCAGCACACGTCCACCAACAGGTCCTCCAGGTACTCTCGGCGTGGGCGTCCCCTAGAGTTTGTCCCCTCGGTCATACCCTCCATTATGGCATGCAAGAGGCCCTCTTGTCGTATTATATGACCGATCCATCTTGCACGCCTTTCGGACAGGATCCTGAGCAGGTGCCTTCCTCCTTCGATTCGTTGGAGAACCTCTTCATTTGTGATGCGGTCTCTCCAGGAAATTCCTAATAGTCTTCTATAGGACCACATCTCAAAAGCCTCTAGTCTTCGTCTATCTCTTTCGGATAGGCACCATGTCTCGCAGCCGTACATCAAGATACTCCATACATAGGTCTTGATGAGGAGTATTCTCAGTTTTAGGTCTATATTATTTGATTCTATTATTTTCGACCTTTTATTAAATGCAAGTCTAGCCTGATGTATACGGCTGTCGACCTCGCTCTTGGACCGACCGTCCCATGTTATTTTGCTCCCGAGGTAGACAAACTCCTTGGTGTTCTTTAGTGGTTTACCCGACATCACTATTCTCATCTGGTAATGAATGAATGATGTACAAAAATAATAAATACTAGTAGTACCATCTATAGATCGTACGAGAAGTTTAGACAGACCTTGGAAAATGTGGCATGACCAAATAAATTGAATTTTAAAAGAGGGACGAGCGAAAAGCTTTTATCAAAATATGCATAAGGATGTGTAAGGACGTGGCAACAGCGAAAGAAGTGTCAGGATATAATGAAGTGAAGATTTGTTCTCTCTACCTAACCCAATAGCGTCATGGCATAATGTTGATAATGATGAACGTGATGAAGAAGTTAAAAAAAATATAAATTTCGTTTTATAATTTTATAATAAATATTTATTTTTTATACTTTATTACACAATGCTGAAAATTTTCTTTTTAACTGTGTTATCTTTTGCATCTTAAGTTTAAACCTAAAATTAAAATCGATTTAAATTTAGGTATGTAGAACGAATGAATGAAGAAATACTAGCAAAACGTAAGTTTAGTACAAATGTGAGCGTAAGCCGTGGTAGAGAAAGACCAAGGAAAGTATGGTTGGATCAAGTGAATGATATATTTAATGAAAGAAACGTAGAAAGTCAGAGAATCATAGGAAATGTATGTACTCGTATACATGTAGAAAAGATAAGCCTTGCATAATGTCCTCTTTGTCTACCCCGATATGATATTGACGTGACATGAACGTTTCAGATTTGAAACAATAACAATGCATTACGTCCAGCTGAAGGGCCTATGTTTTATTGAAATGATGCTTGTTGATGAGATATTTTGTCCAAAATAAAGCATTTGGTTTTTAATGTGGTAATTTTGAACTGTCCCATATAATCTCAGCCATTGAATGTATTCACCTAGAAAATAGCGTAGGAATTGAAGTAGTGTAGTGTAAACCTATGGCAACCGATTCATCGCACGATTTAATATGTTTATAAATCACTAGTTGCAGCCCGTGAAATATTCACGGAAGTAAAACAAATTCTACATTTATGAAAATATATATTCATAAATGTAAAATTTGTTTATAGGTATATATCATTTATACATCGTCCCCTTTTACACCGGTTCAAAAATTGTTAGCTAGGTATTTAAAATTCGTTCAGTATCCCCACCGAGATTCAAATTTCGAATTTTAATTTAGTATTCGACAGCCGTACGGGTTTTGGCCTATTTATACTATGATTTTATAACATTTAGTTTTATGAAGCGAATATTATTATTGCTCGAATATATTAAAATAAAAATAATGGAAAGTTGCGTATAATATATGTCTGAAACAGTGTTGACTTATAATACATGGTATGTCTGAAACAGTGTTTACGTATAATATACGAGTAAGTCTGAAACAGTGTTTACGTATAATATATGTTTGAAACAGTGTTTAGTTTTACAAAAAAATTAATATCAGTTTCATGCTAATCGAATTTAAAATATTGATGATTATTTCGTTCAAAATATTTCGTTAAAATATTAGCTTTAAACATTTTATATTAACTCGATGATCTCAGAACAGGTAGAATAGGGTTTAAACATTTTTTTCGCAAATATATTTACCTTTATGGCCATACACGGTCTTCGTATCAGGCGAATTAAATAATGCCAGAAAAGTGCAATTTCTTTAATCAACTTGCATATAAAAGAATATTGATTCCGAATCAAGTGTATTAACATATATCTATGAAATAATATCGAGTGAAGGGAAGAAGATATTTAAACTGTGGGAAAAGTGAGAAGTATGAGAAACCAACGACATTTACGATTATGTATAGTGGAAAAAACACTGAGAGGAGCTTAAGAAATGCTGTAGAAATGCGTGTGTTGGGAAGAATACATAGAGTTACAATGTGTGACATGCGGAATGTAGTGATTAAGGACGTACTCGTATGTGAACTTAACGCTGATGAATAAAGTTAGATAAATAATAGCACACTGAGATGGTTTGGACATGTGGAACGAATGAATGAAGAAATATATATATAGTATAAATGTGAGTGGAATGCGAGTGCGACGAAGACCAAGGAAAATATAGTTGGATCAAGTGAATGATATTCTGAAAAAAAAACGTAGAAAGTCAGAGAAATCGTAGAAGTTGTATGAGAAAGTGTGTGGATGTCGAAAATGTTAAGGATGTATATCGATATACGAAAGTGTGGTGTCCTGTCATCTTGGCCTACCCTGACAGTATTAGCACGTACATGAATAAGTCAAACACTGTCTTCCTGAAAAAGAAAATAGCAGATATTATTTAACATGTGTGCTGTAATTTGTTTTATCAAACACTGTTTATTCCAATTTTTGTGGAATAAACAGTGTTTGATAAAACCAATTACAATGTCTTTAAACCTCCACAATGTTAATGCCTTAACTATAAATAATATAATATGTGTGTCTAGAATAACGTTTTATTCATATGTTTTAACTGTGTTTTATTACACTTTGCATATATTTAAAATACACGCAAGTCAGATTGATTCATAATCAATAATTTTTATAAATATAAAGCAATCCACCTAAACTAGAATTATTTGTGCTATCGCTATCCAAGGCTATGAAAAAAATATAAGAGAGTCAATATTAATGATTATTTTGAATAGATGAACTCATTTTATGGAATAATTGCAAAATTTCACGAAAAATGCTTTCAAATACAATAGTTTTAATGCTTAAGAAAATATTTAGCATAGAAGTAAACAATGGGCTATATCCATTTATGTTTTAACGTAAGACATTGAAATATCTCAGTACACTCGTATGATAATGTAGGTCTTAATTGTAAGAATATTTCAAATCTGTCATTCTTACACTTTTGTCTGTACACATTTATGCCACTTTGGTGTAAATGACTTATGTTGAAATATATTACATTTAAATTACTACTCATAGAACCATTTGAGCGATTTTAGAAGTTTCTGGAAAAATCTCTTTTGAATTAGCACTTATTCCAGGGACGGTCAAGAAAGGCTGATCTGAGATAATTTCAAAATATAAGTAAATTTCACAGCGATGCACTCAAGATTAATCATAACACTCGAGGAGAATCGAGTTCATCATCACCATCACGCCAATACCCCAATCGAGATAGCAGAGTGAACAGATTTCTACGCATTCTATACTACCGAGCATGTTTCTCTACAGTCACGTCCATACATAGTTTCTTACAAACTCTAAATTTGAACTCTTCTCTTTTGAAGAATTCGTTTTATTTGGTTGTCACTTGTTCAAGGTCTTATCAAGCTTCTTGTATCTTCTATACCACGAGTAGAAGAATTGATTTTCATCGTAAATCTTTCATTTATCATTCTTTCAAGCCAATGAGATACTAAAAAAATATATATTCTAACCTGACATTATCAAAATCTGTTAAGATAGTAATAGTTCACAACAGAATTTAAGTATCATTTTTTGTGTATGGGAGTAAAATGCAGAACCTGATGCAGAGGCACGACCTGGGGGACGTAGTTCGGGACAGAAGAGCATACAACCTGAGGACGAGGAGAGCTGACCCCAACAGTCTTCGCAGACAGTGAGTTGGGATGGAGCCAGCCAGGGAGAAGATGTATGGGAGTAAAACTTGGACCTGTAAAGACTGAAAGGAGCCGAATAAATAATGAAGAAATGTATGCTTTGATAAGAATACATAGGGGGACAATGTATGACAGAATACGAAATTAAGTGATTAGAGATAAATGTGGTCTTAAGGCTGATTTATTGAGCAAGATGAAGAAAAACACTCTGAGAGGGTTTGAGCACGTGGAACGAATGAATGAAGAAAGAATAACAAAACAAATATACATTGCAAATGTGAGTGGAAGCGTGGAAGTGGAAGACCAACGAAAGCATAGTTGGGTAAAGTGACTAATATTTTAAAAGAAATGGAAACACAGAAAGTCAGAGAAATCGCTAGAGTTGTTTGAGAAATTGTGTGGATGTAGAAGAGGCGAGGGATCTGTGTTTCGAGATGGGAAAGTCTGGCACTGTCTCCTATCTGCGTACTCCGACAGGGAAATACCGTGATAGTATATATGTTTCTTTCTTTCTACATGGGTGACCCTTTCATCATATTAAGCAGTAAATCTTCGTTCGAACCACATTTTCTTAATGAGCTCATTACTTATTCTATTATACGAGTACATTGTTTTATTCTACAATACATAATCCTCGACTTTGTATAGCATTTATCTAGCTTTCGTCGGTATTTTGTCATGTCTATATTATTAAGTTGGGACTAAGCAGTTTAACTTCAAGGATAATCGTCAAGGATATTGTTGCGGTGTCCTGGAATAATCTGAGTGTTTTCTGTCAGAGTAACATTACGCTTTGTGCCCTGAGGCGTTATCACAGCCACAGTTGGGGATAAATTTGAATCCCATTTGAATGCATCTCCTGTGTCCTGTTTGCAGTCTATTATATGGACTTATTATATAAACAAAAAAAATAACATATTTAATGGATATGAAATATCAAACAAGCACTAAATAACAAAGCGTTGGTGAAATACAAAGTTTGTTAAATATAATAAAATATACAATCTCATCACAAAGTGAAGTCATTATTTAAAAAAAAAAATCGAATTATTTTTTGTGAATAATTATCACGGAAACATGATTTAATACAAGGGTGTGAAATGTCATTCTAACAACCAGGGTGATATTACACATCCTTGCTTCACCCCCTTTGTAACATTAAACCCCTCAGGTATACTTCACTCTTAAGTAGGCTGTACTCTACCTATACAATGACTTTCAATATACAACACTTTAGTAGGTAGCTACTGTTATTATGAATGAGATTTACTCGTAAGTAAATAATTTGGTGTAAATTTACGAGTAGGTACGAACCGGACAGTATCGAAATCTTCTAAGATAATTTTGTGAGTGAAACGTGAAAAGTTCACAATAGAATTTTGGAACCAGCTTTGTTATGTGAGAGTGAAACGTGGGCGTGGAAAATACTAAGTGGAGCCGAATAAATGCAGTAGAAATGCGTGCATTTAGAATAATGGATGGAATGACAATGTATTACAAAATACGGAAGGAAGCTATAAGAGAGGAATGCGAACTTAATGCTCATGTGTTAAGTAAGATGAAGAAGAGCACGCTGAGATGGTTTGAGCATGTAAAGCGAATGAATGTAGAACGACTAGCGAAATAGATATATAGTGCAAATGTGAGTGGAAAGCGTATGATAGGAAGACTAAGGAAAGTATGGTTGGATCAAGTGAATGATATTCTGAAAGAAGGAAACGTAGAAAGTCAGAGAAATCCTAGGGGTTGTATGTATGTTGAAGAGGGTAAGAATGTATGTCGAGATAGGAAAGTATGACACTCTTTCCTCTCTGCCTACCCCGACCTGTAAATTGCGTGATGGCATGTATGTTCTGAGTTTTTTTATGACAATTCATTTGAACTAGAAGTTTGTTTCTATAATAGTAAGCTCTAGTTATAAATTTTTTTTTAAATAAACTAAATATATAAACTAATTAATAATATATTCTCATGCATTTTGAACGATTGACTCCCGACGTTCTAGCAGATTTTAAATTCCATGCATTAAGAAATTCGATGGTTTGCAGGTTAAGAAGTCGTCACGCCAATTTTGTAAGAGCAGCGTCGCTATAGGAGATTCCTTGGAGATTGTTGGATAGAGAACAGAAACAATGAAAAATTAAAATGAGCGTTTTTTGTACTTGATGCTCTATTTTCTTTATCCAACAATTAACATAAACTTTCTGCAAATTGAAATATTCAAGACGTATTCAATAAAATATAATACTAAGGCATTAAAATTATATTGACTTATGTAAAAAAAATCTTTCTAAAACACTGTTGACTTAGAAACCAAAAACACTGAACTTATGCACCAACCCAATAATTTTATATCTTTTTTTATTAGAAACTATACATTCTCTTAACACTCAAAGTTAGTTATATTTCTAATGAGCGTTCTCATATTGGTTGTGTACTACGTTTAATTTTTTAATTTACAACGATGTATATTTAAGTAAAAAAAATCTTAAGGTTTCAGAGAGTAATTAAATAACAAAAATGATATTTCATGACGAACGTTACACAAAAGTAATCGAGTTGTTAGTACTTCTTGAGAGAACCTCTAATACATTTATTGAGCCCCAAATTCCCATACGATATCGGAAAGAATTGACATTTTGAGAGACATTTCAACCAATGCCAATAAATATTTCTATCTCCAAAACTTTTTTGTAACGTTTTTTAGACTTGGATTAATTTAACTTATACAGAAAATAGTATATTTTTAGTGTCTCATATTTGTTCTTTTCTGTATTTTTTAATATACAATACAATCTGTAAGATAATTATTATGTTATATACAAATAAAAAAAATGCATCATATACCTAATGAAAAGGGGCATAGTATGATAACCTTCGAGACCTAGTTGGTAAAACACTTGACTTTCATTCGGGGCTTTCGGGTTCTATTCCTGAAGGTACCCAAAAAAGGTAAAATAGTTCATATGGTAACAATATTCACACTCTCTAGGCGTGTGCGAGAGATACGAACAGTGATTCCATGCCTTCTTCAAAGGTTCTAAACCCGAAACATGATTAATAGGGTCGATGACAATGTTGTCTCCTTGCAACGCTCTTCAATATGTTCAAATCAACTTTGATTACTGTTGAAGAGTTACCATGCGAACGAATAATTGTAGGGTAGATTAGATATAATAAACTTTTTCTATATATTTTTTATAAGAGCACATTGACGACCTTCGTGGGCTATTTGGTAAAACGCATGTCTTCCATCCGGGGGCTTCGGGTTTGTTTCCATTAAAACTCAGAAATTTATAAAAATTATCTGACTCTGATTTTCAATAAAGACACCTTTCTGGTTGCCTGAAAGAGAATGCTACATTGCAATAAGTCCGCCTGGTTTTACCGTATATAACGAAAGTGTAATCCAATAAAATATAATGCACCAATTTCACTAAAAAAATAGAAAACAAACGAAACACGTATTCTTTCGTCAATCATTATCTTCACATGTTTAACCCTTTTAATCCCATGGGGACGATCATCGGCCCCAACTGGTTTAAATTTTGGTTCAGGCCGATTATCGGCCTCAAAGTTTTCATACAAGTTTTTATGTTGAATATATACTTTTTAAACTTTGAGAATCATTCACTTTTAGAAGAATGCATTTAAAACTAAATATTAACTGAGATAAAAAATAAAATATAAACTACTGTTTTTTTGTCAATATATGCCGGGATTAAAAGGGTTAAATCATCTTAACGTTCTTTCTCATCTTACTTATAACATCCCTTTCTCATCTTACTTATAACATCCATTTTATCCATGCATTAATTTTTGATTCCTCAATTACGGCTTCTTTCATATATTAACACCGCGAATACTTATCGTGGTTCACCTATATAGTAATATTCATAAAATACAAAGTGTTTGGAGTTTTTTTTAAATAATTATATGATGTCATCACAAAGCCTTAACAAATTTTAGTTTAAATTCATTGAAAATTATATTTAAAAATTCACCCTCGTGCTCTGTTACATATTTGAAACCATTTTTTTTCATGACAATTTACATAGAAATATACATAATCTTGTTGCACTAGAATTGTGTATTATGCACATCTCTACCTCGGGGAAATCAAGCTAGGCAGTCTGCACGAGCCGCTTCATTCAGACTCGAGTTTTCCTACTCGCAAAGCAAATATTTTTATTTTTATTTTATCCCCCCGTGGCCAACATTTATGTGAACTCGACGAGAACTGAATGTCATTATACATATAACAGATTAAAACTAAAGGTAAAATGCAATCATGCGTGAAATGCGGGCTTTTCAGTTATCAGGGGGATAAAGGGCTGTGACATGAAAATTAACGTTTGTACATATTAATTCGTTTTACCGAGTTCATAAAGCGTTTTTATTCCGAGACAAAAACCATATCGGATTGTTTTATGTTTAAACATTTAAAACAGTTAATAAGTATGTTTAAAGTACTTAATAATAAATTAGTTTGTTATTCCACTAATTACAACACGTGTTTCTACCTCCAATCTCGAGGGTCTTTTCAGGCGAAATGTTCCAGATTTGTTACGAGAGCAATGCTTCGCTCCAAATGGTGATTTTTTTTAAGAAGTGTGAGCGGTCTGTTCCAAAACGAATGATTTTAAGTAGTCTATGGTTATTTAATATTTTTGTTCATGGGTATTTCCGTATCTCTAATTTTTCTAAAATCATCAATTTATACAACTTTTGTGATGAATGGGAAATTTCAACGTTCCTTTCTTTACAACAATGATTTGTTTCTATAATGTGGTTTGATAAACACCACTTATGTTCTTGTATTCTAGTGCCTATTTACCTATATTTCATTTCAATATACTCGTATATACTGTTTTTGCTAAGTTATTGATTATTTTTGTATTGTATACATAAGTGTACATATCATCACGTCGTGCCCTTTGTGTGGAAGGCAGAGAGAACATATCACAATACTTTTCTATTCAAAAACTACATCTTCTCATTCAAATATCTCTATTATTCATACTTTTCATATCACGTCAATCTTCTATTATTCATACTTCTAACTAAACCTTCCTTCAAAATTTGGTCCATTGATCCAGTCACGCTTTATTCGGTCTACTTCTACCGCGCACACTTTCCACTTCTGACTTGTATATTCGCTTAGTCATTCTTTCGTCATTCATTCTTTTCACATGTCCAAACCATCTTAAAGTTTCTACCTTCATTTTTATTAAAACACCCATTTTATCTATGCATTCATTTATGATGTTTTCATTTCGCCTCCTTTCATACATTGACAATCCACATTTTTCTTAGTGCACGTTCTCGAGTGCAAGTGCAAGTCTCACTGCCATACGTCAAGGTGTGCACCACCATACAATTATATATTTTCATTTATGTTTTTTTTATATAGCGCGGTTGTTGTATACATATAAAGTTAAGAGCTCCATTCACTTTGTTCTCCGATTTTTTTTCCTTCTTTTGAAACATTTTTCACTTGATCCAACCATTCTTTCCGTCGTCTTCCTCTAATATGCCTTCTACTCACATTTTCACTTAATATTTGTTTTGGTAGAATCTTCATCTGTTTTACGAGTTCATGTCCAAACCATCTCATAATGCTCTTCTTTGTCTTACGTAACACATTAATCGTAAGTTCACACTTATCCCTACCGAATTCCTTCTGTACCCAATTCCCTACTCAATTCCCTACCCAATTCCATTGTATCCATGGGGGTACTTCGTTACTATTAGATAGGTAGTGAATGTGTTAAAAATACGCAACTTGTTAGTATCTTGAAAAAAAAAACTCCGATGTGAGTTATCGACTATAGTAATTTTTCCAGAAAGTAGGTGACATATGTGTATACGCAGTGTTACGAGTAATTTCGACATCGGTTCACATAATACTTATCATTCTGTGACTTTGGTTCATTGTCGTATTCCGCCGTTGTGCTTCTCTCACAATTGAATCACTAAACGCAACAATTCCGTCGGGGACAATCGAAATTTTTTGCGTAACAGTCATTATTTTCATATTATTTTCCACGCGTAAGTTAATCACTATTTTCGGATATGGAACTCAACTTTTTCTCCATTAAAAAAACAAAAAAAAAAACATTAACATTAATACTCGTATAGTGCTGTATTACACTTTTGTTGTATACAGTACAACCAGAAAGGTTTATTGTTACAAATCTCTTCAAACCATCCAGAAATATGTTAAAGAGATCTTTAGTGAAAATCAGACTGGAATCTTGAACGAATCTGGGTTCTAACAGGAATCGAACCCTAATATACGGGTTGGTAGACAGGCGTCTTACTTTCAAGTTCACGGAGTTAGTAATTGTTGTATTGTATTACACTCTCGTTGTAAATATCATAACTTGGTGGACTTATTGCCATGTGGCAATAACTTCCCACAAACAGTGAAGATGTTAAAGATGTCTTAAATATTGTTTGTACTGTAATTTGAAAAAAAAAGGTCCAAGAGCAATCAAACCCACAACCTTTAAGTACTTTAAATATTTGTAGTTAAAATGTTAATTATGATTCTAAATATATACAAGCGATAAATTACTTCATTTTACAATTAATTGTTATTAAATAATCTTATTCGAGTATTATATTTCGTACAGCTTATTTTGGAAACAATAAGGACGGGCGTTTCCGCGCTAGTTGTCATCATCATGAGGGATGATTAAGTGAAGGTTTAATTTGTCCGAGTTCTCCTTAAGTAGAGAATGAATATTGTTTTCAATTAATTGGCCCTCTTTGTCTATTTCTAGTCGAGGCATAATTGTTTATGAAATGTATCTTCTAACATATCTGTCCCATATATAACATAATAGAACAAGGCAGACAATCATCTTTCAGGGACTATTTCAATGCTCACTCGGGTATTCATTAATACATAAGGTAAACTGAAGGTTCTAAAACTATGGACCGTGTCTTGCTTAAAAATAATTGAAAAAGGGGGCATTAATATCGTCATCACCATCATGAAATGGCGGTAGGCAAAGATCTTCGCGTCATTTAATCTTGTAATACATCTTTAGCTTCTACTACATATACAATCCTACGTCATCATGCATACTTGAACAAGGGTTTTCGCTCTTCCCTCTTTCAAAATTTAATTAATTTGGTTAAATTTTCTAGGTACATATTTCCAAACCTTTCTTACTACAATAATTAATTTTTCTATTATATTATACATCATATTTTAATTCAAGACCCAAAAGTTTATTCCTCGTGTTTGAGTATGTTTGACAGACATTTTGTGGATAAAAGATGCCTGTGCATATAAAAGCTTAACGTGTGTAAGCTGTTGTACTTCAGCAACACAGAGTCTTGACAGCCAAACCTACGGCAAGCAGATTAAGTTTCCAAGACGATCGGCAAATCTGAAATCAGATAATCTTTTGCTGTATACAGTACATCCTGACTGGCCTAGCAAATTGTCCTTATAAAAAATCCAGACAGAAATCCTATTTGAAAAAGAAAACAGATACCGACGAGAAATAAACTCAAAATTCCCTAGTCGAAAACAGCTGTCTTACCAACTAAGCCACGAAGGTCGTCACGTATTCATCGTTACACATTCTACGCAATGTTTTCATTTCTGTCGTATTATATGTATATTATTTTCATTGCTTTTTCTCACGTCCACGTTTTACTTGCATTGCCTAATGTTAGCACCAATATTAAATTTAAACCAGCCAACTTTGGCTTCTTTGGAATGTACACGAAAAAATTTAAATAAATATAGTTCGAATAAGTATTCATTAAATGCCACGTTTTACAGTTTTCTTGTTGGTTGGAAGAAATTGCCACATATATATAAACCTCTTGTCATTTAGCAATCTCTTGCTTGATTTTTTGTAGACATCGTAAGTGTAATACAATATGTTATATCTATCGTTACGGTCAATAAATTAGTTTTGTTTTATTTCTTAGAGAAATATCAAATTAACCGGTATCTGAGAAACTAATCTAATAAACTTTGATGAAATATGTTTATACGAGTAGATTGTGATTTATTAGATTTTTGGCTATCTGTGTTCTGTCTTTGCTTTGAACAATATTATATTGTATTTATTTCTTGACAGGTTTTAGTCGATAACATACATTTTTCGTTATTGTCAAGTGTTTATTTTGTTATTGCAACAATCATATTGATTTTATTTACTTTTGGTTAATGTTTGTTTTCTTGAGTAACATTTCAATTAGATCGACCTTTGTCTACCCCAAAGTATTAGATATATGGGTGGTGTGTGCAGCTTTACGAAGTATTTAAAAATAATGCTTTTTGGAAAGTCTTGCCACAATGGTTATATATGAATACTACACACAAACACTTCACTCCACCTTAATCCGAATGTATATCAAATGAACTATCACATCTACATATGTTTCTTGGTGTTACTATCGTATTATATCGTAAGATCTACAAAGGTTTCTTTGTTGTTTATAGTTAAGGTATTAACGCTGTGGAGGTTTAAAGACATTGTAATTTATTTTTATCAAACACTGTTTATTCCACTTTTTTGTGACGGTATAACCTTACCGGTTTCAAGGCTTTCACCTCATCTTCATTGTTTGCGCTCCCCTGAAGATGAGGTGAAAGCCTTGAAACCGGTAGGGTTATACCGTCACAAAAAAGTGGAATAAACAGTGTTTGATAAAAATAAATTACAAAGGTTTCTTTATAGTTTATCATCCCTTGGTAAGATTCGTAGAGTTTTCTTTCAAATGTGTTTTTTTTTTAAATATGCTGATGCGGAGAAGTATTTAACTTGAATGTCACACCTTCCACCGTTCTGACCTTACACTCATGCAATATTTTTAATTTGTCAATAATATTGAGCTCGAATCCTGGGTCAGAGACTTGAGGAGAGTTAGCTCTCTAAACGGTGCTAACGTATACAAATTATACTTCTATTATTATTGAATAATTTCGGCATTAAGAATTAAAATATTACTGTACTTATAAACATTTTTAGCTATATATAACCACGAAGCTAAGCGATTATATGACGAAATAGCTGTCACTGAATAAATACGAGTAAATAAAGCACAACAAACTATCAAACCGTTTTATTTTAATTTTAATTTTTAAAAATAGTGTTCTATGAATTGAAAATCGACAGCATGAATAAATTATACAAGTCCTTTGTTTAAATCACTTTATTCTCAGATAGAACATTTAGTATACATTCGAAAGATTTTCTTTATATTCAATGAATGTAGACATGAAAAAAATTTGCGAACCAGTGATATCACCTGAAAAGCAATAGAGATGCGATATCTATGAGTATTGTGGTTTCGTTAGATAGCATAGGATATTGTGCAAAAATAAACCTGATCACTTGATATAATTGCTTCTGCGACACTGGAGAGCTGAAGAGGTAAAGAGATGGAGAGATGGGGGGTGATCAGGCGTGACAGTTTGGGAGAGCCCGGCCGAGGATGGAGGTTGAACTAAATTTATCAGACCGACCTCTAAACACGCTCTCTTCAAGGTAACGTTCTGGAACATTATTTTATTGCCAAAGATTTTAGAATGTGGTTTTAAATTAATTTTGCGTTATTAGCTATTTAACTCCCCTGCGAACAAGTAAGTCAGAATTATAAAATAAAAAAACATATATTTATAGCATATATACACCATCACGCTTTTTCCCTATGCAGAGAGGACAGATTGCCAAACTTTCCTATCAAGAAACATATTTTTCGCCTCTTCTATATTCATACAACTTCTACAATTTCTTTGACTTTTTATGTCTTCTTTTTTCAAAGTAAGATAAATATAAATACTATGAAAATGGGAGCACTAAGAAAAAATGTTGAGTATTAATGTATGAATGTACGCGAAGGCAACAGAAATGAATGCATGTATTCAATTAGTACTTTAAATAAGATGAAAAAAGAAGCTTTAATATGGTTGTTCTTGTTGAAATAATGATTAATGAAAGAATGATAAAAAGAAAAGTAGAAAATTGTGCATGCCGAGATGTATGAATGTGGAGTAGTCAACATTTGTGAGTTTGAATTAAAAAGTTTGGAGATTTGTTCTCTCTGTCTACCCCGCAACGGAAACAGCGTGATGATATGTATGTAAAAATACTTTTTCTGTATACTGGCAAACCTGGGAGGTTTGTTGCTTCTGACAATCTCTTCCAACGAACCAGAAATATGTTAAAGAAGTCTGAAATAAAAACCAGACAGGAATCCTTTTAAAAAAATCTGGTTACCAACGGAAATTGAACCTGCTACCCCGGGGCTGGTAAACAATAGGTGTCTTGCCAACTAGGTCACGGAGGTCGTTATCTATATGAAAATAAAGTGATGAATGTTTATAGATGTACAACTTAATCCAATTGTTTTTTTAAGCCATCGTACAAAAGGTATTGATATCTCTACAACTGGATTTATTTTAAGAAAAGGTAACATTTGAAATAAAAGACGAGGGTTTGAGGTCACGAGGGGGAGGTGGTGTTGATTTCCTTCCATTACGTGTGTCTGCTGAGTTTAATATCCCAAGAGATGACACGTCACTCAGCGACTGCTTCTACTGGCCCTGTGGGTAAGATCATATTGTCAGGCACGCGCGTGACAATAATATTTCAACTCTCAACGCGATTTATTGTGATTTTATTTATGTATATATTATATTGTGAACGTGATATTTCAACATGAAGGAGGAAAATATTAATACACGAAATCGGGAATATTTCCATGGAGATGCTTACGATGTCATCCTCAAGACCATAAATACGAGTATCGCATAAGTTATTAAGTGCTCGCTCTTACAGAGCGGAAGTGTCGTGTTCATGATTTTGGAGAAAAAAAACGTGCTTGGAAAAGATCGACATTTATTTTTATGGCGTCATTTAATGATTTATGTTGCAATATTTTAATTTATGAACGATTTATTGGCAAAAATAGTACTAAGTACCTCCTATTATGATGCCTCCAGCAACAAGCTTTCCAATATATTATATTGTATTTCTCTATTTTATCAGCTCACGAAAACATGTTTCCCAAATTCGTCATATTACTCCTATATTTTGTTTTTTAACCGTATATTACAAATTTATTTTATTTATTTATTATTTTTTACATGATAAGGAAATGCATTAGAATAAAAAAAGTAACAGTTTATAGATAAACACTTGAATCATTTAAAAATATATTCTCCTTCCAATATTGTGTTAAAATTTTATGAATAAATATCGTTGACCTGTTGACTGACTAACTACGATTTCATATAAAAATCGGGAATTAAACACGTTAACTTACTGACTTGTAATTAAGCGTTTTTCATTCGCTTTTTAAAACATGCCAATGACGGAGCGAGTCTTACATTGATTTGTAACTGGTTCTTAGTCTTACTGCATGAACTGTAAAAGATGACGAAAAAAGAGGAAGAGCTGTGAACTGGGAAAGTCGATAAACAATATCTGTTTGAGCGTAGCACAAGTATATGGTCGGAAAAACGCTGAATATTTTCGTCCAGATAAGAGGGGTGGTACTACGGGGCGGACTTATTCTAATCAACTAGAATTGTATTTAAAAAAAACAAATTATTGATTGTATACCCATCTAGTAGTTAACTGCAAAATTTAACAAAAGTTCACTATAAATTTAAAAATATTACAATCTATTTAAACTCCGTGTATACTATAAGAAAAATTATTTTATCTGATTTATCACATTATTTTTTTTTTCGTTTCGAGGGGAACTTTCTCTTTGTTCTTCGAAAAACTTGGTTGATTGAGCAATAATCTAATTAAGTTATAATTTCATTTTTGAAACTGTATTCGGAGATGAAATTTCCAAGTAAAACTTTTTTGATTATACCAAGTATATAAAGCAATTGAGTTTTGTAAAAAACAGCGGACCTACGCCAAAAATTACGTTACATTTAAGTTACGATGATTCGTATCTTTTGTATTCTTTATAATAATAACGAAAAAGAAAATAAATTTTATTTTAGCCAAATATTTAATGTAGCGATTCTGTCTTATTCTTGTGGTAACTTTAAATTAGAAATTTCTAAGCCAGTTGATCAAGTAATTTTTCACATTAATAAGATGACCAATAGAGCCTACAAAATAATGTATTATGGTCTTTCAAAATGTGTTAACCTTTATTAAATTCTTCTATAAAAGATCAACGGCATAATTATTAAGGTCCGAAAGTTTTGACCCAAGGATATAAAAAATGTGATAGAATGAATCTTTTTTTCGCAAATATAATCACCCTATAGTTTTCTATACATATTTTATAACGACGAATTAATTATTCAAATCCACCCTAAATGTTTATCTGCCTTAGCGAAACTTTTAAGCCCAATCTTTCTCTGAGGAATATGCGGGAGAACATTCTCAGCTTTTAAATGTCGTTTGATTTTTTAAAATTTTTTTTATCCACTTCTTTCTACTGGGCTTTCCCATCTTTTGAAAGAAACTTGATAACCGCTCAATATTTGATTTCTAATATTTGAGGATGTAACGAATCAGTTCAGATCAGTTCAATCCCACCACCACCCACACTTATGGATACAAAATAAGTCCGCATCCAGCGCGATTTACACTTGAAATATTCATTTTTTATGAGCACGACGTCACGTCGTGGCGAAAAAGGGACCCCTCTTCCGGTGATGATACGAGTACACCAGAGTGTGAAAAGTATAGTAACGACCACGGGCTCAAGGTTTGATGTTATGGGAGAAGAAAGATGACTTGAAGCGCTGTTAATATACTTACAAAGTGGTTTATAGCCTGGAGTTTAAACAGCCAAGCAAGTTGTCAGTACCTTCAGAGAAAACTTGGAATGCAGCAAAATTATCCTATGACACCACTGGATCAAAGTAGATAATCGGTTCGAAGATTATCGATTACCGATTAGAATACTCGATTATCATCGCACCTATCGGAATTAACATAAGTTAATCACTCCTAGCTACAATATTTAGAAAATATTATATATTGAGCTGTTCACAACCCATTCAAACGTATTATTGACTTTGTAATTTATTTTATCAAACACTTTATTCCACTTTTTTGTAACCCTACCGGTTTCAAAGCTTTCTCCTCATCTTCAGGGAGGACAAACAATACTAAATTCTGTTCGAACTGGCACCGATATACGAGTACACGCTTCAACGGTTGTGACATTCGGGTTGGGGACTGAGGGGTAAGTGAGGCATGGGACGATTTCGGCCAGGAGTGGATACATTTTTGGAATATGTGTATTTACCAGATGTTCGGATCGATATAAACAATATATTATTGACTAACGTCAGAAAATTTAATTAACAATTTAAGAGTATTCTAACATCTCTTCTTACTATCCTTTTGGTCTGGGGGATAGTAATAACATGTATTCTATTGCCTCTAGTTGACATATTACTGAAGGTAAATGTATAAAATTTTTACCATAATATCCATGCGCTGGGCGTGTTATTTGCCCATAGGGTGTGGGCTGATAAACATCTAGTGCCCTCGCGGCTGGGCTTACACTATATTGGTGGGGTGTATCTTGGCCGGGGAGGTGCTATTAGATGAAATCAGACCTTTTGATAACTTCTCTTTTCAATGTATTTTCTGCTATTTATCTTGAGCTATACCATATATGTGATTCTGGAATGTATTTAAATATGTACATACTATGTTGCTATCAATAAATCTATATTTATTAAAAATACACGCTCAAACTTGTTCAGGCAGGAAAGATCTTTTGGACCTTATGTATATCAACCGTCTCACTAGGCTGCTCTGAGACAGCTAACTTACACCTAGGAAATTCACACACAATAATTCAAAAGTCAGAGCTGTTGCCGCTCGTGAGATTTGACTTCATTTTATTGCAACACCCGAAAATTGGACACATTAACATCAAATCTAGTATATTGAAGTAAAAAGAATCCGATTGAATGGGACATTCAAAAATCAAATAAAAATATCAGATTGAATGTCCCAGCTTCGCGGTCTATCAAATATTAAGTTAAAATCACTTGTTATATACATTTTCAAGTACCACTTCAAATTAAAAATATTAAAAAAAAACATGAACTATCAGGCGATAGTAAGAATTTCAATATCTCTTTCATCTAATAAAGAATTGTTATTTTATTCTATGTGAGTTGAGGGGATCCAAAAAAGTGGACACAATTTTAAAATGTGTTGTGTATTTGTAAAAAAACATATGATTTTATGTCCTTGTTTCATATATTTCGATTTCCCACTGGAAATAACTGAATATGGCCTGCAGAATATGTTTTGAGTTATGCATGATAAATTATGTTCACATCATGATGCATATGTGGTGTTTTGCATAATTTTCTATGTGAACGTGGTGAACCACAAGCCACCTACCGCATGGTCAACATATGTCTACTCCATTCTCACTCGGCAGGATAAAACGAAATGAAGCACCAAACGAGCTCAAATACCGTCGACATTTTCGACTAATTCTCATTCTGCATTATTATTATCATTGTAACTATGGTGCGGAGAATTGAGATCCAATTATTCGTGCTAGTATTTATTATCAAGCAATATTTGCAATGCGATGCATTTCTCTGGAATGCATAAGTAGAGAACA
This sequence comes from Odontocerum albicorne, assembly GCA_949825065.1. Taxonomy (NCBI): domain Eukaryota; kingdom Metazoa; phylum Arthropoda; class Insecta; order Trichoptera; family Odontoceridae; genus Odontocerum; species Odontocerum albicorne. Next base: position 14,182,404 of record OX463838.1, read on the forward strand.
ATCATACACACTGTGGCTCTTCTTCTTCCTCTCGATGCCCGGAGGCTGCGGGAGGGGTTGGGCGAAGGGGAGGACGCTGGAATCTGACGATGCCATCAGGGCTACTGACTTGAGATGGAATCGCGTTGGAGATATTCGCCAAGCACAACTGTGGTTGATCCGAGCGACGCAATATAGAGAAGCCTATTAACAATTGAATTTCAAGATAACCACACAAAATACTTATCAGTAAACACAGAAAAAACACACTCATACAATAGTGGAATAGGTACTCCTCAAATCAGTGATATAAAAAGACGAAACACGTATTTTTAATTCTTCTTCTTCTTCATCTTATTTTAGGCCTGTTATGGTCCTGCATCATTGTTTGCCTCTTGCGACGTCGACTGCCAACCGTCTTTCCATCTTTTGGGAGGTCGTCCTGGAGGTCTGCTTGCTTGGGGGATACTGTCCCTGGCCATTCTTACGGCTCTTGGTTCCGCCATTCTGGATACGTGTTCGTTCCAGAACCTTCTTCTCTGTCATCCCCATCTGACAATATCTTTAACTTCGCACGTCCTTCGGATTTCTGTGTTACGTACTCTATCACGAAGGGTTTTGCCAGCGATACTCCTGAGTACCTTCATTTCGCTGGTTCGAAGGAGATTTTTGGTTCTGACAGTGTCGGCTCTGGACTCTATGCTGTATTTTTAATTCGAATATTAAATTCTAGAAATAGACACATAGCACGGTAATAATGTATCTGTGATGAGATTAGTCCATGCGGCACTTGCTGCAGTGCCCGAAGAGTCCGCTGTTTTACTTTGAAGAGGACTCGATTATCTATTCGAATGTAGGTATTTTGGGCGGAAATAATTTAGTGACATTTACAGGATAGCAAAAAAAATGCGTGAGGTCGTCAATCTATGCTATCTACGGTAGCCATTATTGAAGATGTCAATTCGATGTACTCTTCAGGAACGATTGTAGAAATAGTGGATCGGGATTTCGCAGTGTTTATGGTAGAAGTAAAGAAAAAGATGATATCTATATTGTGAATTGATATCTTTAATGATTAAATGGTTATCAAGGTTTTACAGAGAGCACATTGGAAACTCATATCGATGACATCTATGGTATAGTTGGTAATGTGCCTGTCTTCCAATTTGGCGGTTGCGAATTGGAAGATAGGCACCTGAAACCAAGATACAGCGGAAATCATTAAACGTGAAACCATGGGTACAGACATATTTTTTCATGTTAAAGAATATCGTGTTAAAAGAAGTAAAGAGAAAAAGTCAGCAATGCTTTTGATGTCGTAATAATCAAATGAGTTAATATAAAAAGTCGAAACACAAAAGGCGCTACACAACGGACGTTTTATAAACATGATTTATTGCAATTAACTTAATCAGATAAAAAAATCATGTGCAATATGTTAAAATGAAATAAAAATTATTAATTATTTTTATTTATTTTGTTCTTCTGAGATGTGAAATATTTTCGTGTTGAGCGTTTATTTCATGTTAAAAAAATGCATGGAATCACATATCATAATGTCGGGACTAGAGTTTTTTTTTCATGTTATCCGATTATTTTTTATGTGCAACGTTTTCCAATGTTTTTGAAAAAGGGTTTGTCTTCACTTAAGGCCTCTTTAATATCTTTCTGGTAGGCTAGAAGAGATTACCACATGACAATTAAATAGCCAGTTTGTATTTGATTGTACTACACTTTTGTTGTATAAAGTACACCGTGGCGGGCTTATTGCCACTTGGCAATCTCTTCCAACCAACCGGAAACATGTCAATGAGGTCTTAAGTTAAATAAGACTGGAATCCTTTTTAAAAGAATCTGAGTGCCAGCGAGATTTGAACCCGCAACCACCGGGTTGGGAGACAAGCTTCTTACCAACTAGGTCGTCGTTGTACTGTATAGAACGAAGATGTAATATAATATTGTATCATCTACATCAGCATTAGCCATTTGTTGCTTCACGAGCGAATGCTTCTCCCAGTATTCTACACGTTTTCCTTCCCTGAGGATGTTGCTGCCACGTTAGGCCGCCAAACTTCCGCGCGTTGTCCCTTCAACGCATCTTCGGTCTTCTTTTCGGTTATCTAACGGTATTCGCGAAGCATAAAAGGTCCGAGATTTTTTTTATCGCTATACATTTGATTAAAAGAAAGTATGCATTTAAGAAAACCCTGGTAGGAGTTTGTTTACAAAATATTGATATTCTGTTTTATACTACGTTGTCTTGAGAGTTTTATCAAAATAATATTCAATACCACAAAAAAAAAACATTTTTGTCAATATCGAATTACAATATATTGATATAAAAATAAATATTTAAAAAAATTCCAACTTCCGTTTTTTAAGAAAGATTCATTTCAACGTTAGATATCATTATATCATATTTTAGTATCAAATTTCCGGTGTTTCCGAAAACATTTTTCCCAGTATTCAAACAATTTAGGGATTCTTCCCTCGCTTCGCTTTAAATAGAAGCCTTTTATCTCATCAACGAATCAATCAACCTACCAATTTATCTTTTTTAAAAAGATAAATTTACATATTTTCTTCGTTTTTATTCTTCTCTCTCCAATAAGACATTTCGAACCATATACTATATTTATTTGATTCACAGCAAAAAAGTTTCCTTTGCCATTCGTATTCTTAACTGTATTCGAACTATTGGTATTATATAAATTATTATATTGGTATTTTATAAATTATTATATTGGTATTATATAAATTATTGTAACGTTATTGGAAAGACTAAAATATTTTTCGTAGCTAACTTTGCATTTTAATGCAGTTGGATATTCTATTTTCTTTCCAAGCATGGACTGTCCCTCCGATCTGGTGAGGGCAAAATCCTTTTATACCAACACATCACACATAATTTATTCTTTACATTATGTTTTGCGGTTCACTAGGCTTGACTTTGGAACGATTTTCATTACTCAATCAGCTTTGCATCAATTTTTCTAAAAATAACACTAAAGAAGCATTAGTCTTATCTTGTATATGTCATGTCCGATCCTTCTGACTTTGAAAATCCCTTCTTATAAAATATCTCTAATTTTGGTGACATGAAACAGGTCTCCAACTGTCTATATACATGTCCATTCACGAATGTTGCGTCACCAAGACTTACCCCTTCTACCAATCCCACGTCGACCCTCAATTTTGCCAATCAACATTAATTTTGAAAGTGGTATTTTTCTCCTCACATGACCCAGATAGGTAATCTTTCGGCCCTTTATGGTATTTTAGTACTGTTGTTCTACATCTGCTCGATGCAATACATCGGTGTTTGAGATATGATGTAACTAAGAAATTCTGCAGATTTAATTCTGACAGATTTGTTAGGTTTAATGTTCTAACAACAAGATACTTTGTTATTTATTAAAACAACGTCTCAGTTATATCTTAGTTTCAGACCTTATTCATCAAAATTTATCAAGAATTTATTTGATAATTTGCCTTGCACTTTGCTTCTTATATTATGTATCACTCTTTATACCGCCATTATTAATCAATAATAAATTAAAACGTATTATTTATCACAAAATATTTATCTTCTTTATTCCCATACAATTCCCATCGTTATTTCTATTTTCCGTGAGATTTATCTTTTATTTTCTTTTTTGTTAGTTTCTCTTATACAATGTTATCATATACTCGTACCCCGTTAAAAAGTCATGGATACCAATAAAAATATGAAACAGAAACTTATTGATTGGAAAATATTGTTTTAAAGGAATAAATCCGCCAGATGTATTTATATGAAAGTCTTTAGTAAATAATCGATGTTAAGGATAAAACAATGTTCAATTGTTTGTTTGATGTTTTTCAATATTCATTTGTTTTTGTTTTCTATGTACGAGGCATATCCAGAAAGTAAGTGTACTGAATTTTTGTAGGTTAATTTTTTTTTATTTCAACAAAAAAATTACGTGGTTACCGTAATACATATGTAAGCTATTTTTCGACATACTCGCCATTCCTCTCAATGCAGGTGGTGAAGCGGGGTATCAACTTTTTGATGCCTTCCTCGAAGTAGTTTCCCGCCAACCCTTCCGTCCACTTCTCCACCTCCTCCTGTACCTTCTCGTCGGTTGAAAACCTTTTTCCACCCATGTGCAGCTTCAAGGAGGTAAAGTGATAGTAATCTGAAGGTGCTAGGTCAGGGGAATGCGCGGGATGGTTCAGGACATCCCATTTAAACGAGGCGAGCAGTTCCTTCGTGGCGTTGGCCGTGTGTGGTTAGACTCCCTTTGTCAGCATGCCTCTCCTCTTGTTCTGAATCGCCCTCCGCAATTTTTTTAGGGTCTCACAGTATCTTGCAAAGTTGATGGTCTCCCCTTTTGGCATATATTCAATTAAAATTATGCCTTGACAGTCCCAAAACACGGATGCCATGATTTTCTTGGCTGAAATTGTGGTTTTGAACTTTTTGGCGGAGGGTGAAGAGGTGTGACGCCATTGTTGAGACTGCCTTTTGGTTTCAGGCGTAAAGTGTGCAACCCAAGTTTCATCTCCAGTAACGATGGAGCGGAGAAATTCATCTCCATGGAGTTTGCAGCGCCTCAAAAACTCTTGCCCGGCCTCCACTCGATTCAACTTGGCGGGAGAGTGGATTGACATTTTTCACGAAACGTGTTGTTGCGTCGACACTTCTCAACGTACTGAGCTCGAACCGGTCTCGTTGCGGAGGGGAAGAGTCAGGCTACACGGAAATGTAGCCAACATGTCGAAAATAAAATCCATCCGGTCGTGAGAGCCTCAGTACACTTAGTTTCTGGATACGCATAGTAATATAATTATTGTATTGGTTTAAATAAAACCAATGACCAAAAAAAAAATTTAATCGAAAATTCTAAAAAACTATATGTATTACATTCTTGAATCTTTTTTGATATTTTTATTTAAGGTTATTTACAGAAATATCAACTTTATTTGAAGTTTTCTTAGCAATATATCCAAAGTCTTTTCATGAAAGATCTCAAATTCACCAGAATCCTCAATAATTCACTAGAGATTTGCCCTTGTTGAAAATAATTGTGTCAATTGAGTTTATTCAATTCATATTTCAAACTTTTCCCAATTAACTGTTTGATTTTGTATCGGAATAAACACTCGAAGTTTGAGGATGGTGTAGACAGCAGATGTTTAATTTTGAAATTAATATTAAAACATTATTATCTTTATTTAACTGAAAAATAAATGCTTTTCTAGAGTTCTCGTAAGTTTTAAAATTATATCTTTCTACTAAGAAAAGTAAGTGATAGTTAAATACGTAATTCGATCGTTCGAGAACATTTTATCTTAGTCGGTAGAATTGTGATCAACCGATAATGACATGGATATGAAATAAGGGCATTACCCAGCATCTGAATTGTCTATATATGTACATATATACATAATATCATGTTGTTTCCCTGTTGTGCTAGGCAAAGAGGACAGAGTGACTTTCTTATCGTAACCACCATCTTTTGCCTCCTTCACATGTGTACACGTTATCATACAGCTCATATGATTGTTCTTATTTAAAATATCATTCACTTGATCCAATCATACTTGTATGTTCTCCTCTACCGCATTCTTCAATCATATTTGCACTGAACATTTGTTTTGATAGACATTCTTCATTTGTTCGTTCTTCATGCCCAAACCATTTCAGGGTGCTCCACTTCATTCCGTATTGTGTCATACATCGTCACTCCATGTGTACTTCTTAGTACACGAATTTTTTCCGCTCCTTGTAGTATTTTTCCACATCCACGTTTCACATTCGTACATCAAAGTGTGTACTTAAATACCGTAGAGACTATTCCTAGACTATGGCGGTTATTTAAATTTACAGAAAATCTTAATGGTGTTTTTTTGTAAAGTCTCTTAAACAAAGATTTGCTCTTTGGTGTATGGTAGCACAAACTACAAAGAGAAAACTTTATGATGCCTATGAAAAAAGAGTTGCGAAGTAAAATTTTCCCTGCGTGCATCTAACTTTTGCAAAGTTATTTTTTTCGAGGTTCGTGAATAAAATGTTTTTTTATGTACCATTGAAAGGGCAGTTTATTTTTGGGCTGCGCGTCCTATTTCGATATTTCTGAGTATATGCGATACATTTACCATCACAGCTCACGTTTTATTCAGTAAAATGTGAAGTAGTTTATATATGCTATTATTTTGTGTACACAATAGATTAATTTTTTTAATAATTCCAAATTCATGGACTTGTACGTTTTTTTCCCTCGAGAGTAAAAATAATTTTTGAGTTAACAAAATATATCGACATATAGAAGTGAAGTTAGGACTAAGCAAAATAAATTGACATATAGAAGTGAAGCTAGAACTAAACAAAACATATTGACATATAGAAGTGTCTAAGCAAAATGTATTAAAATGTAGAAGTGAAGCTAGGACTAAGCAAAATATATTGACATGTAGAAGTGAAGTTAGGACTAAGCAAAATATATTGACATATAGAAGTGAAGCTAGAACTAAGGAAAACATATTGACATATAGAAGTGACTAAGCAAAATATATTGAAATGTAGAAGTGAAGCTAGGACTAAGCAAAATATATTGACATATGAAGTGAAGTTAGGACTAAGCAAACTATATTGACATATAGAAGTGGAGGTAGGACTTGTACGTTTTTTTTCCTCGAGAGTAAAAATTATTTTTGAATTAACAAAATATATCGACATATAGAAGTGAAGCTAGAACTAAGCAAAACATATTGACATATAGAAGTGAATAAGCAAAACATATTGAAATGAAGAAGTGAAGATAGGACTAAGCAAAATATATTGACATATGAAGTGAAGTTAGGACTAAGCAAAATATATTGACATATAGAAGCGAAGCTAGGACTAATCAAAATACATTGACATATAGAAGTGAAGCTATGACTAAGCAAAATATATTGACATATAGAAGTGAAGCTAGGACTAATCAAAATACATTGACATATAGAAGTGAAGCTATGACTAAGCAAAATATATTGACATATAGAAGTGAAGCTAGGACTAATCAAAATATATTGAAATATAGAAGAGGAGTTAGCACTAAGCAAAATATATTGACATATAGAAGTGAATCCTAGGACTAAGCAAAATATATTGACATATAAAAGTGAAGCTAGGACTAAGCAAAATATATTGACGTATGTTATAGAAGTGAAGCTAGGACTAAGCAAAATATATTGACATACTCGTATAATCATAGAAGTGAATCTAGGACTAAGCAAAATATATTGACATATATCATAGAAGTGAAGCTAGGACTAAGCAAAATATATTGACATATATCATAGAAGTGAAGCTAGGACTAAGCAAAATAGGAGTAGAAGTAAGATTTTTGATGTGGAGATGTGTACACGAAGTTTTTTTTTGAGTTTTAAGCAAGATGACATGCATATATCAAAAATTAATATATGAATAAAATGTGTATTATAAGTAAGATGAAGAATTTAAATGAATTGGACATGCACAGAGAATGAATGGCAAAATAATGTCTAAACGAGAATACAAACCAGACCAAGGAAAACATGACTGGAATAAGTGGACTAGATTTTGAATGAATGTAAAGTGAGAAGTATGCATAATACTCGTATGTTAGATGATTGCGCATGTCGAAATGTATGAATTTAGAGTAAGCGAGTCACCAGGCGGCAAACAAAGTCACCAAGTGACGATAAGAATGTATGTATATGTGATTACATACTGCTGTAAAGTACTTTTTAAGGTTTTTAATACATTTTCTATTATCGTTCAAGTCTTATACATATTTATTAGTAGGTACAATGATGTTAACGCTTTGAAATCATTGTACGAATAAAGTACGATTTAATTTAAGTTACATTTCAATTTAATACAGCATATTACTCAAGCAGCCAAGTAATACATTGAAACTGCTCTTAATATAAAGTGCGCTTTGATATTTTATGCACATTTTAGAATACTGAAATGTTCTATATAATTATACAATAGAAAAAAAACATTATCAATATTTTTAGAAATTCTTATTTGAAAGCGTAGCAAATACAATGATCTAAAAGTTTTTTTTTAATATAAAAAAATAGATATGACCAAAGTCATAATTTACCTTATGCCCCCAAACGTTAGACGGAAAAAAAACTGCCAGTACCATTCGAAGGGAAGTAGCACACTGTGAGGTATGAATCGGTGATCTTCCATACGGAGGTCCGGAATGTAACCTAGCTGCTACGCACTTCTCAAGGAGTGCTCTTAAAACTTATGATGCTTAATAAGATATCAGTATCATTTGTTTACTTGGATGATTTAATTACTACCCAAAAAATCGCCGAATAGTTTTTTAGACCTCGACGTTTTAACGTTCTTTATAATTCACAGCATCTTTCAAGCTCATTCTGCACGGAAGTGTTGAAAATTCTGCAGGCTTTATAGTAGAAAGTTGTCAGAAGGTTAGGGCTATTTGGGGAAATCGAATTCAAATTTTTTTTCTAATTTCTCCGATCTTCAATCAGTCTCTTTTACCTATTTTAAATGTACACTTGTTTGCCATCCATCCGATATATCATAATCTTCTTTACTATATAACTGCTCGACCATTTACTTAAATTTTGGGTAATTTATTTCCATATCCGGATTTTTAATTGTTAATTATGCCATGTGTTTCCAGAAGGAGACAACATAGATCGCTCTATAGTATCATTCGTATTTATCAGATCTTGTTCCGAGTATGTACACCCGATGCTCGGAGAAATTAATATAAGTTTTGAGTCATGTATGACCACACAATCATATTCAGTGCTATTTTCGTTAACCCTTCCTGTCATGTGATGTGTAACTAGTACACATTGCATCTAAAAACTTTAATATCTCAATAAATATAATAAATACTGTGTTCAGATTTTAAGTTGTCCTCCGTAACACATTTACGCATTGAATGAAAAAAAATAATATTTATAATAATTAGCACTTATCGGTCACATCTTTCGTGAAAATCGGGAATAAATTCATTTAATACAATCAAACGTGTACCAGTGTGGGACGTAGGTATATTCATTCTAAAAAACCGCTATGGGTAAGGAAGCGACGCTATTCACGTCTCACTCTTACTCTACTTCGGTATATGGGAACGCAAGAAATAGAATCTCAGTTCACTCGCTTTAGTAGCTCGCGGGCTTTAGTTTGAGGTGGTCGCTTCACCCGTTTTGTGAACGTTGGCCGATATTTTTTTTCATGTTTGCAGTAATTAAATTTCAATTATTATCACTTTTGACTTCAAATTTAATTAATTTAAGCGATTGGCTATGAATATTCTTATTTTTTCGATTTTAAATCGCTCATTTTTACATGTGTATTGATGTACTCGTATATTGAATACACAGCACCGGAACGCGCGGTTTTTTTTAGCACAGGAAGGGAAAGTTAAAGAAACCCCATCTCTGCATATTCAACTTGCATCTGGTTACTTCTCGGAGTCTATTCAAAGCTCTTCAAGTAAGCCAACGTAGCTATTCTCCAGATGGCAACGTATTTCCAGTTACCAGATACTTTTCTTTCCTCTTCGGAAAAAGCATATTGGGTAATTTTGTCTAAAATAGAAAAGTGTAAAAGAAGTAAATTTCAGGATACAATATTTGAATTTGCAGTTGATATTTTCTACAAAAAACCCGGAGGGCTGGGAAAGATGAATAAAAAAATGAATGTGAAAGAGGGCAACACTCGTAAGTCTCTCGTTTCAAAATTCTTTTCAAACACAAACGACTTCAGAACTGCCTTTCAATATTTCCAACTGCTTTAAAATTCAAGATTAAGAAAAAGGAATAAGTGGTTTTTTTATCTTTCGTATTATTTACCTTTTATCTTTCGTAAGGTTATTTGAAACTTGGAGAAAAATAAAAAGCAACAGTAATAAAAGAATTAAAGATTCCTTTGATTAAACATTGATTATAAATTAATCTTGAAATTAAAATAGGTTAATTAGTCAAAAATTAAATATCTACTTATCACATCACCTTTTGTGATTTGTTTGATACGACTTTGGCACGACCTTCCTGGCCCAATTAAATGTCCAATAGATCTATATTTGAGATAAAACTAAATAATCATTATTAATATCAAAATATTCTTCGTACCTAACTACTGTACAATCCCTTCGTACCTAACTACCGTATAATCCCTATTCTTCATACCTAACTACCGTACAATCCCTATTCTTCGTACCTAACTACCGTACAATCCCTTCGTACCTAACTACCGTACAATCCCTATTCTTCATACCTAACTACCGTAGAATCCCTTCGTACCTAACTACCGTACAATCCCTATTCTTCGTACCTAACTACCGTATAATCCCTATTCTTCATACCTAACTACCGTACAATCCCTATTCTTCGTACCTAACTACCGTACAATCCCTTCGTACCTAACTACCGTACAATCCCTATTCTTCATACCTAACTACCGTACAATCCCTTCGTACCTAACTACCGTACAACCCCTATTTTTCGTACCTAACTACCGTACAATCCCTATTTTTCGTACCTAACTACCGTACAATCCCTATTCTTCGTACCTAACTACCGCACAATCCCTATTCTTTGTACCTAACTACCGTACAATCCTTATTCTTCGTACCTAACTACCGTACAATCCCTATTCTTCGTACCTAACTACCGTACAATCCCTATTCTTCGTACCTAACTACCCTATTCTCCGTACATAACTACCGTACAATCCCTATTCTTCGTACCTAACTACCGTACAATCCCTATTCTTCGTACCTAACTACCGTACAATTCCTATTCTTCGTACCTATCTACCGTACAATCCTTATTCTTCGTACCTAACTACCGTACAATCCCTATTCTTCGTACCTAACTACCGTACAATCCCTATTCTCCGTACCTAACTACCGTAAAATCCCTATTCTCCGTACATAACTACTGTACAATCCCTATTCTTCGTACCTAGCTACCGTACAATTCCTATTTTCGTCGAGGTTTATATTTTTATTTAAATTTTTGTTTATGTAATTTGTGTCTCAAATATAACCATTTTCTCAGTTAAAGATACGGTTATACATTCCATTATGCCATATCCCTGTCGGGATAGACAGAGAAGACAGAATACCAGACTTTCCTATCTCACCACACATAATTAGTATCTTCTACATCCATACACCTTCTCATATAACTTCTACGATTTCTCTGACTTTCTACGTTTCTTTATTTCAGAATATCATTCACTTGATAGAATCATACTTTCCTTGGTCTTGCTCTCACACGCCAACCACTCACATTTGTACTTTAAATCTGTTTTTAAGTCATTTTTCATTCATTCGTTCCACATGCCCCAACCATCTCAGCGTGCTCTTTTTCATCTTTCCTAACATATCAGCCATAAGTTCACATTCATCCCTCAATGACTTCGTTTCGTATTTTGTCACACATTATCACTCTATGTATTCTTCTCAATCCACGTATTTCTACAGTATTTATTCGGCTTTTCTCACTTTTTTTTCCGGCCATTACTATTCCCATGCATCAAAATTGGCACCAAAATACTATTGTGGACTTACATATTAGCAGATTTTGATATTGTCCGCTTCGAGTATATATGTTTCAGTGGCCCATTGTCTTAGTTTCCTATCGCTACACGCCACTCAATATCCATCTTAACTCTTCCATAATCGGTAAAAATACTTCCAAAACAGTCAAATTCCTTGACCCAATTTTCCATTAATCACCCATATGTCGCATTAATTTACTTTTCTATTATTGTTGATTTCGCAACATTCATTATCAGATCTTTCTCTTTGCATCTCTCACACAATTTACTTAAATGTCGATAATTATTATGAAACAAAAACTGGTTAATTGGAAGAAATTGATTTAAAACAATAAATCTGCTAGACGCTTTTGCACGATAGGTATAAAATATATGTTAGTAGACTCGATTATCCGGAGTCGCATTTACCGAATTGTGAATTAATTGGGGCAGTAAAAAAATCCAGTTTTTTTTAAAACAATGAATAAATATTAAATGTTCGATTTTTTAATGCCCATGTTAATCTATACCCGGTTAACACTACTCCAGATAGTCAAAAGTCAACCAAAAATAAATGTTCATATTGATTACTACAACTCCTGCAGGTTTTCCTCTTAAAGTCTCGCTTTAGGAGTTTTTTGAGCTATGAGTAGATGGATCACAAGCCTAGCGCATAACACTTAATACGAATGTAGGATATATGGTAACAGTTGGTCTGCAAGTCTATTGGACTTGGCCGAGAACAATGTCATACAGGTCACAGTACCAATATTAAATACTTTAAGACAAAAGAGTATTTAGTATTGGAAGAGTGTCTTATAACCTCTGAGTTTTATTGGTCTTTATAAAAATGATCCAATTTATTTTTTCAAGAGTGGTAAAACGGAATTCAAAATATACGGATATCCAGCATTTTAAAAAAAGATCTTGTAATTTAACAAACAAAAAAAAAAAAACAAAAAGCAATCGCGCATAACGGGGAAAGCCATGAGGGAGAGCCCCTTGTTGGGATTATTTTCAGTATTCTCACGTAACAAACCAATGGACGGGATCAACCTTATAGTTTGTGGCGCCTACCATATCCCTTCTGATGATTAGTAAATCCATTCCTATTTTAAATGTATGAAATATTGGTATAAAATATGGTTTAAGTCAAGTGAATATTTTAACAGGTCGAAACGTAGAAAATTAGAAAAATCGTAGGAGTTGTACTAGAAGGTGTATGGATGTAGAGGAGATGAAGAGTATGAATTGAGAAAGGAAAGTCTGTCGCACTGTCCTCGTTATCTACCTCGACAAGGAAATGTCGTGACGATATCTATGTTTTTTCTATAAGTGTATGACAATTAATGAATTTACAAAAGTAACATTACCGTGTATAATTGCGATGTAAAGTGAAAACTTTATTTTCAGAAATTACGCTTAAATAAGAGCTTTCTTGCATCTTATAAAAGCATCTCTTTTGAAATAATAAATGCAAAATGCGTTTAGAATTCCTATAATAAAACAAAAATTAAAAAACTAATATGTCATAATTCTCCTCTCTCTCTCTCTCTGCCCCTCCCGTTCTCTGACTGATATTTACTTATCAGCATAAGTGTTAATTTTTAAATATGGGATAATATCATGCGTAGTGTTGTAAGCTATTATTTCTTATACGGTGCTTAACTAATTTCTATGTTGAATAGTTTTCCATTTTATTGAAATAAACTTAACGCATTAATAAATATTTGAAGCTTGGCGCAGAAGTGGAAATTGCATTGAATACGTAAATAATAATATTAACAAGTATGCAAATCACGTTCATTTACTTAACGAGTATATAAGTTTAAATACGCCGCAATTATACAATCGACACGGTTAATGCGAATACATTTGATTTGTTTATTTATTCAATTGCACCAATTACCGTTTGTGTAGAATAAACATGACAACATGTGAGGCTCTAATTTTCACAGAATAAATAGCATTTGGATTTTTTCCCCAAAAAATATATAAAGATATTCTTCACGTAGACGTCAAAAGCTAAAGTAAGATTGTATTAATATATTAGATTAATTATTTTTTTGTTGACGTCAAAAGCTAAAGTAAGATTGTATTAATATATTAGATTAATTATTTTTTTGTTGAGATATTCTTCACGTAGACGTCAAAAGCTAAAGTAAGATTGTATTAATATATTAGATTAATTATTTTTTTGTTGACGTCAAAAGCTAAAGTAAGATTGTATTAATATATTAGATTAATTATTTTTTTGTTGATATTTTTGAAATCATTAATTTCTATTAATGAAAAATAAAATCAATCAACTTCACTTAAACGGGTTAAAATTATTTAATTTAATTTATGAAAAAAATAACTTGTTTATGGGGGCTATTACGTACATACGAGCACTCCGCTTCCCTGCTGGAGTAAGCAGAGATAACAGAACGCCAGACTTTCCTATCTCGACACACATAATTAATTTCTTCCACGTCCATACATCTTTTTACACAGGTCGTAAGATTTCTTTTAATTGTTATGTTTCTTTCATTCAAAATATCTTTCACTTGATTCAAACATACCTTCCTTTGTCTTCTTCTACTACGCCTTTTACTCACATTTGCACTTTATATTTGTTTTGTAAGTCTTTCTTTATTCATTCTTTCCACATGCCCAAACCATATCAGACTGCTCGTTCTCATCTTACTCAACACATCAGCCTTAAGTTCACCTAATTACTTATGTAGAGTTCAAGCCTCCCGAATAGTTTTTAACATAGCCTATCGGTTAATCTCCGTCATAAGCCAGCCCCACTCAAAATAATAAATACATCCTCGCAGAGTTTGCTTCTCTAGAAAACAGGAAGAACAAAACAAACGTTCTGATAAATTTTATGCAAACAACTGGATGATCCAAAAGATCCTTTGCATAATCACCAGCCCCTGGTTTGAAATCAATACACAGTTCCATTAAGAACACTACGTTTCTGAAACAATCATCTGCTGTTATTAGGATGAACGAATGGAGTTGAGTATCGGCCCTCAGCATGTGGATTTTACCAGTATAACATAGCCTGGCTTTGAACTACCTGGGAATAACTGGACTTATGTTATAAGATAGATCGTCTCTGTATCTGCGGTGACAAATACTCCATGCAACACTTGTAGTGCCCTATGAACCTAGTGTGTTGCATTGAGGATTTGATTCATAGAACGCCCAATGCTTTCCACGTGGAAGAATTCAGGCCAGAAATAGTTTAGTGCCGCTGGCACGAAAAGTCAAAGAAGATTGATTATTCGTAAACGCGAATCACTTAAGATTTAATTTTAATACCATATTTTTTAGTTTCATTTCGTGCTACTTAATATCTTGAGCCCTTTAGCAATGCTTTTTTTTAACATGTAGCGCCAAGTCTGATAAAATATATATTCATTCGTATGAGTTTATTATAATACATACGTAATGTGTAGAGTACTTCTTTGTATGAATTGGAAATATGTTAAAAAGGTAAGAAAAACTGTGAGAGCATTGTATAAAACATGCAAAGGATAAGAGATTTATCTTTATGTTTTTGAAATGTTCAAAAAGGATTAAGTGAATTAGACTTTTTCGTTAGAGCATAAAAACACGCGCTGAGTTAGGAAACGTGGCTCCTTTTACACGAGTTTTTTTTTCCAAATATGTGAAAACGTTTTTTATTTCATTCTTTTGAAAGAGGATAAATTAGAGTCGACAACTTCCATGATTTCTTCTAGAGAATTTGTTAAAATAAAGTTATTTCCTGTTTTTTGGACTAAAAATCTGTAAATTTGACAATTCATCATCAAAACCTTTTTAGAAAAGTATTAATGTTTTGAATGCCTTTTTATAAGTTTTTAAAGAATAATTTTATAAAAGTTGAATGAATCGACCAATCATTACGATATATTATAGTTATAGAAATACTATAGGCTATGATAACTTTCTTCAAAATACTTGCACATGGGTTCAAGAAAAGTTTTAATGCGTCGATCAAGTGTGCATACTGATTCCTTATCCTAAAGCAACCTAATTATTGTAAGAGTAGTTGGTTGCTTGATTACTAGAATTACACAATTGACGAGTATATTGACACCTGAGCCTGGAAGAAGTTTTCAATATATTAACTGAACAAGGCAAGGACAATGATATATAAGAATCAATACATATTTTTATTTTATTTTATATATTATAAACATATAACAATATTTTTATTTTGTTTTATTTCAACGATTAAATAACCGTTTATTTATTTAACACTTCATTGCAAAAAATCTGGCGGGTTTATTGCCATGTGACAGTCGCTTCCAAACGAACCGGACAAAAGTAAATTAAGGAAGTCACATGGTTGCAAAAATATTCAAATGACTATTCACATTTAAAAAAGTCATGAATAATATTTCATCAACTGAAAAGGAAGGGATGGCGG